>NGKH01000026.1:345584-452475 GCA_002162575.1 Sclerotinia glacialis
GGAAGATTGTTGGTATGATTGAATGATTGGGTGGTTGAAATTGGAGTGAAAGGAAGACGAGCACGAGCACGAACATGGCGAGGACGAGGACGAGGACAGGATGAAGACGAAATTTAACACGACGAGGAGAGAATGAAAGTTTCCGCGGCCGAGACAAATAGGAATTGTGAAGGAATTCGAAGGGTAGATGGTGGGATGGTGTGATGTGCTACAAATGTGCCATGTTTGTAAAGAGAAATGCGGTATGAACGGATGGATCATGAGCTGGTAATGGGACGGGATGAACAAAACAAATAATATGGGATCGTATTTCTGTAATGGCACAAGATGGCGAAGGAACAAGATACGATGGCTTTTGCAAATGTGCGGTGCGGTGGAGGGGTAGACGGAATGGATTCGCATGATGGAGAGAGGGGCGAAGTGTGGAGGATGCGAGCTTAGAAGAGGAGGACAGGAAAGAAGATATGATGTGGTATTGAAGTTGAGATTTGAAGAGATGGTATTACAAAAATAGTCTGCCTCCACGGCAGTGGCCCCCGGAGGGCCAGCGGAGCGTCATACAACAAGCCAGCAAGATTCCCGAGAGACGATATACGACTGTTAATATCGATACGCATACCACGATGCCTTTTTCCTTCTCTTCCTCGTTCTCCAGTTGATACAGCTCCCAAGCAGCTCCTATGGATATATTTTAGATACTTAGATACTCAAATGGATAGATAGTTCTATAGTTAGATAGTCGGATGATCAGATTCACAGAGGAGCAAATGGAAAGGGAAACGTACGAGAACTGGAAAGGAACACAAAGCTAACATTTTAATTTTAATTTTTTTTAGAGAAATCTTCCAGCACGCGGTTTCAGACCCTCGGTTATGCTTCTGGCTATGGCTGGTATTATGACATATGGGTTCTGGAAGGTTGGGAAGGGAATTCGTGAACAGAAGTATGTTCTTTCTTTCTTTTGATTTTTGTGTTTTCGTATTTACTCTACTTGTCCTCCTTTGAAATTTTGTACTGTCGAGTTTTTGAGAAAGCTCCTGAGCCGGTTGTTGGGTGGTTATGCTATTATATACTTGAAGGCTTGGATATTTTATGTGAAGACTTGATGATTCCTGGCTTCACGTTCAGATATGAGGAGAGGAAAGATTACCGAATGAGTGGCTAACTAAATAAATAGTGAACTTGCCCGTGAAAAAATGTGGTCTAGAATTCATCTCATTCCACTTTTGACAGCAGAAACCGATCGTGATTTGGTCAGAAGACATTGGGCGGATTTGAAGAGAGAAAAGGAATTATTGGGTAGTGAGACTAGTGCGTATAATAGTGATAGGTATGGTTTTACTTTGTTTTGTTTTCCACCGTTGGCTTTGGGGAGAGGAAGGGAAAGGGGTGAGAAGGGATGACATGAGATGAGGAGGTTTGAAATGGACGAAGGAATGAAAATAATGCTAATCACTTTGATATTATAGATACGTCAGACCTACATACGCCGTTACCCCAATTCAAGTCACCAAAGATTAAATTGTTGCTTGGGATTTTGATCTCAAAAGATCTTGGAGAGGCTGTATGTAGTGGGATGTGGGATGGACTGAGCTGATTTGAGCTATCATTTTAATCTTTCGATTGTTTTGATGTTTGATATTCAGATTCTGAGTGATGGTAAAGGCTGAGTGGAATGGCGAATTGAATTGGATGCGATGTGATGCGGTTGACGTAGATAGGTGACTGATGGAAATGGGGAGAGTATATGGATGAAAGAGAAGAGGGAAACAAAAATGATAAATTAAAGTTATAAGTATACCGTTGGTTTCGCTGCTTGATATTGATATTAGTAGCGAGATTAATCTGATATTGATAGTGAGATTTCGAAGGTGGAGTGGAGTGGAGAGAAGGGGATGTGGATGTGTAATATGTATATCAAAAAGGGACCTCTATTTACTTTTCTTTTCAGATACGGTGGAGTTGGATCAGATTGGATTAGATCGCGTGGTGTATTTATTCCATGTTATATTATATATTGTATATTTTCTTTCTAAAGTCTAACTGCCTACTGCCCACCTGGTCTGCCTCCACGGCAGTGGCTCCCGGAGGGCCAGCGGAGCGTCATTCACTAGGTTGGGTAGTTGATGTTGGATATAGGTAGTAAGTACGAAGTAGGTTATATAGGAGTTTGTGAGTGAGTATTTGAGTGAGTATATGAAGTGGGATAGGATGGGATCCGGATTTTATATGAGTTAGGTGAAGTAGTTATGTTATATAATTTTATAATTGTACGGTTTATTTATGACTTATGTTAAAAGAGCTACAGATGTATTAGGTAATAAATTGTGAGGAGAATGAAATCACCTTCCCTTTATTGTCATGTTATCTGTATATCTGCATATCATGTCGCGATAAGAAAGATAGATGGTAAGACGTATGACCTCACATCCATCTCTCACTCACAACATAACTCACTCGCAATACAACTCACTCCTCAAACAACAAACCAAACAAACCAAACACACACACAACCACCCGAAAATGACCACTCCCACTCTCCTCTCCCTCAACTCCCCCACCGACATAACCAACACCTGCAAAACCTACCCCCTCACCCCCAGCCAACTCACAACCCTACAAACGCGCTCCTCGGCCGCAAAACTCACAGCCTACTGTCCCTACTCCCGATTCCGCGTCGGCGCCACGATCCTCACCAAAGGCGGGGAGTACATAGACGGAGCCAATGTGGAAAATGCAGCGTACCCCGTGGGAACATGCGCGGAGAGGGTAGCGTTTGCGAAGGCGGTTACGGGGGGTCTCAGGGAGGTGGGGTTTAGGGCCCTGGGGTTGAGTACGGATGCGAGGGGGGATGTGCCAGCTAGTCCATGTGGGATGTGTAGACAGTTGTAGGTTTTGGGAACTCTGCTCTTTTTTTTTTGGTGGAGGTGGTGGGATGTTTGGGGGAGATGAGGTGGGATGGGAAAGGGGATGGGTTGATATTCGAGGGGATTTGATGTGCTAATTTGTTTGGGAATTACAGTATCCGCGAATTTTGCGATTTGAATATGCCGATTTTTATGTTTGATAATAATGGGGATTTTGTCGTTGCGAAGTTAGAGGAGGTAGGTTTAAGTTTTTTGGGAGGGAGGGGGGGGATGTCTCGATTGATGAAATATATTGGAATTGGATGCATAGCTAATGAAATACATAGCTCCTACCAATGTCGTTTGGACCGGAAGCTTTACCGCCAAGGGAAAGTCTGGGTTGAGGCTGGTCCTGAAATGATTCAGATCGATTTGCGAGTGTGGTACATAATGGAGTTATATTGGGGTTTTTTTTTTTTGATATATTCTAGGAAAGAGAAGGGGAAGAGGGGAGGGGAGAGGAGGAGAGTTTGGAAACAAACGGAAATGGGAGATGGGAAATGAAACGAAAAATATTGGGGTTGGGATGAATGGACGGTTGAATTGATGGGGTTATGAAATATGATGAGATGAGATGATGGGATTTGTGAATATTGTAAATATTTAAGTCAAAGTTGATTACTCCATCCAATTGATGGATGATGCTTATTCAACTCAATATCTTTTATGTTTTTGATTTTGCATCTAATTTGTATGTTCTCTTTCACTCTGTCTATGGTGTGTCAATGTGGTACAAAAGTTTGAATCCTCAAGTTGGCACCTTGGGCATAGTCTGTCCTTCGCAAGCTCCGTCACTCATCACGAGAGGTCCTAGGTACTAGGTACTTGATAATCTTTCTGCTCTGTTGTAAAATCTCTTTCCAGGCTCAAACTCGGATTCTACTTTACATACGTCCAGCGGCCCAATACAAAAAATGACAAATGAGGGAAATAAAAGATGCCCTGCTGTGACGGCTGATGGACTAATGGGACTTTCGGATGCGAGAGGGACGTCGTAGAGGTAGGGAATAGGGAATCTGAGATGTAAATGTAGATGGCTGCGTTTTTGTGATGTGACCTCTTTTAGTACGGCAATTATTGTGAATAGCTGGAGCTGGAGCTGAGATCCTTTCGGATTTGTGGTGTAGCTGGTGTGGTTTTTGGTTGGCAGATGAAGGGATCAGGTGAGATATGGTGGAGCTATTGTTTTGGAGTACTATATATATATATATATATACATATAGATGGAAATTGGGAGTTGGGGGTTTGGAGATGATCCCATCGAACTGAATATGATTATTTGAGACTTGAGGTTTTCAAGTTGTCAATATCAATATCAAAGTATTTGATGTATGGAACTTCCAAGAGTTACTGAAGAAATTAAATCCATGTTATGTTTGATCCTCTATCATCCCTCATCTACCCGTATTCCATTCATCCAAACCCCAACCCCAACCCGAAACGAAACCCCTCAACAACCCCATCTCCGACCTCGCTGTAACACATCACACAACTCTATCGGTTGTTTTCACCGCCACGTTTGGACCACGACATATTGATCAGGTTTGTAGTTTGTGCTCTGTAATACTAAAGTAGATAGAGATATATATACCCGAAATAAGAGTTCTTACATCGCCGACCTTGAGCTGTGCGCATTTATGTTTTTACGTATAGATAGATTCTTCGGGTCGGGTTCTGGGAAGGTGTATTTGGTGAATGTATATATATGTTGCTGGGTGGGCTATAGGGAGGGTTGTGATTCGATGGGGAGAGTAGAAGTTATCTGAATTTGGTGATTTGGTGATTTGGTGATTTGGTGATTCGATATGGGGGGGTTTTATATGCATGATGCAAGGAAGACGTCGGGTCGGTACGTTCAAACATGGAATTCGGATTGCTTTGGCGGGAAATTGGGTGAGTGGTCTGTTTGTTTGTTTGTTTGTTGTTTGTTTGTATGTATGCATTAATTCCCCCTTCATCGTCTCTTTATCCTTCCTATCTTGGGACTTTACCTACCCAACTATCTATCCATCCTTTTATTATAAATCTACATATCTACATATCTATACATCTATCCAAACAATAAAACCCCAACCACCAATGGCCTTCACAACCCGTTCATTTTCCATTCCCGCCCTCTCAACTCCATCTCCATCTCCTGTGCTACCCAAACGCAGATCCAAAGCCAAACACCAAACTCATCCTCAAAAACAAACGCACTTCCCTCTCCAATCCAACAATCCAACAAACCCCAACCCAAATCTCCATTCCCCCTCCCCAGTTCTACCCCCTTCCCCAAGAATTAGCAAATACGAAACTGCATCAATCGAAATCCTCACGCGAGCACCCATAAGCTTATCCATATCGCCATTTCCGGGCTATATATACGCATTCGATAAAGAAGGAATATGTTCTTCGGGAAAAACTAGGATATCTGGTCAAAATAGTGCGGAAATTTCATCAGACTCCGCAGCTGGGGTGGAGAAACGTGGAGGAGAAGTCAGGTTTAGAGGAGGAGCGTGGAGGAATTTGAGCTGGGGTGTACGGTTTTTGAGGAGGAATGGGAGGGCTGGTTTGTAGGGTTTGCTGTGCTTATGGGGATGGGAGATATGTACTGATGATATGTGACTTTGAGTTAATCTTTACTGTGAGTCTTTTGTATCTTGTCCATTTAATTTTGATACCCCGAGAGTATTGTCAGGGTATGATCAAAAATGTCGTATCTGATTGACTAATAACTTTACAGTTCTCGAGATTCGAGATGGAGTTGAACATATTCTAAATGGATCTACCTCGAGCTTCGAGCCTAGAAATTCAAAGACATGAGAGGGAACTCTTAGCTGGATTCGTCCGAGTTCATTCCAATGTTGATGTTTGTTTATATATATTGGTTTAATCACTTGATGTTATCGCGATATATATATATATATTTGAACAATATCCAAAGCCATCCCAACACGCCTAACTACATCTTCGAACGGATCATCCACATATCATTCGAATCCAAATCCAAATCCAAACCCACCTAGCATTTAGCATTTAGCATTTAGCATTTAGCATTTAGCATTAAGCATTAAGCATCTAGCATCTAGCATCTAGAAACATATAAACATACGAGACGTACGAGATGTACGAGATGTACTATCCAGATAGATAGATAGGTTAACAATAAGTAAGAGTAGACCGGATCAAAGTGGTAATCATAGGTATCTATATCCATTCTGTTCTACATGATGTGATTTATAATTAATAATTATTACGCTACATCATTGCGTCTTCACAATCAAGCCAAATCTAAACTGTATGTATAGTGTGAACTCTTTCTATTCCACGACTATCAAATCTAATATAATCTAATCTAAACCAATCTAAACCAATCTAAACAAATCCAGTCTTTTAATCCCTTCCTGTCTAAAAATGATAATGTAATGATAAAATGATCTAATCATCTAATCCCAAACCCGGGATACAATTTATTCTATATGGTATCTTTCGCATAAACCCATCAATCCTATGTATGTATATAAGTAACCGATCCATTTCCCCATTTATGTATCAAGCATTGCATCCATTGCCATTATACCCAACCCAAGGACGCATAAAATTCGCCTAACCCCATCATGTACGATTCTCCTCATCCAAACTCCCACAGCTACGTCTCTCCGCAACTACGCGGCCAATAAATCACCCCCCTTTCCCCATTTACTCTCGTCCTCCATTTCTCCCTCGGGAGTCTTAACCCCATAAGAATCCAACAACCTAATGCAACCCTTATGACCGCCACTCCACGCATCCCCAGCCGGACTAACATCCATATCATCCTTTGCATCGGGCGTCGCACCATGGCTCAACAATATCTTGGCAATATTCTCATAACCCCTCGCACAAGCATCATGAAGAGGAGTCTTCCCCTCCTCATCCCTCAAAACTGGATCCGCCCCCCGCTGAAGAAGAAATTTTGTTGATTTGGGAAGATTTTGTCGGATGGTCCATACGAGTGGGGTGGTGAGGTGATGATCGGGACAATCGATATCGGCACCGTGGGCGAGGAGAAGTTTGGACATCTCGAGATTATTGTACGAGATTGCCAATCCAAGCGGTGTACCTTCCCTGGGGCCATTTTTGAAATCCGTTACTCCGCCTTTGTTATTTGGATCGGCGCCTTTCTGAAGGAGGATTTTGGCTACGGAGGCATTTCCACAATGGACGGCCCAGTGGAGAGCAGTGAGACCTAAGGAATCTTCTACGTCGATGTAGGTGCTGCTGTTCTTGAGGAGGATCTCAGTCACCCACCAGGTGTCGCATACGGCTGAGATGTGAAGGGCCGAGAAATGAACATTTTGGATGGCGGAGAAATTAGTCATGTGGCGATGTTTCTTGAAGTAGAGGAGCCAGGTGCGGCGGAGATCGCAATTGCGACGGAAGAAATGGCGGTCGAGGGCGTAGGATTTCATCATGCGAGCACCGGCGATGTTGCTGTGGTTAATCCAGTATATGAGGGGATATTGAAGACTGTCTTCCGAGGAAGGTTGATCTTGTAATGAGGAAAGTGGAATATCTTCGAGACTCTCGAGGTAGTATTTCCAGTCTCTGGTTGTATATTTGAGGGCTCTGAAAGCGGCTTTCTCGTGCTCGAATTCGAGGTCTGAGGAGAAGATACCGGCGGTTTCGTGGTTGAGGAGATATTCTTTTGCAGATCGGTGGACAAAGTACGGGTGATCGCGGTGTAATGATAGGAATGATCCACATAATTCAACGGCATCTAATACAATATCTTCATCATCCATAGCTGCTACTGGAAAAGCGGCCATCACGGCCAGTTCTCTAAGACTAAGAGGTCTGAAAGCAATTCCTACTGCACGAAGAACTGAGAAGGCGGTTTGTTGATCTTCCTCACCCAATTTCAAAACTCCCACGAGAATTCTCGCGTACAGTGCATCAAGTCCAGTGGGAAATTTGCCAAGCACAAGTTTAACATTGATGAATGAGACATTCTTCTTCAAGAGTTCCTTGCAAGCAAGAGATATGAAGAGGAAATTTCCTCCAGCTTTTTGCCTCAATTTGTCGGCCACAAATTGTTTCAAGGGTGCATCGAATCTCTTCTTAGTAGCCAAGGCATCAACCTTGTGAGCGATGAAAGAGTCAACTGCTTTGCTGACTTCGGTGGCGGTTTCTTCCAAATCCACTACCCAGGATAACTTCAGGTATTCTTCGATTCTTGTTTCGTTTCGACTTGTAAAAATCCATTTCACGTTGCAAAGTCCATCCACGTTGGATGCAATATATGTACTTGCGAGCTTGAGGAAGACATCCAAAGATTCCTCGGTGCATTCATCGAGGCCATCAATGATCAGATAAAGATTTCGTGTGGTCGATGCTTCAAGTACTCGGGTCAAAGCAGTCCAAACTCCCTCGATGGTTGCGAACATCTGAGGTCCATGGCGTTTGAAATCTTCTAACAAGACATTCTGTGAACTTTGTTTCAAAACCTGGTGGAGGACGGTCTTGAGAGCATGTAATGTCGAATTTCTCTGATCCGTGTTGTTGTCGCAAAAAAAGTATGCCACTTGATCACAAGGGTTTTGAGCGACTTGCTTGGAGAGAATATCGACGAGATACATGGAAAGCATGGTTTTACCCTTTCCTGCTTGTCCATGAATCCAAAGTAAATCGGATTGATCACTTTCAATCACGAACTTGTAACTTTTGTTGCTGAGAATCCAGTCACACGATTTACTGAAGAGACGATCAGTCCGAGCTTCAATCTCCTTTCTTCCGATGAGAGGATTGATGACAGCCAGTGCGTTCAAAACCTTATTGCTAACTGCAGCGTCTCGTGAAGAAGGTTTACCACCACCTCGAACCATTCTGTGCTGAGTGGTTACGATATCGTTGATTTGGCGGGTGAGTTGTCCCTTCTCCATATCACGGGTACTAAGCATCGTCGACAGTAAACTCGATACTGCATCGTCGTGAATTGAAAGTTCTTTCCTGAACTGCGAGACATCCCATTTCTTGCAGGCTAGCCAATCGACCTTTTCGATGATATTGGAAAATTCTTGATGGGACCATAACGATCCCTTGGTGGTGATACCGTTTAGTCTGCAACCTTGATGAACAAATCTTTCTATACAGTGCTGACACGCACTGATGACTTGCATCATCGAACCACGCTGAGGTCCAAATGATGGATCGCTCAAAAACCTCTCGAGACCGTCGAGTCGCCTGTGAAGACTGGATAGAACTTGTGCGACATCTCCGAAAACTGGGTTTGCATTTCTGGATTCGCTGATTGATGTGAATGCGTTTCTTAGGATGCCAACTCCATGAATAACCTCGCCGAAACTGAAACCGAATGGGATCGCCATGTTTACTGTATTTGTTGCAAAGATATTTGAAGAAGTTTTCACTGCTTGAGATGGAGAATGGATAGTTGGGAGCGTGAAGGTTTGTAAGATTTATATATTTGAAAAGTTAAACAATATCAAATGGAAATGATGAATCAAGTTGGTGCTAGAGATTGACCAAATGGACGTCCGTGAAGCTTAGAGAAGCCTCTTGAATAATCGTGATATAATGATTTCTTGTGAGGTGTCATTCGGGCCGTGGTGGCTTACAAGTCTGAATCAAGCTTTGAAGTGATTGTGATATGAAGTTATCACAACTAAATTGACCTTTGAAGTGATTGTGATATGAACTTATCACAATTGATGGGAAGAGTTTCCTCGATGAAAGGACGTGAAATTAATCTTGACTGATGTTGAGGATAGAGGAAGAAGGGAGCAGGTCTGATATATATGATAGAGATAGCATTGCCGTAGTTTGTCTCCATTACATTACTTACTCTTCTCTTCAAGTGGGATCCACCTAGTGTTTTGAATCGCAACAGTTTATACTTTCCATGCATTAGTGTCCAACAGGATTCGAATAAAATTGGAAAAAAGAGCGATGAATCCACACGTTACCCTAACGACCTGTTCAGTTGTTCAGTTGTTCAGTTATGAAGCGCATCGACCGAGAGATAAGTCATTGATAATACATCGAATCCACTCGGGATCACAATTTTTTCTTCAAAAAGTCGGAAATATGTACCGAGTAGGGTTAATGGATTATTGAACACAAGTTATCCCAGGGACTACCGATGCCACCTTATCAATTCTACTCCACTCTATTATCATGCTACCTGATTTAATTTGATCCCAACAAGTATTAAATACTTTACTAGAGAATTAGGGGTCCGCTTATCCTTCCGGCTTCTTCTCGCAACACAGCTTTCTAAGTCCTAACACTTTTCATATTATTCTTCGCCCAACTCCGCACACCACTGCACAAATGAAGGGGGTGGGTGAGTGGGAGGGTGAAAAGGCAGGCCAGGGAGGGACAAGACAGCTAGGGGACAAGACAGCTAGGGGACAAGACAGCTAGGGGACAAGACAGCTAGGGACAAGACAGCCAGGACAAGACATAGATGGTCAAGACACTGAAACAACACGCATGACAAAGGAAGAACCTTCACATGTTCATTCATCTCTTATACTCCGTATGCATCATCCAGTCATATCATATCATATCATATACGGAGTATGTATGTTTCGGTCTCGTAGATTAAGATTGAAGATCTCTAGAAAATCAAGATTTAGAGGACTCAAAAAGAGAAGATTTACATTTGGGAAGCCTATTTTGAAATTCTTTGCATAAGCTCTACTTGCATCGATCGACTTAATTATCAATCTTCTCTTCTGAAAGAATCTCACTCATGGGCCATACGAAGTACATACTAACAATGCATGAGTGTTTCCACCACAAAGGGTTTCTACGTCATTGTACCCAGTAGAAATCCATAATATGGCGAATTTGGTCGTTTTCGCTAATGATCCCTCCGAAGGACCCTCCCAGAATTTTTTTTTAAAAAAAAGGGACCCAGTCACCGGTCACCCAGTAACCCAAAGCCTCAAGATTCAAGGGACCCTCAATTTGCTCGATTCGCTTCTACCGTTCAGCTCAAGGCTCAAGGCTCAAGGCTCAAGCTCAATAAAATGTGTAAAATATCGGTTGGATGTTAAGAGGTAGGTGTAGACCGCTCAAATCCCGCCCTTTTCAATCATCTAGCATTAGCTATCCGGCCCACTCAAGGCTACACGGTATCATGTTTAAGAACATTTGCTTTGAACTGATTTGCATCTGCTTACAACAGTGCGGAATCCAAACCCAATTAGATCACTCACTCGTGCATTCACGGTAATTACTCGCAAATTAACTATCTGGTCAGTATATCTAAGGGTTCCTGCAGTTGCCGAGTAAGATAGGAGATTTGGGGGCGGGACGAATGAATCGTATTTAACCGCCCTTCCATTCCGACAACCAATCGTTCGGAAACGGCTTCATTTTTCTCCACTAGAAGAAGATACAACTCAGAGGTTTCAATGCTCAATGCTAGAGAAAGGGTCCGAGGAAAGCCAACCATGCAATATTGTGCTTAGATTGCATGCATGTGAATATTAATATTGGGACCATTTAGGGGTTTCTTTGATGGCTTCATCAAATTCCTGCATGGTAGGGAGGGAAAAAACCCTCATCATCATCATCATCATCACACCATGCTTGCAACATTTGCAACATTTGACAGAAAGTGGCCGCGGTGGAGATCACAATACCAAAAGAAGCTGAAATTTCCTTTTCCAACCAATCAAGTATTGGATCAGTCCATGTTTACTCAGCGAATCTTCATCGAATGCGTAGCAATCTCGAAGACATTCATACTTTTCCGATGCATTGTCGAAATACACTCATGCCACATGGCTGATAGACAGTCCGTGTTATCACGTCGAAAGTTCCAAGATAGGTCAAGGATATACTTGTTGTTAAGCATTTCGGCAATTTGTCCTCCTGAGATCAATGGTTGCTGTGTGCCGCTGTCACATCGTGAAAGAAGGGTCTTGAGTCTTGAGTCTTGAGTCTTGAATCTCGAATCTTGAATCCTGAGTCTTAAGACTTAAGTCTTAAGTCTTAAGTCTTGACTCTTGACTCTTGACTCTTGAAGTGTTTGGTTTTCACACATTGCTCATATCATACCTTTTCGAGCTCATACATACATTTTTGAATTGCAACGCATAAATCAAAACCATTAGATCGATCGTACGCTGAACATGAAACACACTGTTGGGTAAGGCTGATGATCTCGGAGATATCCAGCAAGCTATAAGGAACATCCAGGGAAAGGGAAAATTACTTGACTAGTTTTACACTCCAAGCCTCCAAATTTTACGACTCTTGGGAGTCTTGTTATGTCAGTAGCTTTATACTTTTTGTCGATATCCTTCAAATCTCACATGAAACAAGTATCAACATGCACTGCAGATGCTGACAGACATGATATTGGCATTTGAGTATAAAAGCATGACGAGTAAAGGATAGGCGAGTAATGTATTTACTATAAACACGGATTTTTATATCTTATTCTTCTTCTTCTTCTACGAAAGAACAGTAGAAGGATCAGAGGAAAAGACCAGAATATGGGCCGTGTTGGACAGAATGGAGCGTCGGTAGGAACATTAATTGATCAACTAACTGGTCCCTTGGATTTCAAACTGGCGGGGTAAATGAAAAAAAGATATATGAATGATCACGTGTGAGAGCTCATTTCCAATGGATATTTTCTGCTCATAGCATGTCTAAGAGAAGTTTATCTTGCTTATTATTCTTATTCTCCGAGTCTCCTCCTTTTTTCACCCATCCAACGACTGGTTCGAGTCGAGATAGATTGCCAAGTCAAGAATAAGTTGCACAAACCCCTTTCTTTCTACCTCACTCATTATGGCTTTACACCTCGTTTCTACTTCACTACCTTCCATCTTCTCGCCGCCGCTTACCTATGTTTGCTCCATCAACAGAATTACGTATAAGCCGATCTGCCTTCTCCCGTAAATCGCCATGCGGTTATCCGAGGTTGTACGGTAGTAGTGAGAATAGCGTCGGCGAACTCATAAACTCTCGCCAGCCACCGTTAGTTCTGCAAAGTCTGCATATTCGGTACCCACTCCGATTCATAAACCGTATTTCTGACCAATCCCGTATGATATTATACGATGAACTTATGAACTGCGATCTGCGATCTGCGATGAAAACCAAGATCAAGCAACATCTCGTGTTACGGAGTAAAGATTAAGAAGAAGAAAAATCCTCGGCCAATCTCGTAAACGCGGCGCAATATCTTGTTAGTAATTTGACGCCCGTCCATCTCTTGCGGGTCTCTTCAGCGTCTAGCGTCTATGTATTACCCAAGTACGGTAGATAGATGTTCATTTTCTCGAATGTCTACAGAATCTTTGGCTACCGGAAGCGTGTCCTCTCTGCCGACACCAAGTACGGTAGTACGAAAACACTAGTCTTTGAGACATTGCCATTTATCGATGAAGAGGATCCGGTTAGAACCGTGGAATATGTACCTTATTTATTGCCCCGCTTCCCGATCTCCATATTCCTATCAGGCTGTAGTGTGGGTCTCATTCCAAATACATCCATTGCTAGCAGAAAGGGGGGAGGGAGAGGTTAATAATGGTTCATGAGGACCCGTTTGGAAAGGTATATTGTGCTTCGACGGCCATACTGTGTAGATATCACTGCTGCACCGAGGTACGACGGTACTTTCTTTATGCCTTGAGCATCTTCTTATCGGAATTTTATTTCGCGGAAGCCATTGATTAATATGGCAGCTGTTTATAATCAAGGAGAATACTAAAAGTATGGCTATCAAATACTTGTGCTCATACATTTCAAATTATACCCAAAAGCTATCGATAATCCTTAAACCATTAATATAACAATCATTCACAATCAAGGACAATACTAAAGGCATAGCTATCAAATACTCGTACTCATCCATTTCAAGCAAGCTACAGTCAAAAACCATCCATTGATGGTCGAGAACAAAATGCTATTGAAAGACGAGTTCCTAGGTATGCCTGTCTATAACACGAATACAACAATCTATGGCGGAACCTCCTATCATACGCTGAGCATACACAATAAGATTAAATCCAATAGTACATTCTATCGGTAATTCCGTTCATCAGCAAAGTCCGATTTCAGGCAAAACATTGATTGATGGAAAAAGAACGACAAAGAACTCAAAATACCGATACCATGGTTCAGGAATAGGGGAAAGGAGACGGGGAAACAGGATCGATAGATGATAAAACCAAGGGAATGTGGAATGTTTGGGTGGAATGTCTGAGTTGAAGTCTGAGTTGAAGTCTGAGTTGAAGTCTGAGTTGAAGTCTGAGTGGAATGTCTGAGTTGGAGTTAGAACGGATAACCTTTGTTATGATTCTTTGACCTGGATTGATTACCATGAATTTTTGACCGCCTCGACCTTTTTCAGCCTCTTCAGCCTTTTTATTTTGTTGTTCCAGAATGTAGTTTTAGGGAATAAAATGAATAAGAAACCCCCCAGCGGTCCGATCATCAACATCAAAGCGTACCTACGGAGTTACAATATTACCCTGAACTTACCCTGAACCTACCCTGAACCTACCCTGAGCCTACCCTGAGCCTACCCTGAACCCACCAACCTTCAAGACGTTTATGAAACTCTCAACATTACCTCGAGACTTGCTTATCATAGATAGACAGACAACCACAGACGGCTTACCACGCGTATTGATGCTTATTTAATAAAATCGATAGATTCTAGAGCTTCATCGAGCTTCATCAAATCCCGGACCCTTGACCTAGAGAAGCTTCGATAACCTCTTATGTAAAGAAAGCTTCTCCCTAGGAATTCCTTCGTACGCATTTATTCACATCTTTCTTTCTTTCAACTTGAACCTCTCGTCATATACGTCCCTCTCACATACGTCCCTCTCATATACGAACAATCATTCTCAGATAGCCTAGGATATATGTCCCCGTAGTACCAAATAATGTCTTTATATGAATGCTCCGGGTGTACCGAGCCAATTCGTCCCGACAAGGCTCGCATCCAATGCCACATATGTACCGACTACAATCTTTGCGCCAACTGTTTCGTCATTCAAAACATAAGCCATACGCACCTGAGCAGTCATCCCACCACCATCTTCAAAACGAGTGGAACCACGACCCCGGCCATCCCGCCTCCCTTCCCCCCTCGTCCCGTCCCGCTTCTCCCTCCACGAAAAGACACGCTCACCAGCCCGCCGAAAAAAGTCGACCTCCCAACCGCAAACTGGGGCGCCCTGTGGGATATCGTCAAACCCAGTAGGAAGGCCTCCAAAGGTAGCTCTGGCTCGCAAAAAGGTTCCGCCTCGGGTACGGGTCTGGGTGAACTCATCTCGATTCAGCTGCCCGTGAATGAGGATGCTTTCACTGCTAGTCATTCATGTGATTATCATAATTTGAGTTATTCCAATTCGCCCATTACAAAACTAAGACCGGATCTACCCATTAGACCGGGGAAGATTGAATTAGAAGCTTTTACCAATCCATATGCATCAATGGCGCCGCCTGTACCTTCGGAATGGAGTCCATTTTTTCAGAAGGATGGAACGGCAAATGCGATTTTTGTTGATTTGATGACGACGATATTTTTGTGTTTGGATGTTGAAGAGACGAATGAGTTGAGGCCGGAGGTTTGGAGTGCATTTTTGGAAATGCAGGGGGTGGAGATGGAGAAGAATATTTGTAGGTTTTTATTTTTTTTATTTTGGAAAAGGTGGAGGGTGTAACTTGTGAAAGAGGAGGCGATTTTATGGATTCCTGGGATGGTACTAATGGAAATGCATAGGGCAAAAAACATTATACACAACAGGTGGGCCGCAAAATCAAGAAATCGCCGACTTGGAGCTCGGTATTTTCTTCAAATGCAATGAGATTTCTCATACCCTCTCAGTGAGGCACGCCTCAAATTTACCACCTCCATCTCCGTCTCCCACAGCCGGGGAGAGAATCCGGAGATCCATCAGTCTCGGAGCTAATATGCCCATGTTAAGTCGACAGGGATTTATCGATGTCATGGGGATGGAAATGCTGAGGGATCCAGATGAGGGGCACAAGAGGTTACGAGGGGTGGTTTCGGATTATGCGGTTTGGAAGGAGTTGGGGGAGATGCCTAGGAGTTGTTTCTTGGAGAGGAAGGTGGAGAAGGGGGGGAGGGGGAAGAGGAAGAGTTTGTTGGAGATGAGTGAGGAGAAGGAGGAGGTTGAGAGGAGGATTATGGAGGGGATGTTGAGGGGGGTTGGGGAGGGAGGTGGGCTGGTGGAGAAGGATAAGGAGAAGGATGAGAAGGAGAAGGAGAAGGAGAAGGAGAAGAAAAAACTGGGGGATGTGGGTGCGAATAATGGGAATGCTGATCCGGATTTGGGGAAGGAGTTAAATGACTCCGAAGCAAGCTTACCTCCACCAGAAAATTTCGTATTTCACAGCGCGGACGACGAAGAAACTCTTATAGAGGGAATACGGATTCATATGGGAGAAGTAGATTTAATGGGTGAGGATTTGGATTCGGATGTAGATCTGGATGTGGATGTGGATGTGAAAAGGTATGCCAAGGAGGATAAGGAAAGAGATGATATGTTGAGGATGGGGATGATATGATATGATATAGTATAATATGATAGATATCATGAATCAGAAGGGAAAGGAAGGGAAAATATTGATCGTTGTTTGTTGAGTTTGTTGAATCTAAGGAGGGGAGGGGATTGGAAGTTTTGGGGACGTGGGAAAGGAAAAGCAAGCAAAGTAGGTAAAGAAAAGTAGGTAGTGGATGGATTTGGTTGGTAGGGTAGTTGATGAATTATGAGTTTATGAATTATGAATTTATGATTGAAGTTGATGAAGTTGATGATTGAATATTCTGGCATTGAGTAGTGCTATTATACTACTCTCACTCATTTGATGTGTGTAACAGATTACTTTCGAAATCAGAATATCATTATTATATAACTCTATATACAAAGTAAGTGAATACTGTAAAATAGAAGATGATATGAGATGAGATGAGATGAATGAAATAATGTTAAGTGATGTAAATATTTCAAAAGTTAAATAAAACGGATAAATCTCGTATTTCCAGCCTAGTGAATTCCCTCAGATGATACTATTGAGAATACAATATATAAGAAGAGTACAACGTACATAGCAAGTCAAATCATGACGTTGACTCCTGTCTCCAATGATTATCGCAGCCATACTCCATGAGACACCGATAGCATTAAACACTTCTCATCAGAGACTCGATTCAAATAAAGTCACCTATTATATAAACACCCAACTTATTCCTCCTAAATCTTCCCGTGTTCCTCCACCCATCGAACCCGATGCAATCCATAAACAAAAGCCTTGCTCATCCGGAACCTAGAAAATAACTCTCATTCTTAAGAGTCTACTTTCTATCGTTCTACTTCTACCCATCGATCATCAAACTGCTTCGGCTCATCAATACCAAGTCTCTCTGGTTTCAGTATTTGCAAATATTGAAATACATGAACAATATATTTCCTTCGCCCGCTCTTCAACAAGGTAGTATAGCATTCAATTTTGTGTGAAATGGTAGGGCCATAATGTTCCAGACTGAGGGGAATGGTAATAATTGATTGATCAAGACTAAAGAAAAGATATCATGTTGTATGTATTATCTTAGTTAAAATATTATATATTCTCAGATCTTTTTACCAATATAGAATATAAAAATCATTTAAAATAGCCCCCTCTTCCCCTTTTCATAGCTTTCGTAATAGCTTTATCCAAATTATTCAAATAAAAACTCAAATTCTCACTACAACCTATTCCAATTCTTCGTCAAGACTGTTAAAAAGAAAGAGGAAGGGGAGGGAGGGAAAGCAAAGCAAAGAATATATCCTCCCTCACCTATCTGAACAGTAACCCTTCAATCAGTCCTCGTAGTTTCGCATCCTGTATATACAAAAACATATAAACACCAATCCTCAATTCTTCAAGTCCCTGGCAAAGTAGCAAAATAACGGAATGAACTCGAGCCCAAGAAAAAGGAAACCGGAACCGAGAAGGAAACGGAAACCAGGTGACGGATGACAGGAATTTAAATGTGTTTTTGGTGTATACTGATACAGGTATTTCTATTTATTTCGTCTGATATTGATAATTTGGGAACAGAAAAGATCTTTTATCGCTTGAATATAATCCAGATTTTTATTATATCTTCGTTGGAAGTTAGACTCCCACGCACATGGACAACAACGTAATGTCTGATTCGATGCGTTATGTAGAATACTCAAGTGTATGTACAGCATGATATGATATTCAAACGTTCCACATTAATCAATTCCACCTTGCTAAACAATGCTATGCTATGCTATGTCATGCCATACCATGTCATTTAAACATATCATGATCCATGTAATCATGCACCCCATCAAAGTTATTCATCATGCGCTATGCACCAAACTCCATGCATTCGCCAAACCAAACCAATTCAATACAAACCCCTCTTCCTTTCATTTCATACCACTCTACCTACTCCCTTCCATCACCAAACAAATACCCAGCTTCAAGACAATAAGCACCTCCACCGGCCATCCCCTTTTCGCTTCCCCAACAAACAACAGTTGCATCTACAATCCCACTCAAAACACCTTCCATAGACCCAAGAACACCCCAACCAATAAAACCAGCTACGAGTCCAACGACGTAAGCATATGCGCTACCTTTGATACCAGGGCCTTCGGGCATACTGATTGATAGTTGACGAGCTGTTGCGACCCAACCTCCGAAACCGAGAGCCATGGACATGATTACGCGAGTCGCATGGAGGAGGAGTTTGGCTAACCGGTATGGAAGTAAGGGGGTGGCAGCATGGCTTCGAGAGGAAAATGATCGTGGGGTCAAAGTGGTTGTGGGTGCTTGAGGTGTGAGGAATGTCATTTGACTCAAACCTCGTGCTGAAGCTTGGAGAGGCTGAGAGTGAATGGCAGCATAGGTGAGTGAGAGAGGATTGAGTAAAGCTGCAACAGGTGTTGGTACAAAGGAGTAGGCAATTATCGAGATAGCTGTGACCAATCTTCGTGGGAATATGAGAAGAGGAAGTCTTATCAGGAGGGCCAATAATGTTGATAGACATATGGTACCAAATATGGTATTAGTCGAGTGATAAAAAGCTGCTCCAACGATTTCTCGAGATGTGGGTCCTGGCTGCACATTGCGATGATAATACCATTGGGAGACGGCTGCAGCGGTTGTAGTTCGCTGAACTCCTCCAATTACAGATAGAGTCCAAATGTACATCATCACGAAATATACACCAAGCCACCAAGTCGTCATATCAATGATGAAGCTGAGTCCTGATCTTGAGAGATGGCCACCCAAAAATACTCTTGTAAACATTCCCAACCATACCCAGGTCCATAAAACAACTGCCCCCAAAGTAGCGAATCCTAACGCGAGAAGACCTGGGTTTGCTGCAAGAATCTTCGATGCGAATTCTAGAATGCTGATAGACTTAGTTAGGGATTGGCGGCCCTTATAAATGGTATACAGCCAAAGTAAAGCAAGGGCTCCGGGTATAAATGACATCCATCGCATAGCTCTATCTTGCACACCGGTACGATCTGTAGATCCTTTCATACTAGACACCATCGGGTACAGTGAGAATGAGAAGAGTATGACTGGTACTGCGAGAACAATCAAAAATACCAATGGTCGAACAAAAGATCGTAATAACGCAAGCCATACAAAAGAAACGATAATGGATGCCAGGGTATCGACCGCAAACAAATGGAATGAAGAACGAAGAGTTGTGTAGACAGTATCACCGAGCACTCCGTCCGGCGTTGATGTATGCAGGAATATCAGGAAGAAGGTTGCGAAAAGTGCGCCCAAACATATCAAAAACAAAGACCCCCAAAACATGTCATGCTTTGGACCTTCATTTGAAGGTATAGGAATCGTTGCTGGAACAGTTTCCACTTCGCTCGGTGGTATAGGGAATCGAGGACCAGGTTGTTGACTTGATTCAATATCCCTCTCATTGCCTCTCGTAGAATCGTCGGTAAGTCGGATTGGTCCTGATTTCGGACCGGATCTAAATTTCTGAAAGGCCGGTGGGTTATCATCCCCCATATCATATGCCAGTTCACTTGGAGGTTCGCTGTCGGCAATCGTAGATTCTAATCCAACATCCACCATTCTTCCCTTCCCTTTATCGCTGCTTCCTCGACTGCTGGGCCGCCTACTTTCATCATCACGTTCTTCTCCAACTGTTTCTGGTGTTCGGCCTCGTTCTCTTGTACTTCTCACCCCACCTGTCCAACTACTTTTGATACCACGAGGGCGTTTCCGATCGTCGCCTAATTTGCCATCGTCATCTCTACTATCCTCCAAAGCTACATCACTCCCATCGCGCTCTGTTTCCTCACTTTCTTCTAATCCTCTCGTAGGCGCGAACACCCTCCGTGATCGTTGTAGTGCAAAGAAATCCGCAGTCTCCCTCTCTCGCTCCTCCTCCTCATCTTCTTCTTGAAACTCGTTCAAAGCGCTGTGAAATAGCGGTGCATCAGGAGGAGCCTGGGAATATCGAGAGGTAAATCCAAAGTTAGGAAGATGTGAAGACTGATAAGGGTTACCAAGTGCTAGATGATGTCTTGAACTTCGTAAAGGTTGCGATCGTTGATATCGTTCGTTTGGGATTCGAGGCGGAGTTTCGTTATCCTGTTGGACGAAATTGGAGAATCGAGACTGCGACTGAGCCAAGAAGCGCGAAGCATCTAGAGGATATCATGGTTAAAACAATGAATGTAAATCATAGACCAAAACATTTACTTACATTCTGAGAACATCTTCGGCTCTTGATGAATTTTGATATTGAAATGTTTTGTCCGCGATGCAGTTAATAAGTTGAGGTTGTTGATAAGGACTCTATCTTTGGGTTCTGCCCAATCTTGTGGGTCTTTTACGGGAGTGCGAGCTTGAAGTCGGTAGTTGTAAGTTGGGATCGGTCGTGAACAGTGAATGATATAAAGCTTGTGATTGTCCGGTATTTAGTTGTATAAGAAAGACTTATAAAGCGTAATGTATAAAGCGTAATGTATAAGCCGTGAAGTTGGTATTGTGAGATATCAGTCATTTGCTTGATCTGGGGACGAGTCAGATTATGGATTATGGCGGAGTGCCGGGGAGTCGTGATTCCAAGAAATCAGCAGGCAGACCGATGGAGACAAGTAAGATTTGGAGAAGACAATGGTTGATTTGATTGATGAAGGATCCTTCTCAACGGTAACTTAAGTACGTAGTGAGTATAATAGGAGGAATGACTTGAAAGAGAATAGAGTCGACGGGAGTTGTTAGTCGAATAATATTACTATGTATACGGTACATACATACATACATACATACATACTCCGTATATTATTTACTTGTGAATGATAAATGGATATACTTAGAAACCATAATCATTGTCATTATCATAATCACAACATAACCATAACCATAACAATAACCATAGCAATGGAGGAAAACAACAGGACCAAAAACATCGATATCGGTTAATGCCTTCCTTTGTTCACCGCCTCCACCGCTCCAACCCAAGCAGCTGCTAAGACGATAAAAGATGATAAAACCGATTCCTTCTCCGCTTTCATTTTCCGATACCACTTTTTGGCGGGTCATCGGATCCAGGAACAATTTACCCACGAGCTTGTACTACCGGTACTACTCCGTATAACTACTACTGCAAGCTACAACGGTAGGTACTAGTATATAATTCATTAACACCTTTAACACCTTTAACACCATCAATACTACTTCTTCCTATTTTTGCAACTGTACTATTTTGCCTATTATTCTTTGATCGGATCGCATATCGCACGCAGATCGCAGAATCATAAAGTTCCAAACAGCTTCTGCCTTGCAATAAATCCCACTTGTTAACCGGCGGATTTCTTAACTGGAGAGCAATGTCTGGATTATCATGGGATTACATTGCGAAGCTCGTCTGCATTGGCGATAGTGGAACTGGAAAATCTTCACTCACAATTCGACTTTGCGAAGGTCGTTTTTCTCCTCACCATGATGTTACTATTGGAGTCGAATTTGGCTCGAGAATCATCCCAGTTGGCCCACCAAATTCAGAAGGATTCGAACCAAAATCGAGCACTCTAGACGAAGTGCCAGCATCGAAAGCTTCAGCTGCAGCATCGGACGTTCCGCAGAAGCATATGAAACTCAGTTTATGGGATACAGCAGGTCAGGAAACTTATAAAAGTGTAACGAGGAGTTATTTTCGTGGAGCTTCAGGCGCATTGCTTGTATTCGATATCTCAAGGCGACCGACATTTGAACATGTTACCGACTGGTTACATGATTTGCGGCAGATTGCTGAGCCGGATATAGTTGTCGTGTTGGTAGGAAACAAAAGTGATTTGGCGATAGGCGAGGAGAATAAACGAGAGGTTACGGTGGAAGAGGCAGAAGCTTGGGCTAAACGAAATGGTGTACTGGAGTATGTCGAAACAAGTGCAAAGAGTGGTGAGGGTGTTGAGAATGCATTCTCACGAGTAGCAGAAAGGATATATATGAACATCGAAGCAGGGAAATATGATTTGAACGATAGGAGATCTGGAGTTAAAGGTCCTGGTTATGGAGGTTCCAGAACAAATGTTAAGTTGGCTCCTCAACAGGCCACTGCCGGTGGATGTTGTTGAGCGAAGGAGGCCTTGCGAAACCGAATCTCCTTCACCATGGGAGCATACAGATATCAAATTCTGATACGTATACGATGACCGCAGGTCTCCGGGGAGAATTTGTATATATTCTGGCGTAGGACTGGATAGTCTTAAATAACTTGTATGATAGGAAGAGCCGGAGAGACTATGGAGAGTTTGCTTGAAGATACCCAAAGCGTGAGGATGATATTATGATCATGAACATAGCAACATAGCATCGAATTCGACTTTTTCACCTCCAAGTAAAATCTTGATTTCCTCATCCAATATGATAATTGTGTGATTGTATATCTCATTCTACATGCTTGACTATACTCAGTGAGACCACGCCTCTCTTATATATCATAGGGCAAGGAATCATGTGGTGATTCTCTTAAATTTGCATTAAATAAAGAAGTCATTTCTGAGCCCTATGAAAACCCGTCCCACTCTTTCCCACTCTTTCCCCATATCGATCACTAGAGCACAAGCAGAATTTTGCCGCACTTGACCGCTTATTTAGATCTCTTTCCCTTGATGATCTCTCAAACAAAAGCCCCACCCAAATTACTCCTTCATAGCTCCCATTCCCTCTCTCTCTCTCCAATAACTTCACATTCAAACTTACAAACACTTTCAATTTTTTGAATCGGAAAAAGAATAAGATATTATTTCCAACGGAGTCGTTGGTCTCATAGACCTTGGAAATCATGTCAAATCACTCCGTTATTCGTATTGCGAAGGTAAATACCTCACGTGAAACCATATATCGATGTTCCTGGTGGTAAAGTGAAAAGCGCAAGGCTGACACTTTGGATTTATAGGAGTTGGCAGATATTCAGAAGGGTTCAGATTTATGTAAGTTCATATAATCGCTCCCAAAGCTTACTGTTTCCATCTTGAATCCATACTGATTACTTCTTTTCCAGCTCTGGCAGTTGCTTGTCGAGATATCGATGTTCGGAGTGTTAGAGCAATCATAATCGGTCCACCAGATACACCTTACGAATTTGGGTTCTTTGATGTTTGTCTACCTATTCAGTCGCCCAATTTATGATGGTTTTTCTTCAATATGCCAAAACTGACTTTTATCTAGTTTGCACTTAGATTTGGTAAAGGTACGATGATGCGCAATGCTTGCACACTAACTAGAAGCTGAAAAGTCTTTGCAGAATATCCTACAAATGCTCCTACTGTTACTGCGACCACCACAAATGGAGGAAAATGTCGTTTCAATCCAAATATCTATGCGCAAGGCAAAGTCTGTTTGTAAGATCACTCTCTGCGTCATACCGCTTTCAACATTGGCTAACTTATTTTCAGGTCAATCTTAGGGTAACTACCAATTTTCCAGACAATCGCATCAAAATTGTGAAGCTAAATAATGTCAAAGTACATGGCGGGGTGAAAGAGGAGAAGAGTGGTCATCGGCCCAAGGACTTGAATCCATTTTAATTTCAATACAAAGTTTAATGTCCAACAATCCCTACGAGAACGAGCCTGGTTTCGAATACGCAGATAACGAAAATGACAGGAAAAATCAGAAGGATTATTGTGCAAAGGTATGCTTGGGGCATCAAGATTATGTATATTGGTACTGACTAGACTGCAGATTCGGCACGAGACATTACGAATTTCGGTGATTCAACGCCTTGAGGAATACCTAAACATCTCCGGTCCAGGAACAGTTTTACCATACACAGCACCAGGCGATGATAGTGACAGTGACCTAGATCGAGATATACTTGATGAATCTTCAATTGCTTTTGAACCTTTCAAAGACTTATGCAAACGTAGATTTTTGTGGTATTACGATTCATATATGCTGGCCATAGCAAAGGCAAAAAAAGAGGTTATTGACGGTCAACCTTTTGCTCGGATGCCATTTGAGGGTGGTGGAAATAGTATGGAGGGAAAGTTCAACTACACCGAACTTCAGAGAAGAATGAATTTCATTCGTACCACCTTGGAAATCGAAATTTCTCATTGGGCTACCGAAGGATTGCTATTACAGCAGAAGGAAAGTAGTGTAGCAGCAAACCTTCAACGGCAGTTTGAGCAAGTGGTTGAAGCATACGAGAAAGACAAGTCTGTAACACTGGACATTGAACTGGACCATAAGAACCCTTTCGTGTGGAATGTTACTTATTTCGGTCGTCCCATGACTAATCTAGACGGAGGGTTATTCCGAGTGAAGCTTTATTTCAGCCCAAGATTCCCAGAAGAACAACCAAGAGCCAAATTCGAGACGTCTTTATTTCACCACCGGATCGCAGTTGATGGAACTCCTTGCTATAACTCCAAACGCCCTGATGATGCAAAATCCCATATTGAATCGATTATTGAAGCTCTAGAGGAGGTATCGCCGCCATACGATCCAAGAACATTGGTGAACCTTGAAGCAGCCAAACTTTTCTGGGGATCGGCAGATGATAAGAAGACATACAATCGAAAACTTCGAAGGTCTGTTCAACGCAGCATTGAGTAAGTTTCAATCATCTTTAAAGTGTTGTACTATTTTATTGACTGAAGCAGGGAATAGATTTAATTTCGACAATGGGACATAATACATGAGGTTACGATTTGATTTTTAATTTATTTATGGAGACAACTTTCTTATTCAGTTTGGGATTTAATCATAAACAGCGGCATAGTATCCGGACTTTGGCTAGCTTTATTTTAGCTCCAGTCAAGCAAGGCGTATACCAGCAGGAGTTTTCTTCACCGCATTTTCTTTTAGTGGACTTGGTCACGGAGTTTTAGTTTCACATCAAGGGGGGAATTTCTACTTCTCACGACAAGTCGAAATGGGTCTAGTTTATTTTGGCTTGAGAATTGAAGATATTAAGGAGGAAAGGTTATGATATCCATGTACTTTGTTTTGGCGTCATGGGAAAATATCAGTAGGGGAAAAGGGATGGGGAGTGGGTAGATAAATATGAATGGATGGATATGATGGATGGAATGGGCTGGGATGGAATAGTTCGGCAAAGATATGACGACTTCTTTGCTTCTTTTTACCACCTCGTGAAGAGATAATAATGGGGTTTGCGTTTAGTTGAGGTGTAATACTCATGCAAAAGGAGCGTAAGCGAGAGAGAAAGACAAAGCGAAGTATAAAGGTAGTTAATAAATACGAATACTATAAATGACAATTTCAAAACGCGAAATGAGATACAATGCACGTATTCTTAGAGATATTGAGTAGATGTATAGGTGCGTGAGTAAGCAGAATGATGAGATGACATAAATGGAATCGGATGAAGTTGTATTTGGCTTTCATTGTCTTTTGATGCGGATATATGTGTGTAGAGCTCGCTGTCTTTATGTTCTATATTATGTTTTATGATTGAGGTTTTGTTATCAGATACTGACTGGATATTCGAGTTTCGCTGTCTCATACCATGAGATGCAGATATGGAGACTACGGACACTCTTTCGAAGTCATGAATTGAATTTCATAACGGTATAGGTATTCCTCGTAAACCTATCCTAATAATCATATCAAATCCATCCCACCCCTTCCATCCTTCCATCCTCCCAAACAGCACCCAGACCCAAAGCTAAACCTAAACTTCCACCGGCTCCGCCTTCTTCTTCTTCGGCTCCTCAAGCACAATATTCTTCCTCGGAATATTCTTATAACTCTTAATCAAAAACTCCCTAACATCCTCACTGACATCCCCCTGGACCGTAATTTCCTGTCCCCCACTCGCCACCTTCGTCACACTACTCCCCGTCGCAAATTTACTTCCAAATTCCTTCGCTACCTTCTTTAATTCTAACCCGAAAGCTTCCAGGCCTTGGATTTCAGTAACGTATTTACGTTTATTGCGTTCGACGCGCTTGATGCGGATTTTGGATAAGGCGAGGGTTTCATTTTGTTTGGCTTCGAGGGCTTCGGCTTTGGCGGCTTTTTTCGTGGCGTCTTTTGCGGCGCGTTTTTGGGCGTCGACGCTTAGGGTTGAGGTTGCGGCAGCGAGGGCATCTGGTAGGTTGATTAATATATGTATGGATATCTGTGATCCTTGGTCTCCAGGAAAGGAGGAGAGATATACCTTCAGACCATAACCTCTCATACATATCTGGATGTTTCTTCTCGAGCCATTCCTGACATTTCTTTACCGTGCCGCCATATTCACAATACTACTTCCTTTATGTTAACAATCTGATCCTATTTCTCATTCCCTCATCCTTCACGTCTCATATGAACCCCCCCTTCTCAAGTAAAGAAACTAATTCGTGCCTCAGGTGGTAACGAGCAAACTGTACTTTCGCATTAGCAAGATGAAGATAGCGGGGTCATTCATTCGTTCATATATTCATATATCTTACCTCCACAATAAACAACATGTCTGGATTGCAATTCTGTTTGCGCACCGGAATCTTCTACATCTGCCATGATTTCTTATAGATAAATAGATTGATGGGTATAAAACTTATGAAAAATCTCAAAATTGTTGGTCCTGGAGTTTTTGTTTGTTATGTAGTATTTAGAGAGGAACGGAACCTTAACACTTGATGAGCTCAAGATCAATCAATAGGAATGGTGGGGTAGTTTTTCCGAAGTGGGGCTAGCGGCCGCTGCAGTCCGAATATTGTGCTTAAAGGTAGCTGCTTGGTTTGTCAACTCGATATCGTGAAGTCGAGGTCGGATCTACTAGGTAGTTCTCTAATCATGATATAGTCTGCTTCTATGGCAGTGGCCACTTTGGACTGACAGAGAGTCAACTGAAGACTAGAATGAATGGTATTTATGGGCTCAAAGGACGGGAGGATATGTATGTATAAATATGCTTATAATTATGTGTAGCCAGCAAAACAATCGGTACTTGTGTTGGGCAATGAATACATCCCAGTTGGGCATTTTATCAAGAAAGAATTCAATTTAGATGTTAAGCACCTCAATTCACTCACTTGCAATACATGTGCATGTAATAAAAATATATTTTATTGGGATAAAACAATCAAACGCCGATAATTATCTTCTTTCCAGTGTCCCAAAGAAGCTTATACAATAATCCTTGCTTCCTAATGTCCCCAAAAAGTCCATACAATGCAAACCGGCCACTATCCCAATCGCTAAAGATACATAAAAAGCCATCATTATCCATTTCTAATAAAGACAATCCTATCCTTCATTTAGCTACCAACCATCAATCCAATTCTAGCTTAAATTCAACAGCCCAAGTTCAAACCACAAGCCACAATATCAAGGTTCTATATGCCCTATGAATGTTAATCAAAGAAGGGGTCACAGCCCATAACATCCTTGATTAAACACTGTAGAGGAAGTTCCCCACTCCACAGTAGGAGTGTTTTCAATTGAGTTTGAGTGCTTATAAACCAAGGATAAGTTGCATTTGAACTGAAAATGCATGTGGTTGTAGCCAATGAAATGATTTCATGCTCTCTTCCTTAAAACTCTTCCCACGGCAGTGCTAGCCGGTTGTGTAGGTTGTGTAGGTTGTGAAGGTGCTGTCTTTTTGAGTTTTGCAGCAGGTGCCTTTTTAACAACAACAGTTTCTGTGCTGGTATTACTGACATTTCTTCCTCGTGTGGTTTTTGGAGCTGAAGTTGCAGAAGCAGATTTTGCTCGAGCAGCTCCAGCTGGATTTGTATGTGGTGCGATCTTCCTTCCTGCTCGGGTAGGTGGGCGAGAATCCGTGGTAGATTTGGCTGGTGGTGCGGGCTTAGTTGGTGAGGCAGGTAAAGTCCGGGAGTTTGCGGATCTTGGTGAAAGTATCTGTTTTGGATCCATATTAACACGGGAAGTGGTTCGTTCAGGTAGAATAGGGGCAGCCTTTTGACGTTTCTTTGGGTTATCTATCTTGTTTTCCTTGTCCAAACAAGCCTCGTCACTTTGTATTGTTAATATATGGTCCATGTACTTGCGGGGAAAACATGCCTATTCCTTTTGGTAATGCGGGATGGTGCTGTGCCTTGAGTACTTGAACCACTTTCAGACTCCTCAACAGGAATTTTCTTTTGAGCATTCTTTGGTGGAACTGGTAGTCCAACTTCATTACGCGCTGCTTGTGCACCAGCATTGTTGTGTTTCTCGAACAAATCTCCAATGTTCTTTTTCCGCATAGAAATTGGTATACGGTTAACGCGAATTTCAATACGCGTCTTTAAACCTTGAGCTTGAACAGTATATTGCGCTCTGAGCTTTCTGGCACGTTCAGTAACTGTTAGAGAAAGAATTAGTATGTAATTCGACGCGTTTGAGGTAAACTACTCACTTTCCAATTGCAAGTTCTCCATTAGAGCTTGCTTTTGACCTATTGTGATGGCCATTTCGTGAAGGCTATTGCGTGTGTGATTTTGTGTGATTTTGTATGATTTTGTGTGATTATTCGTGTGAGCAAATGCGATTTGGATATATTCTTATTATTGTGTGGATTGAGTACAATTGCAGTTGGGAGATGTTGAATGGTAATTGCAAAATGATATGCTTTGGGTGGATAACAATCTAATGATGATGTTGATATCGAAGTTGATTGCTTAGCGCCACAGATGTGGCCAAACTTTCTTACTTCCCCAAACTTGAAAAGGTTACAGGGGTTTGCACGCTCCGAAGCTAGCAATGCTTGCTGTACTCTCTACCTTAACGCGCAAACCATAGCTACCTTGAGAGCAACCTTAACAAATATCAACTTCTTTCTGGTCATCAACAATTATCACCACATTCGACTTTACAATTGTCATCTGCTAACATCCCAACTTTAAATCCTACAATACCTCTTAAAGTATACCTCGCGCATATTTGCCCAACGGCAACCCATCTATCAAGATGGTTCTCGAAGCAGTAATGGTTGTTGTAGACAACAGTGAAAGCAGTCGAAATGGAGATTATACACCAACACGTTTCGAAGCACAAGCCGATGCCGTTTCATGGATCTTTTCTACCATTACTCAAGCCAATCCTGAATCGTCGGTTGGGTTAATGTCTATGGGAGGTAAAGGACCAGAGGTTCTTGTTACTTTAACGACTGATCATGGAAAGATCTTGGATGGATTACATCGTACCAAGACTAAGATTCGTGGAGTTAGTCATTTAGCTACTGGTATTCAAATCGCTGGGGTATGTTATTGTTAATTTTTCTATTTACCTATCATTCCGACATGTAGTTTGGGACAAATCCTAACATTGACATTCTAGTTGGCGCTCAAACATCGACAAAACAAATCCCAACGTCAACGTATAATCGTTTTTACCTGTTCTCCAATCGCAGAAGAAGAGAAATCACTTGTCAAACTTGCCAAAAAGATGAAGAAGAATAACGTCTCGATCGATTTCGTTGTATTTGGAGAACTCGATGATGATATCACTGAAAAACTGACGGCCTTCAATGAAAATGTCAAGGGAGGTGATGGATCACATTTGGCTATAATTCCACCAGGACCAGCACTGCTCAGTGAACAATTAATGACTTCACCAATTTTGCATGGGGATGGGGCTTCAGGAGCAGCTGGTATGGGAGGACTAGATGCTGGTGGTGATAATGGCGCATTTGAATTTGGTATCGATCCAAGCGTGGACCCAGAGTTGGCATTGGCATTGAGAATGAGTATGGAGGATGAGAAAGCCCGAGTTGAGAAGAATGAAAAGACGAGGCTTGAGAAGGAAGCAGCGGAGCAATCTGCTTTGGGAGAAATTAAGGAAGAGGATGAGGCATCAGCACCTCTGTTGAATAAGGATGGGGAAGCTAGTGGTAGTGGGGATAAGAAAGATGATGATGATAAAATGGATACGGCTTAGATGTGGAATGGTGATATAGGTTGGGGAACTGGATTGATAATTGAATGAATGGTTGGGGCTGCATGGCAAACTGGCGTTTGGTATGTACCAATAGATATCATAAACAATGGTATTTGGCTCGTTGTGAACAACTTACTTCTAGTTTGTATACTCCTTGACTCCTACGATGTCTACCCTATGTAACATCGACATGAATCCTTTTATTTAATGCTCTAGTCCAAATAGATTCCTTCTATACCCATTATTATGTCAACATTCCCTCCCTTCTATTCAGTTTCAACGGAGAGTTCTGACAAGGTACCTTTGTACCTAGTATCATTCCGTATAATCGTATACTAATACTCCCCATTTACTTCTGCCTTTCAAAAATAGTCTCATAGCTCTTATTGATCCCTCGTCGAAGCCTCTCCCCCTCTAACACCTTTCAAACTACCTCATATTAACCCCCCTAACCCACCTCTCCACCCCCCTCTCAAACCTCTCACACCTAACCGGCATCTCCAACTGATAAAATGGATTCTTCATCACATAATCTGCATACAATTCATATATCTTTCTTAAAATACTCTCAACATTCGGCATACCAGGTTCAGTAAATAAGAGAAATTTCGTGCCGGTAAGCGTTTGGAAACACTGGAGGCGGAATAAGGTGGTTTCTAATACTTCGACGCCGGAGGGAGGATCAGGTCGATCGTCGGAAGCGGGAGTGGAGGATAGGGAGGATAGGGTGGAGAGGGTTTTGGAGTGTGAGGTTGTGGGGAGATGGGAGGATCCTGGGGGGAGGTGAGAGGTGGGAATGGGGTTTAGACGGGTGGAGATGGCGTGGACGCTGGGGGTTTGTCAGTGAGGTATTGTTGAATTGAGAAGAGTAATTCGGTTTTCAGAAAAAGACGAAGGAAGGGTAATATAGACACAAGTGACGCACCCATGAAATGTTCCAGCAAGCACTAGATAATCGTTAATAGAAAGTTTGTTCAGTCCATCTGCAAAATCTTTCTGGTAGATAAGTCCACCGGCCTTATTTATTATTGTGAGAGCGAAGACGACCCTATGAATCGCATGTTAGAATTGTGTTTTGAAGCCTTGATTAGAAAGGTTGGAGGTGGAACTTACATTTTGATATTTGATGCGCTCAAGCAGGCACAGGAAACAGAAGAGCAGGGAGAGATTCGTGGTAGGAATGAATTATTCGCGGAGAATCTTCACCAGCGTAATAATCCTTTAATTCTATCCACACAATTCAAAAATCAAAGATGTTTTTGCTTCAAATATCAAGCTCGGCGCATTCTTGGTAACAGAAAGTTCAAGGAGGATCAATATACGGGTAGTCTGTAGCCTCGTCCCAAAACGGTTAAGTAAGCAGCCTTCCCCGGATTTCGAGATTTGCCGACCAGCAACATGTTTATCGATCCACCCGCAACTGGCTTTCTTTCTTCCTTTCAAGTCAAAACAATATTTCCAGCTGAACATATCGAGTCTTAGTACGAGATTGATATTGATAAGGACGACGCGATTTTTAGGAGGGAATTTTTATAATTCTAGATTTACATTCAATATATTCAAAGAAACAGAATCAGTCGCGCAAGAACAATTGAAGCTCCATCGAATTCGAATCCCTCACAACGAACCCACGCGCAACGTCTCTTCGTCCTCAAACTCCCCCAAATATTCCCCTAAAAATGGCAGCACCAGCTCCTACCTCCCGCTCGCGCGCCCCTCCAGCAGGTGACGAAGAAGCCTCTACCGTTCTCAAACTCGGAGAATTTCAAGACGTAGATGCGCTTACTCATTCGGAAGCAGCACTTGTTATCAACGCGCTTGTCGCAAAACGTCGCGGTGATCGCAAAAATGTAAATGAGACGGAGATTTTAAGTAAGACGCAAGAATATCTGGATCATTTTGCGAGATTTAAGAGGAAGGAGAATGTGGAGGCCGTGGAGAGACTTCTGGGGAGTAGGAGTGAGTTGGCAAAATTTGAGAGGGCACAGTTGGGTAGGTTCTATTTCCTTTATTTTGGTTTGTCTGGGTTGAGTGCTTGAAGCGGTCTCGAGAGATAAGAGGAGCTAGTTTGAGGGACATGAGGAACTGAACGACTGAGGAGATAGTTGCACAAGGCAATACTAACATGATTTAAAGGTTCATTATGTTGTGACACAGCCGATGAAGCAAAGACCCTAATACCCAGTTTACAAGATAAAATCAGCGATGACGATTTAACAGAGTTATTGGACGAAATTACAAAGTTGATGGGATTTACGAATTAAGAGGGGTTTCGATTGTTGAAGTTGCACTGAATCGGTATATACTTGACGACCAACGGTAGTGGAAGATCAAAAGGGCGTCAGTAGGGGATGACTCAGGAAAGGGACCAAGGCAACAAAAGTTTACCCATCTCCATTGATAGGCAGACAGCCATCATGGAGAAAACATATGGAGAAAAGCATGAAGCAGGTAGAATGCATGGGCTTTGGAATGATATTTCACTTCTTTTGTAAGACGATACTTATGGAAAAGCATTGTTGCGGCGTTTCTTTTTTCAAGCCATCTGTTGTTGGGAGAAAATAAGTCATGGATGGAGAGGAGGATCTAATGGAAAAGAGGATGGAGAGAACTAAGGAAGCTGTGAGAATAAAGCTGGATGGGTGTGACGATGGAGAGGGGTATGAGAAGGGTATGAGAGGGGTATGAGAGAATGGATTGGATACAGATACGCACTTGATGTGTATTCCCATTTTTTTCTGGCTTTTAGGCCCCCTAGTGTGGAGGGATAGGAAGCAAAAGCAAAGAATGTAATGATAAAATAAGTATAAATGTTCTCACCATTCCCAGTTCCTAGTTTCCATAATGCAGAGAAGTGAAAATTTGGGCTGAATTACGGCTCTTTCAGTTCCCATTCCCATTCACGATCTAGATCGACCCCCTCACTCCCCAAATCAATCGTTATTCATACATAATGCTCTAGTATAACCTTATCAATATCTCGACATCTTTCTTTTCCCTCGCTTTCATTCTCTCTCTCCCCCGCTCTACCTGGCCTTCCCTTGTTTCCCCATATAATTTTTTTTCTATATTTATTTATATAATTATATTTATATTTGCAATTACGTCGGCAATATTATATAGATGAATTGATTCCATAATATAATGCATGTATGGTATTTTGATTCAGGTATTACACTTGCTTTTGATCTTTATACATTCTTCATCTCTCTCTTATTCTTCTTTATTCCCTTCATTCCCTTTAGCAGATGTATGTACGTAAGTGTACAATGTATACAATATATACAAGATATCTATCTACATGTACAATGAATTGAATATATACAATATGTACAATGTATCTACAAAATAAAATCCCCAGACCCATTTCCTGCCACTACTTGATCCATTGAGTTCCATACTCCTTGTATCATATCCCATCGTTCCAGCGTGTGTAAATCCGAACTCCATTTGCATACCGCTTTGCTATGTAATCGCTTTTTTTGAAGTTCCTCCTGCTGCCTTTTGGCGCTTGTCCATCCTCTCCATTTTACTTTTTCGCCTTTCCTTTGCTATATGGCTCCAGTTACACCACTCTCGCATCCTTTCATTCATCCACTGGATTACGTCGATAAATACTTTCCCTTTCACTTTTCCTTCGCACCCAAAACGAATAAACCAGATGAACCAGCCAATTTTCCCAGTTCTCGTCTTCCATCTTCATAATCATAATCATCATCATAACCATCATCCTCATCACTAGATCCAACCCAACCTTAATTAATTACCTATTCCAACTCCGCTCACTTCCCCCTCTTCTCTACCCCCCATTCTCATCCTCCATCTCTTCCCACTCCTCGCTAAGTCGATAAAATATCTAAGGAGGAGGCGTAGGCGCCACAACCCTACACTCGAAATCAAATCCCGACGGTTGATTTCCACTTCCACTTCCACCCCCCATAACGGGAATACAATGATTCCACTGCTCCGTAGAACCCATTGAACCCATGGTATTAGGATTAGGGTTAGAAGAAGAAAAAACAGCATTTCCAATACTACCCACAGAACCCGAAACTGGACCTGAGAGTGAGCGTGAGCCTGAATGGGTTTGAGCACGAGTATAACCCGTTTGGGTTTGAGTCCGACGATGTAAAGGTTTAGTTAAATCTCCATGGTTACCGTATAAAGAACCAAGGGCTTGTAATTGAGCATTTTGGTCGTGAGGATTTGTTTCTTCGTTTCGGTTTTGTGGGTTGGGAGGGGATGCTGGAGGTTGGGCATCTAAGCTTAATCCGATGGGGATGCTATGGGTGCTGATTTCTCTTTTTAATTTGGTGCCTTTTTCGTTTTCCCGTCCATTTTGTTCAGTTCCCTCACTCACCCTCTCTCGCTCCTTTCCCTTTTGCGCCGGCATCTGTCTCTGTCCCCGTGACCAAACTTGTCCTTGCCCTTGTCCTAGCCCCTGAACTCGAACTCGAACCCGAGCCTTATCCTGAGCCTGCTCCAACGCATTCTGATATCCCATATTCTGTTGATGTTCCCTACTATCCCTGTACATTTGATATGTATTTTCAGCTATAGCAGCGTTCATACGATGGGCTTGTGCTATTTGTTGGGCGTATTGTGTTTGTGCTTGTAGTTGATTCATTGGATAGAGATTTGGTGAATTTGAATTTGAGCTGCTGTTGGCGGAGAAATTGTTGCGCTGGTGATAAGATTGCGTGCTGGATTGGGAGTGGATGGGTGCAGGCCCATTGGGTGGAAGATTGTAAGGTGATGCGTTTGAGTGCCAAGTTCCTTGAACTTGTCCATCTCCATCTCCATCTCCATGTTTATGTCCTTGAGGAATATTCATAGAGGTAGCCGGAGGGCTCAAATTGAACGGATGTGTACTCATCACACTAAATTCATTCGAACTGACCCTTTCATTCGTATTAGGCGTACTCATTGGACTAACAATTCCCTCACTTTTAGTCATACTCATCCCTTCACTTCTTCCTGCAATCGAACCACTTCTACCTATCTCTCGGCCATCTAACTCATTAATCGTAAAATCTAATCCAGGCCGATATGCAGGTCGTGAACTAGTGCCGGGTAGAACATGGAAAGCTGGATGTAAGGTTTCAGGAGGTGGTGTTAGGGACGATTTTTTAGGGTCGGAAGAGAGTGGTTTATCATGATCATGATCTTCTGGTGATTCAGGGATGGAAGTGGGATGAAAGGTATGCATTGGGTGGATTAGGTGGATTGGAGCGGAAATTTGAGATTCGGTCATTGAGGGACCTCCGGGTGGTGATGTTGAGGGTGGGGATGTGCTGCTGCTGCGGGTTTCTATTTTTGGGGGAGTCGATTAGTTTTAATTTCTCGACGTTACCAAAATATCACGGGAAAAAACAACTTAATAAATCCCAAAACTTACTTTCACCAATCGATGCAAAAACATCTCCCAATCCCAATCCTCCCAACCCAGAAAATCCTCCACTTGGACTTCTACTCGTCCCCGTACTACCAGGAGTTTGTAATGTCTTTCCCGTCGTAGTATAAAACTGAATCCTCTCAGGATCTGGACTTTCTGGTTCTGCAAACATCCTCTCTCTCTCTTGCTTTTTCTTTTGTCGGAAGCGGAAACAACAAAATGCAGCCATGGCGAAACAAATTAGAGCGATACCACCAACGATGGCTCCGGCTATGATGGGTGTTGAATTTGAGGAAGGGGGGTGAGTAGTTGAATCTGTCAAGATGGTTGGGGAGCTTGATGGAGTGTGGGTTGTAATAATTGAGTAACTGACGGTTGTGTTTAAGAGGATAGTGCTGGGTGATATTGTCTGTAATGTAAATTGTGAGGATTCGGTGGCTTGAGATGATGTGGTTGATGTAGTCGTAGTAGAAGAAGTGGTTTCAGTAGAAGTAGAAGAGGTAGATTTCGAAGAAGTTGTAGAAGACCTCAATGCGCCAACTGCAGAGGTACTTGAATCTGGACATTCTGATACCGAACATGCATCTACCGAACAACAGCCTTGAAAGTTATTCGCAGTGCAGACATACCATTGTTGCCCACTCGCACATTCATGAGAGTCTCTTATGACCAAGGATTGATTGAAAGTAGCAATATCTACATTGAGGTACATTTTGACGACTTGATGTTGATGGGAAAGTTAATTGAAAGAAGATATCAAATAACGAATCCCAAATGAAGCATTGAGTGAAAGTCGAAAAGAAGGAAGGAAGAAATTAAATGAGAGATTCCAAATCAAGTCTTGAGCTGAACTGAACTGGATTGGATTGGATTGGATTGGATTGGATTGGATTGGATGGGTAAAGAGATGAAAGAAGGATTGAAATTGAGAATATCTTGAAAAGTATATGACTTCATAGATGCACTTCTCAAAAGCGGTTGTATGTCGATATGAATTTGATGTGAATTTGTTGTGAATTTGTTGTGCCGAGGATATGAAGGTGAATTATGAGATAATGTAACTAACCAAGCTTGATCAAATCAGGCAGAGCAGGTTTTTCTTTTCCTCCTCTTCCAATCTCCTCCAAAGTAAAGATCCAAGATGAAAAAGCAAATGAGCATGGGAAATGTCATTCATATATAAATGTATGGGTACATCGGATTAGACGCCGTTATGTTATCAAACCAAAACAAAACAAAACAAAACAAAACAACCCACAGTTGGACAACTTCTACCCAAGAAAAATGACGGAAATTTGTAATTGTAAGTAGATGTATAAATCAAATCAAAATTGAGGTAAAATGTAAAGGGTAAAGGCCGGACATGGTTATGATTATGGCTTATGAGACAAATAGTCAATATATATATAAACAGGTCTCTCGGGTGAACTTTTTAGTATGGCACAGCACAACACAGCACAACTTTTGAGTTGGTTGGTTTTATATGCCCATGTTGAAATTCGATGCATGGATATTGGAAAGTCCTGCATATGATGTTGGTAAGTACGGAGTAGAGATGCATCAAACATTTTGAACAATTGAACAATTGCTTAATGTTGATCAAGCCTCACTCTATCGATGTGAAGTTCTTCAATCTTTTCAAGCGGAAGAGATATCCCCGCTCTTACATGCAGGTTAAGGTACTATTAATCTTGATCGATTAATGGCGCTTAATATGTGGAAAATGGTTGGTTGTTATTTGATTTTTGAGAATTGATCTTTGCTCGAACCCTTTATTTGAAATATACACAGTAGATGGCACAAGATACCTCAGCCTAATCAAGACTTTGGAAATACTACCTACCATCCTGCATATACAATCCTGCGTATATATCCATCCTACTATCATCCCTTGGCGTCTAGGTAACCTTACCGTATCCGTACATGACCGAGTATCGTACCAGACCACCGGTATTTTCGATGAACAGAGCCTACCTACTCCGTACAAATCCATCCTATAACAGACAACCCTCACCCTTACATATTAAAAATCATGGGTGCGAAACGGTGAGAGAGAAATAGTTGCTGCGCTTCCGTGCGGCGTGGTGGTTGTGATGTGAGGTTATATTTGGGATTGGAGGGGCAGCCTTGTATTTATTTACATTGATTTTTCAAAGCATGCATATATCCTTAATGTCACGTGAAGATAACTTGCTAATCATTATGATTGGCTTGGTGATCTCTGTCAACATCAGCTCACATCACTCCAATATGATCTGATCCAAAGTCCAAAAAACGTACCACTCTGACAACATAGTCAATTAATTTAACGGCAGCATGCTCAAAAATATAAACTTATCGTTTGGTTTGAAATCGCAATTCTCCGATGGGCTGATATCTATCATTCTACGTGATGAGAGTGGTATATGAACTCTGCTTCTACCCCAGGATGTGTACCTCACATTTCTTAACCTACTTATCTTACCGACCCGTCAACTATCACAAATAAGTTGGAACAATACTTTTTTTAAAAAAAACAAGAGGCATTATCATGGCTTCAAGAGCAAGACTGCACATTGATCGGAAAGAGCTCTACACAGACCTAGAAGCACGAATTCATTATTTACACTCCTTCCTTGACTTTAGTTCACGTTAGTCCCGATATATAAATCCACCTACTAGGTATTTATATACTGAAATAATTTGAATAGATGACATAGAAGCCCTTATCTATGGTTCAAAATATATCAAACAACTCATACCAGCCGTCGTGAACATTGTATACAGAAAACTTCTTCAATATGATATCACCTCACGTGCTTTCACTACTCGTAGCACTAGTTATGAGGGTCCAGTAGATGAGACGCCAGATGAGGACAGTCCTCAGATCTTACATCGAAAGATGGTGTGTTTCTTCCTTTACTTCGATATTCAATTAAGCTAACAACTCCTTAGTTTCTACGAGGTTATCTCCAGAAACTCTGTTCAGATCCGAGCCATATGGAATTCTGGGAATACCTCGATAAAGTTGGGATGATGCACGTAGGACGTGGTCGTAAACATCCTTTACATGTTGAATACGTTCACATCGGAGTTTGTCTTGCATTTGTCCAAGATATCATCTTCGAAGCAGTTCTCTCGCATCCAAAGCTCAGGATGGAGAAAAAGATTGCGATTGTGAAAGCAATTGGAAAGGTACTATGGATTCAAAATGATCTATTTGCGAAATGGTATGTGAGGGATGGTGATGAATTTGCGGAAGAGATGGAGGAGGTTATGGTTGAGAGGGAGGGTTGGTTGAAAGGTAAACAAGTTATTGATGGAGAGGAGAAATCTACGGAAGATGGTGAGGAGAATGGCGAGAAGGCACCTGTGGATAAAAAAACGAAGGAAGCTCCAGCGTCTTGTCCATTTGCTGGAGTTCAGGTTGGAAAGGAATAGTACCATGCTTAATACATATGGGTTTTACTGGGGAAAATACACCCTTCTTCTGGGTTATTGTACGAATGAATCCCAAAGTGAGATAAGCTAGCTTTACTAAGATATTGGAGAGCTCTTGCTAGAACATTGAGATGATCTACATCAACATCCAACTTTCACTAGGACAGCAAAGTCGTCATGACACATGGCCAAACTTTTCTTGGAGAATGGAGGCGTTCCTGTAAGCTACTGTCATAAATGAGCGGAGAGGAGTTCGGCTGTGAATGTTTTTGTACATGTTCCCATAAATAACTAACGGTCATTCATTCAATACTGGTACTTGTGTTTCAATCAGTATGAATTTCTCCAAAGCTACGATTCCGCTTCGTCTTCGTTGGAGACACCAGTGATATAGCTGATTTTTTTAATTAGGGGGGAGGGGGACGGGGTTAAAATGACTAGTATTTTCACGACCTAGTGGTTATTCGCTGTAATTATTGGAATCATCATTCAACGCTTGAAACGGCGAGATATCAAAGGAAAATGAATTGAAAATTGGGAATGTGTTGATGTGTTGATGTGGGAGATATGTGCAGAAGTTGTGGGGCGGATTGTTGAAGTGTGATCTTGAGTTAAGGTTCGTTGGTGGGTTGGAGGGGGAGGGGAATAGGTTTTGGTATTGGTGTTGGGGGTAGGGCGGAATTGTTGATTGGGGTGGGGGGAGCTCGAGATAGGGAGGAGAGGGGAATGGGAATGAGAATGAGAATGAGAATGGGGGTTGTTGATCGGCGACTAATGAATTGGCAGTACGTTTGGCAAATTGGCCATGAATCAGGGGAATCCTAGAGGGGTCTGTAGGAAATTCCAGGAGGTGGTCCATAGCATTAACTTGCTTTGCGATGTGACAGATTGCCGATGCATTCCCCACGACCTCGTGATCAAAATGAGTAATCCATACCTAAAAAGTCCTTCGTTCAACAAACTAATCCTGAATCATTCGTTGATGGCGCGAGTTCCATAGCTTAGGGATCTATGTATCTTGACCCCATCTGCTCAAGTAAATACTCAAGTCAAGTTCGTAGATGATGATCCATATCCATATCCATCAAGGTAAAGGGTGACGTGTGAGTTATAGGTTATAGAAGTGAATCCCAGTTATGATGCATCATGAAGCATAAAGAGTTCCGATACTTTCAGTTCAATTCCCTTGTATTAATAACACCATCGTAAACTTGCACGCCAACATAATCCCTCATCAGACCTCATCAAGTAACCAAAGTTATTCCTAATGCCTCTTCAAATTTAGTTTAATATATAACCATTTATATCATTTGCCATCTGAAGAATTATCTGTAAATTTGTCTCCATTTGAAAAGCCAATAGCTCCGGTAAGGATGTGATAAAATCCCAGTTCTAGATTCTCAATATTGTCAAAATGTGCGCATTTCTTATCCAAAAAAGCCGAAGATTAACATGAATTACTTTAGTAGCCACTGTGATCTTTCCGTGCGATGTGCTTCTTGTGCATGTTCTAGTAGTAAATAGTAGCATATCATGAACTTGAATTATGGTTACTTTGTCGTAATTTGGATGGTGGAGCGCCAATATTCAAAGGCGGCATCAACATTACGGCCCAATGGCCCAATTCAATCCAAACATTGGAGCCTAAACGTTCAATGCCCAGTTCCAGCTTAAAAATTGAAGCTTCTTCGTCTCAAAGAAAGTGAGACGTTGAGGTTGAATGCCCGAACAAATTCAAATTTTGGAGGCTCAGTGCCTAAAACACAGCGAGGCATTAGAGGCTGCATTGCTTTCCCTTACCTCAAATTGCTTGACCGCTCCTTTCATTCGCACTTGCGGATATTTGAAGGTGCCATCAATGAATTTCAATCCATAGACGACAGTAGCTTGTGGGATACGGCTAGATGAATGAGCTTCCCGTCATCTATTGGCTAGTTTCCAGTAAATGCACAAATTCCTCTATCTGCGCTTAGTTTGTGTCGCCATCCGAAACTTGTCTTTATTTAAGGACCCCCCGCATATGCTGAACTGTAACTTGCCAGCTTGAAAATTGAGACTTTGAGCACTGGCCATACAGTGACACAGCCGCGCTAAGAAATGTGGTTGGCTCTTAGAAATACCTCTACCCCACAGAGAGCCGAGAAGGATGGTTTACGGGTGATGGCTTGTCGTGGCGTGAAGTTGCAGTTGATATGGAGCTTGGATTGGTTCCAGCACGCTTTCAGCTTGAATTTTAGTATGGATGGGAAAAAGCAAGTTACATAAGCAGATCAATAGATCGACAACTTTTGGCTGATGGATTTAAAACCATTCGTCTATAAAAGGATGCAACATATCTTTTACCTTCAAGATTTTCTTATGATTAAAGACAGACACTACAGATTCCTCCTATCAATATTCATCATAATCCAAAGTTTTCCAACTTGTAGTCCATTAAGTTGACTTCATTGCCTCCAAACTGGTGCGGTACCTCTTTCAAATCAGACAAAACTATGCCTGCTCACGGTCCCACGACAAAAGAAATTCTCCTCGACCAAGCCGAAAGAGGCCTTGGAAAGGAGGCTCTCCAAATTATTGAGCCCAAAACCGAAGATGCTCCAAGAGATGATGTCCATCCAAGCACTCTCTACATAGAACCCCCGACAACTTGGACTCATTTGCTCACTTCTCTTGCCCCTCAAGGCGGCGTAACAAGCATCACGAACGATTTCAAGGGCGAGTGTACACGCTTGCCGCCCGGCTTCGTAATCAGATGGACAGCACGGGGAGGAGGTTTTGACAGTCAAGAGGACGCCGAATTCGCAGCTGAACAATTTCGCCAGGCAACTGAAGCATGGAATGCTGCCGATATTGGTGTTACATTTGAGCGGGTTCCATTGGCTGAAGAAACCACGTTAGTTCTCTGTCACGGCAGAGACAGAGGCAGCCTAACCGAAGCTTCCTTAGCAGAAGCCGATTTGAACCGCGTGTTTGTGTACCCACGATCCTTCAACAAAGATTGCAAGGAAATCATGGGAAATTTTTTTGCGTATGTGTTGGGACATGTATTAGGATTGCGATATGAGACTGCGATCAAAGTCGAACAAGCAGATGAGGTGTAATTGGGACAAGAAATGAGTCGAGTGTTATGAATTGTAGCCAGGAGCCACCGGAGATTCAGCAGAGCGATATAAATTCTACCAGGGAGTTTTATCCGTTAAGGAAGGATAAAAATGGGAAAGCCTCGAAGGTTGGAATGACTCCCGTGAAAGACTACACGTCAATGTAGTTTGGAATTCAACATATCTGATTTATTTGTTTTTGGAAAATGTATCGTATTGCTTCGCAACCGCTTCATTGTCTAAATTATTGTTCTCTTTTCACACGTTCCCCCAATTTGCTCCTTGTGAACAGCGTGAAGATATAAGAATCCAGTGTATACGATAAGCAGCGCTCCGTACTACGGCTGTAGCTTATCCAAAGGTCGATTATAGCCCCCTATATACAGACCACTGAAGGCAGAACGACAGCTTTATCTTCAATACTCATATTTCCACTTGGAAATGAAGTTGCAATGTCGCTCAAGCTTCATGTGTCCTGGAACCATCAGGTTACTCAGTAACGGGGCTTGAATATATGGCCACAGTACCCCGAAATAACTAATATGACATTCATAACAGTCCATTTCGAGCTTGATGTGTGCTGAGGGTGAATAAAGAAGTCGAAGTTCAATTTGGAAATAGGTGAATGATTGCGGGAATACTTTCTTCCGATTCCGGTTCGAAATCCCCAGGATTTCTTCCCCGTAAACAAATAACACCTTCAATCTCCACACTTCTCCTCTCTATCAGATTCCAATTACTTCAATTATTTCAATTACTTCAAAATGTCTACACAACAAAAAGCTCCTCTAGGCCGCGTCCTTGTAATTGGTGGCTGCGGCTTTCTAGGCCACCACATCGTCTCTCTTCTTCACGATCGATATAATTGCACCATCTCCGTGCTCGACCTACGTACGACTCGAAATAGACATCCTTCACAAGACATTACATACCACGATGGCGATATAACCTCTCTCGAATCCCTTCTTTCAATATTTAACTTGGTCAAACCAGATGTTGTCATTCACACTGCATCTCCAGTCGCAATTACAGGAACCAACGAATTATTCCACAAAGTCAATGTAGGAGGAACGAAGCGTGTAGTCGAGGCATGTCAAAAGACTGGCGTGAAAGCTTTAGTTTTTACAAGCAGTGCTAGTATCATTTCCGATAATACAACTGATTTGGTTAATGCGGATGAGAGGTGGCCTGTTATACCTGAAAAATTACAACGAGAGTATTATTCATGGACGAAGGTTTGTTCTTAAATTTCTCTGCTTATTTGTACCAACTTTTTGCTCAATTGACCAAACTAACTCAATAAAATGAATAGGCCGAAGCAGAATCTATAGTCTTGGGCGCAAACCGCTCCCCAGAATCTCCGCAACTTCTTACTGCCTCCATTCGCCCATCAGGCATTTTCGGTCCTGGAGATGTCCAATTAATTCCCGCTCTCCTCAATGTTCACTACACCAATCGTACTGGTTTCCAGCTCGGTGATAATACCAATCTCTTCGATTTCACATTTGTGAAGAATGTTGCACACGCACATCTTCTTTGCGCTGCCGCCCTCCTTGCGACATCCAAGCTCAACACAACTCCATTAGACACCGAGCGCGTAGACGGTGAAGCCTTCCTCATCACCAATGGATCACCTATTCCATTTTGGGATATGGCAAGGGCAGTATGGGCAGCCGCTGGATCTACAAAAGGCACAGAACATGTTTGGATTATTGGAAAGGATTTTGGTGTAGGACTTGCAGGATTTGTAGAGGGACTGTTCTGGTTGTTTGGAAAGACACCAAATCTGACCAGGATGAAGGTGAACTTTAGTTGTATGACGAGGTATTTCAGTATTGAAAAGGCGAGGAGCAGGTTAGGATACGTACCATTAGTCCCGCTGGATGAGGGTATCAAGATTACAGTGAAACATTTTGAAGAGGAAAAAGCGAGAGAAGGAGAGAAAAAGGGTCAATGAGGGATTTAGGATTTGGGATTTGGGAGATGTAGATTTGTTCTTATTCTAGTGTCTTCGAGTGGAGACCTTTATATACCTCTACAGGAAAGAGAACTTGTAATTATTCGAAAGACTTAAGAAAGAACCAAAGATACCCTTGTTTGTCTTTATAAATCATGAATCATACCTTACACCATAGTGACATATCTGGCCAAGTCTCCTGCTGCTGGTGCTAGGATCGAAAGAGAGCATAGTCTATCTATTACACCATCATTATCCCACTCGAGCTCATACAACACACCCCTATCATTCCATTTTCCATAGAGAACTCACCCTATTCTTCAACTTCCCCTCCAACAATCTACACCATTCTTCCATTCTCTAACACTTAACTCACTTACTCGGCTCTATCTTCTACGGGATTCTGAACCATACCAAAAAGAAAAAACAATCCAATCCAGCAATTCCTATCCTTGGAGGATGGAAGATTCTAGACTGGTTGATACATCGAGTAGGAGTAGGAGTAGAAAACGTTATATAGATTGATGGATGAATGGATGGATTATTTGACATGTTTGTATATAATAATAATAGCCTCATGGGGTGATAATATAAATCGAACTCTGTGGTCAACAGGAAAAGGAAGTAAATAAATACCGAGTTCATTATATAACTTATAATCCTCAAAGGGATCTTACTCATATCTATATAATAATCATATAACTAAGGTTATATTTATGTATTCTTTTATATTCAGCATACATCATTCAAGTATTTATACCATACCATCCATCCATCATCACCATCACCATCAATCATTCTGAAAATATTTCACTTCCCATCTCATTCAATCTCACCGAAACACATCATAATTTAACACAAATAAATGCCTATCAATGCCAATGCTCATATGTATTCTTTGTATCTCATATGTGGCTATCAAACTAAAAATCCCTGAACTTCTTCACTTCAACCAGTCCATTCATGCATACCCCGCCCTCATCCCACTCCCCCCATCCCTTCCTTCCAAAATCCAACATATTTTAACCGAAGCAATCAGCCTTTTTTAAGGTTCTCTTCTCCCAAGCACCCGTACCAAAAGACAGACATACATTGGTCTATCTAGCTAGTAAGAGAATTACTCTCATCCAAACCAAACCAAATCCGATTCTTCGCGTCATCTATCTTCATTAAACTCTTCCCCTCCTTTGCTAAGCCTACCCAGGTGTATGTAACAGTAGCAGCAATTTACCTCATTCTGCTCGTCTTCTTGGTATGCATAGACTTCATCTCAACCCCTCTCCATTCCTATCCCCAGTCCCCTCTTCATCATTCTCGATCATCACCTTCATTGCGTAACAAAAGAAACATCAATCAACCCACAAATCCGTATCAGCACTGTCCATGTCCATCCCCATCCATATCAAAAGCTATCAAAAACAAACGCCCTATGATATGCATATTTCCCCCATCCACCCCAAACGCCACGCTTGAGTCATGATTCGATTACTGTAGACATTGCGACAACCCAATGAGGGGAAAAAAACGAAGCCCATGAGCTTCAGATAGAATAAAGAAAATTTTATTGTAAAGTGTAATGTGCCTGTTAAGAGGCAAATAATATGACATTGAAGAGAAGTATGTTGTGAGCGTTAACCTGTGCGTTCGTGATAGTAGATCAACACAGGGCTTATTGGTCTTTCTTAAAACTTTTGACGGCATTAAGATAATCATCATTTGCACCTGCGAAAGATGACTTTGAAGTGGGTCGAGGAGTATGTTCTTCATCTAGGAATGAATTTTGTGACTGTGTTTGTTTTGGTGTTTCGAATAAATCAACCTCCTTATCGCCAGGACCTTCGAAAATCTCTGGGGGTGTTAAGGTAGCGCCCGAGATCCCCGACGCTAGAGGTATTTCTGATGTTGGTGATAAGAGAAGCGCCTCTTCTGTGACGGTAGGAGGTGGTTCAATAGAGCTTGGCATTTCCGTCCCTGAAACAACGCTGCCACGACTATTCGTGCGCATCATTTCTGTTCCAAGTTTAGAACCACGTTGTGTCTTTGGGGAAGTTGTACCCTTTGGGCTAGTTTTTTCCCTCACAGCAACATCACCTAAAACTTCATCCTCATCATCACCAGATTCACCACATTCATGGCGATGTTTCTCCAAACTTTCTCGCTTCGCCTTCATCTTCTCAGACGATCGTTGACGCGAGAGGTTTCGGCGGTGTTCTACTCGCGCTGGGGAAGAGCTATTATGAGGAAGGCTGGGTGGCGGTAGTTTCGGTAAGTCATTGACCTCCATCATGTGAACCTCGTTACAAATCCCGAGACCAGTCTCATCCCAATCACCTGTAGGTCTCCTATTAATGACAACAGGAAGATCATCAGTTGGAAAAGCCTCAGTATCTCCAAAAAGACTTGAACTGATAGAATCTTCACGGCTTGATCCTCTAAAGCTACCAGCTGGCAGATGTGCATAACCGGATGAAGCAGAAGTTGGACTATCTTCCAGACGTATACTCTCTTGACGTAGACCAGATGGTGGAGGGTATGCCGGAGAAAAGTTCAAAATAGATATAGGTTCTTTCCATTGACATAATTTACAAAGGACTTCAGTAAGCTTTGAAGCTGTAGGTGGCTTTTCAATTAAAGCATCGAATTGATGAGGTGCCTGCAGCTCTTTCAAATACCCAGTAATGGCAACTATAGGAGTTTGAGAGTTGGCGTTCTTGGTCTCGCGAATCATACGAGCCACATCTGCACCATTGATTTGAGGCAATTTGAATTCCATCATAATGATATCGAATTTAATATCACTAATCGCATATCTCATTGCGTCGGCACCATTTGATACCGTGACTGTACGGCACCGTAGTTTTTCCAATAATTTCTCCATGACCATTCGAGACACCGGGTGATCTTCACATATCAGTACATCCAAAGGTCTAAAAGCAGGACCATCGGCCAAAGTGATTTGAGACATCCGCCTTGAGCTTTGACGACGACGCTGAACACGAAGTAATGCATTGGCCTTCTCTCCTTCATTGTCCGAAGAGGAAGGCGACATGTCAAACACCTGGCTTCGTCGTTTACGATGGGATAAGAATTCGCCAGGTAGAGGACTTCCTTCTTGTGATCCAACCGTTTGCGAGCGGGCTCTTGAAGATGACGAGTTACTGCTACCTTGTCGTGGGGTCGCAGGTGGCGCTTTTCCTGGTGAGGATAATGAAAGTGGTGGAGGTGCTGATCCACGTGTCTTGATAGGCGATGAAGCGGCGGAACTAGTAGTCTTGTGGAGACCAGGAGATGTTCTAGGTCCATCAATAAAACTAGCAGGCGGTGCGAGATTGTTGCTCGACTGCTGTGACAGGCTCGAAGAATTGCTCGAAGTTTTGCGTCTAGCGTCATTATTTTGCCCTGCAATGAATGAGACAAGCAAAGGTGACGAAGGTTGAGAAGCCCTACTTGGAGAAGAATTTGCTTGACTCAATCCAGAAGGAGATGAAGGTCGAGCAGCAGCTTTAGCATTCGACAGGGTTCTTTGGATAGGCATTGACATTGGCAATGCCGAACTTCCTTCTAAAGCAGCTGGGGACGTAACTACGCTGTTAGCACCGCCAGGACTGACTACTGGCTTACTTTGAGATGCCATGGCTTCCTGTCGCAATTTCTGAATAACGTCTTTGTTTGCCTTTTCTAGAACCGGTAAATTTTTGAAGGTAAAGTTTCCAAAATCATCTGCTACGACAGGTTCGCTAAGTCGCCTGCTCTTCATATCTCGAACGTGAGGTGGAATATGCAGTGGCATCAAACCGCGTTTGACGTTATTGACTTGACTTCGAACTCGAGACAAAGCATCATGAGGGCGTTCAGGATATTCGGCACCAGGAGTGGGATGTTGAGTAGATGCTTGATCTTCCATCTCTTCCGCGAAAGATTGCAAAGTAGCTCCTCTAGAATCAAAATACTCAGTATCCTCGGGATTTTCTGGTGCGGGGACAAATTGTGCATCGTCTTCAAGGAGTTTGTCCCATTGGATGCCTTCAAACCAAGGATGATCTCGAATCTCATCTCCCCCAGAAGAAAAATTCTCTTCTTTGTTAGCCCCAAGCCGTTGTTGTGGATCTACGCATAAAAGCTTATTCATTAAATCTTTAGCCTCATCCGAAACATCATAATCGCCCTCGTCCGGCCATGAGATTCGTCGAGCCAGAATATTTTCGAATACTTCATCTGGTGTGCCAGCATGAAAAGGTGGGTAACCATAGATAAACTCAAACATAATACATCCTACAGACCACCAATCGCTCACTTCATCTTGGCCAAGACCATTTACAGTTTCGGGAGCAAGATAATCAGGTGTACCAACGAATCGACGATTACTATCATCAGGGTCGAAAAGAGCCATTGGAGGTGGCATCATACCTGTGCTTGTTTGTGGTGGTGTGCCGTGCCTGGCATCTGAGCTGTGACTTGTGACTGGTTGAAGGCATAGATCTGGTGAACCAGCAACCTCATTTTCGCTCAATTCTTCGATAGGAGTTCTTCTTTGATTGTGGGCTTGCTGATTTTGAGCTTCGTTCAAGGAAAAGGTGTTAAACATATGTGTCAGTGCGTCGCTGCCGCCGCTGTCACTCCTATGGCCAGACTTTCGTCGCGAATCCTTATTGACAGTATTTTCTCGACTCAAATTGAAGTACGAGGGTGTTCCTAAACTACCTCCAACATCAGGCGTCATTTGTGGTGTCGAACCGGGTGAATGATGCCCTTGAAAATCGAATGACGAAGCACGAGAAGAACTCATCGAGGTCGCTCGAGCAAAAGGGCCTTGCTTGAGTAGATCTGGAGCCGACTCATTTGCTGCGCTACTTAATACACGCTTTTGGCGACCAATCAATCCCATTCTAGACAAACCAAAGTCGGTTAATTTGAGATGACCCTTTTGATCGATGAGAAGGTTGTCGGGTTTCAAATCACGATGCACAATACCACGATTGTGAAGATGTTCCACACCAAGAATTACCTCACCAAGGTATTTCTTTGCCCAATCTTCCGGAAGACCACCAAGAACTTTGATGAGAGATGCACAATCACCACCATTGAGATACTCCATGACAAGATAAAGATAGTCCTTGCTTGAAAATGTCCAATAGAGCTTAGCGACAAAATCACTCTCACCTTGCCACATCATGATAGCACGCTCGGCCTTGACATTTGTGACTTGGTTCTTGGCAACCATGTCGGCTTTCTTGAGTACTTTGATGGCATAATAGTCACCAGTAGACTTTTTCTTCGATAGATAAACACTTCCAAAAGCTCCCTTACTGATAGGTTTGATAATCTCGAAATCTTTGATCGATGGTGGTACAGCACGTGCTTGTGGGGCATTGACACAGTTTAGTCGAGGTGATGGTGGTGGACGTGGATCTGATCCAGCAGCCGAGGATTGACGTCGATGGTGTGACGGAATTAACGCGGGTGAGCTGAACTCGCTTCCAGGAAGCATCGGCGATGCAGTTGGAGAAACGACGCCCTCGTGAGCGATCGGCAGGATGCGTGGTTTGGAAATTCTCAATGGGGAAGATGGAGGTGGCATCCGGACGGGAGACTCCTGTCGTCGGGGTGAAAGGGTACCGGTGCCGAGAACCATGCTTCGCCTATTTTGTTGCCGGGAGCTTGCATGGCGACGAAGATCTCCAAATTCTGAAACTGGCGATTCCGTTCTTGGCGGACGCCCCATGACTGATGATGATCTGACGCTACCATCACTCTCCGCACCAGTATCACTTTCGAAAAAGATAGATTCTCTTCTTGCTTCCCGGGTATTTCCTAGTATGCTACTCAAAGCACCTTGGTGTGACCGAGGGGTTGGGCATTCTTTAGGGCTACTGGATCTGGTGGAGGAAATGGCAGCATATGATAGTCGGCGACCTTCATGTGTCGTGCCCGTACCCAGTTCAGCAGCTCGAAGTGCTGCAGCAAGCGATGAGGAGGGTCCATCATAAGAACCAGCAAAAAACCCCTCATCTTGAGCTGCGATGGCTTCTCCAGGTTCCTCGGTCGAATCACTGAGTTGGCCAGCAGCAAGTCGAGAAGCTTTGTTGATAGCCTCATCAATACAATCTTGTACAATGGCGGAAAACTCCATACGAATGCGTTCCGAATACTCGATGATTCTTCGATGACGAATGACGGCCTCCACCTTTGCACGGGCAACAGCTTCGCTATCTGCACATAATAAGGATAAACCTTCTTGGTCAACCGCATTCATATTAGGTGATTGCCATTGCAATACTTGAGCTATGCGGGATTCCGATTGAGGAGATTGTGTCCGAAACTCTCCCGGAGCCTGCGGGGATGGCTCCTTGATCGCAGGCGTATTGATTTCCATGGCTGTGTCGCAAAGATCCAGTAAAAGTTCGACAATTCGAGCATGTGGCCGCCTTTGAGCGAACGATCGTCCTCGTGCATGACCAAATCCTGATGTAGATCTTGACCGAGATCTACCAGATGTGGGTGTTCCAGGAGATGCTGTACCGGAAGATGTACTTGAGTTGGCTCCAATCGGCAATCCTTTGTATTCAGCCTGAGGTGGCGTCGGCATCACAGATTGTTCACCCGAACTAGATCGAGCTTGACGAGCTTCCAACGCATCCAAAACTCTAACAATAGCATGGCGATGTTCCGTCAAATTGTCCTGACACATTTGTACTTCCATCTCAGCTTTATGTTCTTGAAGACACAACTCGGTATGTTTTTCAAACCACCAAGGAGGAATTTGACGCTCGCAGATTCTGCAAAGAAGTGGTAATGGCGGGGCGTTATTTGCTGGATCTTCGAGACCCTGCTCAGCAACGGTAGTCAAATAACTCGCCAGAATTTGTGCTCCTGATCCCAAAGAATCCACTATCACGGGGGCGAGGTCGATTTGTATTTCACGTGGCGCTATCCAAGGTCTAATCATCCACATTGTCTGCATAATGTTAGTTGGGTACTCTTGACAGAGGGCATAAAACTTACGTGACTGTCCGATTCCGAAGCTCGATCATGCACCATAATACCTTGCGCTTCTAAATCAATTGTAGCAGGTTCCGGTTGTGACATTGCTGCTGCACCTTCTCCTTCACATTCTTTGACATGTTCCAAATTCTCCAGTGGTAATAATCTTGAAGCTGGACCCAACCGAATGGTGAAGCGTATAATGTAGCTGCGAGAATCATCCTTCTTCATCTCCTCAACCGTATCTGCAAATACCATCTTGTCGTTATCCCCAATCAGAATATCCGCAATTGGTTTACCTTGAACGGAATCCATTGTGGTGCCGATCACATCGGTCCACGAGGGACTGACCCAATTTATTGTGCCGTCCATACTGAGATCCATAATGACATTAAGAGTTTCTTCGGCAGCTTGTCTAAGATCTTCTCTTTCTTCTCGAATATCCGCACTGAGCGATCTTTCCATCATACCGGCTTCTGCGCGCAGATGCGACACAGCGGGCGGTGCTAACATTTTCTGGTCTCCCTCCATCTTGGCTGATGTATAAATTGAGATTCCTAAGAATCGAACCTTTGCCTCAACATTGACTGTTGTATATTGCCCCTTCGAGTCTGAAATCAGGTCATTGACGTTGTACGCGTCTTTTCGTTGTTGGTGATGATGGAGTGTTATCGTGTCTTTCGCAATCTTTGGAATCGTGGAGGGGAAAAAGCGTCGACTCGACCGCGAAGAATGAATCTAGCTAGCAAATAATGTTGAGGGAAGACATCATAATATTTGATATTTGATGTCTCTTTCAATAAATTTTATGGGTGAAATGTTGAAATGTTGAATAGGATGTGATGAAAGTATCGAGAGACAACTTAATAAAGTTGTCGTTGGTGTGTCTTGTCGATGGGTACGAAGTATGGCAGAGCTATTCCGTTTGAGTGGTTGGTGGAGCAGGGTCCGTTGGAATTAGGTGGTGGGTGGGTGGTGAGTGGTGAGTGGTGGGTGAGTGGTAAGTGGAGAAATGGAGAGTGGAGTGTGATGTGATGAATGAACCTGGACAACTGGACAACCTTGAACCTGAGGCACCTTTTTTTATATATACTTTTCTTTACTTTTTTGGTATATACGGAGGAGGGATTTATTATTATTAGTTATTTGTTTGATCTTTGGGATTTAATTGAAGAGGAGGTTTAATTAGGTTCGGAAAGGTTTGGTGATCTTCTCTCTAATTTGCTTAGTTATTCCACAGACTATGCTATGATGATATGATTGATGACTGATGACTGATGATTAAAACGGTTTGACTAGCCTATACCCTAGTATTAGTATATATTCTATATATTTTTAAGTTAGAGACAAGTAAGTAGAATGAATCAATTTCAACACAGGAAGGAATGTGAAGTTGTTATCTTCTTCGTGGGTGACTATCAAATCGAAAATCTTGATAAAATTATTCTGATCATTCAAAAAAAAAAACCCCCCCTAAAGCTATATTAGGAAAGGCTATCATATCAATAGTTAATTAGTTTATTGCCTCTCTAGATTATCTCCCTTGACTGTTTTCACTGGTCAAACAAAGAAATTCGGATTTATAGATTTGATGCTTGAGTTTAACGAGGGACGGTAAAAGAGGGAAAGGGAAACCTACATCCATACATGCATACCTACATATATACATCCATACCTACATACAGCACACACATGGGTAGGTTTGTGACGAACGGCTTCACGAACTACTATATTTGTCGCTAGGTATATGGCAGCTAGGTAGGGTATAAGAGAAAGTAAGCTGGGGGTTGTCTATCTAAGTTTGGCTACCGTGCCGTGTTTTGATGCTTTGATGTGGATGTGGTTGATTATACCCTGGTAGAGTATGAGAATCGAAATAACAGTAGACGAGCATGATTATGATTGTGAATACCCTCATACTCTCTCATGCATCCATCATACGGGGTCTAGATTCATCGGCAGTTGCATACGACTGATTATGGTCAACATATCGTTCCATCTAACCATATTCTCCTGATTTACTGCATGCAAAACCAATCCACTATTCTGTTCTTGTCTTGGAGAGCAGTAGATAAGTTATGATACGGGAAGTGATGATATACTTTTCAGATCACTTGGTAAATAAGTGTTCCAGACTTTGTATTCCCCTCCTTCTTTTGGCTTTACGAACTACTCGAGTATAGTATTGAAATATTGAATTACCGAAGGAATTGGCCAAGTTCTCGATGTCATATCATAGCGATAATAAGGTTTTGGTCTCTCCTCACACTCTCCTCACAATGTCCTCACATTCATCATCCCGAGAAACCATTGCCAGCCACAACTCACCATCGCAATCGAAAGTTTAATCTTTTTTCCCTCCCCTCTTTGGACCGTTCAGTTGTAAGCTTGCGCAATGAAACGTACGGAATATATATCAATACGCCAAAGTTACAACATCTTCCCCTCATCACAACCGAAAATGAACCCCAAGAACCAGTTCACCACCTCTTTCAATCTCTTTCACAACATTACTTACATAAAGATGGTTCTAGAGTCTAAGATTTCATCTTCAGAATTTATTCGCCCTCAAAGGAACAATACAGCCCATTTTACAGAATGAAGTTACATTCATTCATTGGCTCCCTGAAAACGAATGGGTTGCACCTCGCATATATCCACGTATTATCCAAATTAGATTCCCGTAACACTACATTATTCCTCGACCCATTCTCGAATCTTTTGGTTCGTCATCTGCGATTTCCATGTCCCTCTTGAGATCTGCATGTTGGTGGTCAATGATTTATCCTCCGATCTCTTTGCAGCTTCGGCCAGGTCCGTGGATTGAATGAAATGAAGATACTCTGAACTGATACCATACACCAGCTGATGGCCAAGTAAGGTATGTATGATAAGAATGAGGATGATATAAATGAGGATGATATGAATGAGTATGATATAAATGAGTATGATTAACCAAACATTGCCAGTGAGGAGGTTCAAGCGGAGATATCCCCTACAGGTCGAGAATACTCAGGAGTCAGAACTGGTGAACCTCCCAATAATCTTCCTACTTTTACTCTCTCCGTCGCACGTAAATTCTAAATTAGGTTCAAGTTGTCTTGGCTATCCTCTAATTATCTAATTCTATGATACAACATACAACTCCGTGTCATATATTTGAAGATTTATTTATTTATATCGTATTTATCTATGTTGTGGATTGTGACGTCCATCACAAAATAAAACATCATCACCCCACACACCTTTCGAACAAATGCTTACTTCATCAACCCCTCCCTCACCTACCAATTACCACCACAAAGAAGCGTCTTCACTATCCAACCATCATCGTCTCCCTCGCCCAGAAAACCTCAAGAACCAAACACAACATATTACCCGGCCCTTAGAGTAAGCCACGACCAATCTATACGACTCCGCAGCAACTAACCACTCTACTCCAACATCAAAACCCGCCGGAACTAAAGCTGTACTCTCAACCTCGGACTAACTTCAAAGAAGCCAAAGAGATCAGAATTAGCGAGAAGATAAGAGTCAGCAGGTCAATTAGATCATCTTTGGATGCATACACTACATACGCCATCATCATCATTGCTACGTAAGGAGACGGAGATGAGATAGCTAGTAAATTGAAGGCTCAAGGCTAAATTGAATGAATGGTTTGGGATTATGGTGTGGTAGTAGTCTTCGAGAATGATCTTCGATGGGAGTCTCATACTACACGCAACAAGTGTGTCACTACTGTATTCTGTGTTCTGTGTTCTGTGTTCTGTATTTTGTATTCAATTTTATCGTCATCACACCTATTTCTTTCCCTCGTTCACAGTACAACATTCTACAGCCCTCGCTTCCCAACCCTTTACTCTACTGTATTTACTCTACCTTTGTTTATGAATTCTATAGCTAGTGCTAGCATTTAATTCTCATTTTACCCCTCAATCATAGTCTCTTAACCTTTTAGTCGTCTATGAGTATCGTTCCCTATTCAACTATCCCTCCATTCTAACTTTCCCTTCTGTTACTTTTCCAGATGACGATCCTTGAGGAACCCACACCAAGCGGCAATAATAATATTCCACGTCCTTGGATCCTTAGCCATCAAATCAATTGGTAACATCCAACAACCCGGGGATCAATCTCTTCTTCCCGGCCGGTAAGATATTAGGTTCGTGTGGGGTACAAAATGCTATCAAACTGGTCTCGTGGTGATCGGCTTGGTGATAGACGATCACGTGCGTCAGATGCGAGTGCCAATGGTTTGGGTTTTGGGGTTCGGGAGGAAGAACGAGGGAGAGGAGGGTTAGATTATCCTTGATAATGTGAAAGGGAAAAATGTGCATGGAGTGTGCATAAAAAACTCACCGTTTGACAACATATATGTCTCAAACTTCAATTTTTCCTTGCACCCTCAGTTGTCATTCGCTATTCATTTTTATCTTATCCTCCTGTTTTTTTGGCATTCTTTTCCTCGGGGTGCTCTCTTGAGTCTTGGGGGCTTTACGCATGAGTAGCACGGAAAGTCTTGATGTCTTACTTCTCTGGAGTTTCAGAGAATGTACATGCATACATCTTAGATCTCGTGATTTAACTCGTTGAGTACTTCATTCACGAAATCAATACTTGGTACTTGGGATTTGGAATTTGAGGGCTGGGGGCTGGAGCTTGGGTTAAAGAGCCCCGGATGCCAAATTCTTGCTTGTAGGACGGGATGTCACGATATGGGCTTGGATGAGATGAGATGTGATGACATGACATGTGATGACATGACATGATATGACATGACATGTTTTAGAATATAAAGTTATACAGTGACGAGAAAATTCCACGCCAAGGATTGATTTAGAATGTCATTCCAATTCGATAAATCATATACCCACACTGTCAAACCCGAGAGTTCGGGTGTGGACACTTTTGGATGAACCGAGGGATCCGAGATTCATGTTAGAGTATCCGTGTGTGACGAAATGAATAAGCCATGTCTAATAGATGAGTACCTATTATTGAGAGATGCATGGAGATGATTTTGCATTACGTCTTTAATGATGGTTTGATTTATCTAAGAGCGCAGGGAAGAAATGTAGGCTTTGTTCATGTCTAGTGATATATTGCTTATGGCACTATATACTCATGTTGATAATGAACGCAAATGATATTTTAGATAGATAGATCTAACACATATTAATATCGATACCTTTTTGTATTAAGATGAGATGTAAAGATGCTATTATACATCATCACGTGCTAGAATAGGAGTTGCCATTATTGACTACTCTTCATTCTTTCGTTCTTTCATTCTTCACCTCTCAATCTCCCAATCTACCTGCATCAACATCAACATCAACATCCCTACGAAACCGGGAAGGGGAGGAGGAGAAATATGTGTACTGTGTACTGTGGAATGTAGTGCTAAAAAGATAGAGTGGGGATTTTGTAATTATTATTTAGCTTTGGGAACTGGTGATTTGGTGGTTGGATTGGATTGAGTTAAAATAAATACAAAGATTGATTATTTGATTTATTGTGGAAAATAAATGCCGAATCATTCAATTTGATCTGAACATGAAAATCCAGGCAGGATGCACCATAGGACAAAGCCCTCTCCGTCTCTAGAAACTCGGTATTTGGGCGGAAGGCCTATAATTTTCCGCACCGAGTGCAAGTAGTATTTGAAACTTGAGGGTTTGAGGAGAGGGGAGGAGAGAAGGGCTCGGTTCGCTATGATATATACCGTCGCCATCGATGTAGATACAGAGGAACATTGGGACAGAGCCGAGCCCAGTTTATGGATCCGGACTCACAAGTCTGTCTGTCGGAATGTTGAAAGTACCTGTGAGTAGCGCCGTAACCCATTTTTTTAAACCCCGTCTCCTGTGTCTGATATTCGGAGATACTTCTTAACTAAGGAGGCACAATTCAAGGGAAAATATCCCACAATAAAAACAGATGATTATTTATTCCGCTCATCTCTTTGCCAGAGTGAGGTTGTTGATCGAGGAGTAGGGAGGAATCTTGTGCATAGCAACGTCAGGCTATTAAAAATCTGAAGCTAACTCCTGATATGCTCTGGAGGATTGGGTGGATGGGAAATGAGGATCCTTTCTTTGTGTCCATTATATTTACAATATTCGTTATTGGATTGGGTAAATCATCAAAATCGTGAGGAGGAATTGACATGAATCATTTCGGATCATTTTGGGGCATCCTGACTACTCATTTTCACTTTCCCAGTCGTATCCATTCATCCAGTCTCGGAAGCTTCGAGAGGCAGACCGAGGTATCATCAATCCCTCTAAATTTCTGCCCTAGACTTTTACTGTCATGCTTAAGACCGCCGCCGACATGACGAAATGGCTAGCGGGTGGTAAGGAGAAACAGAGAGTTACTATCTGACATGAGTTGATGTTAGATACATGTAGAAGACTTAAGAGAGCTGATTATCGAAAAGAGGCAGGATGAGAAAGAATAGAGGATAATCACGTACCTGTTTTATTCCTGGTTCCGGCTGGGAGGAAGAAGTCGAGGAAGATATGTTTCTTTGGTGCCTGATGGCGTCCCAGAAGAAATACAACTATCTTCTCTTAACCTCTTCCTCCAAAGGAACTCCTCAAGATGTTGAAAAGAAGAAAGTTGAATTGTAAAGGAGGGAAGTCAAGAGACTAAGTAGCCCGCAAGCTCAAGAGCAAAATCTTTGAAATCACACCACTTTAGAGTCTAATTGAATATCTGACCATGGGAATCAATTTCTTACCAATGATTTGGAATACTAATCTCCGAGCTCCAGATTTAGTCCGGGAAAAGAGGCCTGTAAATTTTATTGGAAGTGAATACGCGCACGCAATAAGCGATCTTGGGTATATTGGAGCATAAGCTGAGACTAAGACTCTCCTCACTGCTGAAATAAGACTGAGAATTATGCCCCTTGAGCTGGATCCGAGTGGTGCAGATGCACACCAGCAGCAGCACCAATGCGCTATTGAGAGATGGGAAGAAAATGAGTTTGTCCTGGTTACTCAGTTCAAGCTATCGAACTTATGTAACATTCCAATCAGCACAGATGCGCTATGGAGAACCGAGGAGAAGGTTCCCGCACTTTTGAACATCCAGAGACGTCGTGACTACTTGGTCGGTCTTTCTTCCATTATCCCCAAGTCTATGGTGGAAACACTGTAGTAATTGAGCAGATGCAAGGTGAAAGCTTGAAAGGAAATCTTTGATATAGGTTTGCCTGTTCTTATTCAATCAAGCATGAAATAAAGGTTTTGAATGTCTACCACCATAAGGGTGGATGGGAGTCCAGGGTAAAATCCAATTCCGCGAGACCGACCTCTGAATTCTGAGTCGTGGTTAACCTATAAACCCAAAGAGATGGATAAATATCCCTGATGTTTTGCGTGTTTTGTATCGTGAGTATTGATTTTCCTTCCCTCTTCCCTTCCTTTTCCTCGTACACATAAGAAGCTGCACTTGCAAATTCCGATGATATATCTCATGTTGTATCTCAGCGATATCGTGTACCAAAAGTTAACATCTATTTGGATTTGAGGACTGGAGGACATGGTGTGAAGGAGTATAACATGCACGCTATACACCGTGACTCTTGCAACATGTGATCATACGTAAGTCTTACTTGTTACCCTCAACACAATCGTGATAGCACCAAAATACTCCAAGTCAATGAATGGTGTATCACCAGATGTCCGATATGCTATGACTAGAAAGAGAGGAAAAGGAAAAGGAAGAGGATTTTTGATGTCAATATCAATAAAGCAATAAAGGGCCATGCTCATGATATAATGTCTCAGTCAGCAGCAATCATCATGTGACTGGGTATTCACTTCCCTTGCGTACTCCGATAACCTTACATCTGATACCATACATATATCTAATCTTTCGCATATGCACTCGAATACATATGCACTCATGCACTCGTATATGATTGGAAAAGGAACAGCCCACCCACTCTCTTGCATCCATCTAGTATAGCATCTAATATGTAGCATCTAAATAAAGAGCTGCATCAACCTTTCACCCATCCAAGAAAAGAACAAAGACAACAAAGCATCCACTCTCCTTTTCCCGCTTCCAGTTTCCAGGACCACTATTACTGTTGATAAGGATCGATTTACGATATATCTGATGCTTCTTCAAGAGCAACGGGGAGGTTGAATAACAAATAACATTTCTCATCAAATTTATCTTGAAAAGCATATCAAACATATCCAACATCTGACCGCAGTTGTTTTCTCGTGCCTGCCTATCTATCCTGTCTTGTGAACTCTGACCCCGCCCGCCTTTGATCAGCTCAGCCATCATATCATAACAAATCACATCGCATCGCATCGCATCACCATTATCAACCTCGTTCCTCATTCCTCATCATGCCAACTTCGCAACATACTTATCAACATTCGCGATACTCCAATCCATCCCAAAATCAACAAAATAAAAACAATATGGCAAGGTCAAACGGTGTATCAGATCGATTGCGCAATGAAGGTATTTCTATTCTGATTAATTCCAGCTTCCCCATTTCCCCATATCCCCAAATCCTCCACTCAACTAATCTAATCTCATATCTAATCGCGCAAAACAGCAGAATCATGGGTAGACATATCCTCTCAACCATCTTCATCTTCCATTTCTTCCATCGATAATGAAATCATAACAACTGGTCTTCGTGTTTCTCAACATCCTTCTTTTCGACGGCGCAGACGATCTCAGAATCAATCCCGGCCGCAAATCAATACAAACATCAACAGGCAAAGAAGTACAAGTAGTCAGGAGGAATACGAAGAATCGGAATCGGAACCAGATCACATTGATATTATAACCAGCTCCAATGAGATATCTCCACCGGTAGCCATTCCAGCACGATTATCAAACCAAGAAACATATGATGCAGAATCTGAAGATGATGAGGATGAGAATGGTACAGCTTTAGGAATAGGAATAGGAAGAGGAATAACACTACCATTTAAACCTCAACCAAATGCTTTCTCTCACCCTCCATCGTCACAATCCCAAAGTCATCGAGCCCCGGCTCCTGCACAAGGCTCATACATTCCACGACAAGTTCATTCACAACCTCGACCACAATCATATCCATCGCGTAACCACACAACTTCACGGAATACCTCATATGACAGTTACGCTCGACCCCCTATAGACCATGATGCCGCTCTCCGGGCTAGTCTCACAACTTTACTATCCTGTGCGGCTGCAGCAAGAGGTCTTCCCAAATCTCCTGGTCAAACCGCCACAAGTAATGAACCAATGGGTCTTCGAATAGTCCCCGAATCAGAACTTCTTGGTACAGCACTTCATCCTACAGCAAATATATCACGACCTTTATCACCAAATCGCTCAAAAAGTAGAGCATCACAAGATTCTCAAGATGAAGTTAAAAGCAAAGCCAGTCAAACCAAACAAAATGCTCGGGCTCTGAAAAAGAAAAAGAATGAACTTATGCAAGGGGAAGAAGCTTTTATTTCACCTACTCTTCTAACGTGGGTAATGAGCGCGGGAGTGGTAGTACTTGTCTCAGTAGTTGGATTTGGAGCGGGATATGTCATTGGACGGGAAGTGGGAAGACAAGAAGCTTCAGTTCTTGGGGGATGGAATGGCTCAATGAGCGATGGAAGTTGTGGGAGAGAGGTTGTGAGGAGTGGGAGTGGTGGGTTGAGGAGATTCAAATGGGGTGGTAGCGTTGCTAGGAGTATTGTTGCTTAAATGGGCGTTGAGTTTGGGTCGGTTTGATATAGATGAGTTATTTTTGATGAGATATCACGAGCGTGGTTTGGTTTCAGCGGCCTGGTCAACAAACATGACCTTTTTGAAGGACATTTTATGACCCTTTTCTTTTTTGGCGTTGGTTGGCATTAAGCCACATACATATTTACATTTCGTTCTACTAGAGTCCTGTTTTTTGACAAGTACCTTTGTTTAATGCACATTTGGTGGAAGGAAATTTGGAGGGATAATATGATAGCACAATATGATAGTAGCATGATTTTGAGAAGACAATATTGAAATCTGCGTGAGGATGAATGTGTTACGATAAATGAATGAGGATATTTGACGAGCTCCTGTTGTTTTGTCCTATTTCTGACCCGTTATTGACGTGCATGGTGTTAATGTTGAAAAGACACCGTCAGTCAGTTCTACAGTCTCCAATCTCCAATCTATCTATGTCTATACCCCTTTCTTCTTCGTCCGCCCCACGTTCCAACTCATTCAAACCCCCCCTCTGATCTAATCTTCCACCTACCTCGAGCTAAAGTATGCCATTCCTCGGATCTTGGGTGTAATAGATGCCGAAAGATCGGATATCCATCAGTGTGTTGCAAGATTACATCGGATTATCAAGGTGCTACAGTGAACTGCGATGTTTACATGGACGGGTGAATGGGTGTTGTAGTTGTGGGCAGGAGGGGTGAGAGGATAGAAGGGGAAAGGGATTTGTGGATTTGTATGTGTGCATGTTTATTTTGTGATGTGAAGGAATGGTGAGAAGGGTCCTATCTATCTATATCCCCCGTGTATCAAAGTCTAGTCCAAAACTAAACCTCACCCCGAGCAAACATCACCTCGCTGCCCGGCCCATAGTAGCACCTGTAAAAAGCTTTAATCTTCCCTCTTCATCCCCAGCCAACGCCCCCGCACTAATAGCCATCGCGTAGGTCTCACTCATAATTTCCATAATAGCTTGAATAACCCCCTCCCGTTGCGTCTCGGTCAAATTTTTCACAAGCTCACTTCCTGCCCCGGCGCTCACCGGTTTAATTTCCTCGGCTGGATTTTCTCCTGAATTCCATTTAGGAAGACAAGGGTAGTGATCGCGGAAGCAATCGTTACACCGCCTACTTGTGCACAAGTAACCAAGCCGACGGCGGAAGAAACTCGTTCTTCGGCAACAATGGCTTGAGCAACGGAATAGAAGGATTTTGCGAGATAAGCCCACGCCGAAACCGGGGAGTATTGTGAAAAGGTAGATTGTGGCGATTGAGGTCGAGGGTCGACATTGGCATACATGAGGGAGCCGCCTATGAGGACGGGAATCCTGCCTGCGGTGTAAGAAGGCATGTAGTACTCGTATGCAGAGAGAATGGCACCATTGGATATAACAGCGAAGATAATTGGGCGAGTGTGTATGCTGTGCCAATGCAGAGGTTGGCGTAGAAAGCCCAACGCGATCCTAGAGACGAATCTGTGAACCTACCCTGATATTGTTAGTAGCAATTTATCAAAGTAACTACGCGCTCAGAGGGAATGAAGAGATGAATAAACATGAATATAAACATTCCTCCAATAATAGGACCAATGACTTTCCCCAAGCACCAAGTCATTCCAGTACCGCCAATACGGAGCAGTCTCTCATGAATCGTTCTGGTAAAGGCCAATAATGTCATAATATCCATCACCAAACCCATAGAGAGCCCAGCCGAGAGACTTTGAAGATTTCTGCAGTTAAACATAACGAAGAATAGATAAAATATTCTTAGGGCCTCCACTTGAAGGGATTGTTCGTTGACCCAATGAAAATGCTGATTCTTCCAGTGCCTAATAATGAATTTGGAGCCTTCATAAAGAAGTCAACGTCCTCATGGTGAAACCCAATTCGATTGTTCTTCAAATGCTATATTTTTTTACTACCAGGGTAACTATTAATATACTATTATTGAACGTCGTGGTATTGGCCGAGGATTTTCTGGACTTACTTCCGTAGGTTGATCGAATAGATAGCAAGGACAATCATTTATGGTGGAAAAGAAGTGGTACCGGTACCATAATGAGTCAATCATGACTCGGAAGCTTTTGTTATCGATAACATGGAACTAAAACATTTCCCCATGAAGATTGTAACCTTCCTCTTTCATCTTTTTTATATGCAATCATTTTTCCCATTCAAGTATCATTTTCCAATCATTCTCTCCCTTCATCTTCACTTGCTGCGACCCCCGACGTTTCTCCCTCATTTGCAAATCATATCCCTCTCAAGTAGAACTAGCTAAAGAACGGCAGATAAGAAATGATACCAGAATATACCCCAATGAGGTTTTCAAATGTACTCGCCCAAAACATGAAGGGGGGGATGAGAGATTAAGTGATAACGGCTTTGCGGGGCGACGATGATCTTGAGGTGGTGCAAACTCTGTTCTCATTGGAACTACTTTTAACCCTCCGGTACTTGTCCTACAGCTCTATCGTTAATAAAAGGCATAGCTTTCCCTTCTACATCAAGAACTGCATTTCTCACTCTTCCTCCTCGCCTCCAGATTGCACATCCCTTCGTTCGCACATTACCCTTTCCCCTACTTCTGGAGACAATCGTAGGATTACTTACGATATGGCCGACCCAATCAATGAAAAACACATATCTACCGACTCTGATGATATCAAAAAGCAGTCACAAGACTTGGAACAAAATATTACATTAGAGGAAGGGGAACTAAAAGATCCTTTGTTCAAGCATGCCGATCCAAATGATGGTGATGAGGCACTTAAGGCGTTTGCTGGTTATAATGGTGAAGTTATTGTCATGACACCAGAGATGGAGAAGCAATTGTTGAGAAAAATTGATTGGAATTTGATGCCAGTATGTTTTGGTTTCTGCTGCTATCCTCCAATGAGCTCTTTTATTTACCGTCATTCACAGATGCTTTGTGTTGTATATGGCCTCAACTTTCTCGACAAGACAACACTTTCATATGCTAGTATTATGGGTATGAAGACCTCGCTCAATCTTAAGGGTGATAACTACCAATGGCTAGGGTGAGATTGTTCAACTCACGCTTGGAGATTCTTCTTTGCTGATTGTGCAGATCCATGTTCTACATTGGTTATTTGGTTTGGGAGTATCCGACCAATCGTTTACTGCAGAGATTGCCCCTTGCTAAATGGTCGTCTTTCAATATCATAGCCTGGGGTGGTACATTGTGTTGCATGGCAGCGACAAGCAATTTTGCAGGTGCCGTGGCTGTCCGCTTCTTTCTTGGAGCCTTCGAAGCTGCAGTCACTCCTGGATTTACCCTTTTTACATCCCAATGGTATACGAAAGAAGAGCAAGGGCTGAGGACTGGAATCTGGTTTAGTTTCAATGGGTTTGCTCAAATCTTTGGTGGTGTCGTTTCCTACGGCATTTCAGTTGGTGTTAAGAAATATGGAGCGGCCATTGCGCCGTGGAAGGTTATATTTTTGACCATTGGCCTGTTAACAGTTGCTATTGGGTGCATATTTCTTTATTTCATGCCCGACAATCAATTGAATGCCAGATTTCTTACCCCGAAAGAGAGGCTCATGGCAGTTGAGCGTATCAGACACAACCAACAAGGCGTGGGCAATAAGCATTTTAAAATGTACCAATTAAAAGAAGCTTTGGCCGATCCGATTACTTGGGCATTCGCCTCGTATGCATTGATAGCAGATATACCTAATGGTAAGGAAAACCTGAACGCCCTTTCGTTGGCAGTCAACTTTAGCTGACAATTCTCAGGCGGGATCTCGAACTTCTTTTCCCAGCTCATCGTGTCATTTGGTTACACTCCCGATGAATCACTTCTTTACGGAAGTCCAGGTGGTGTCGTGGAAGTTGTTACCCTCCTTGCCTGTGGTTACCTGGGAGATAAATACGGCCAAAGGCTCCTGATCTCTATATCCGGTCTTTTAATTGCAATGCTAGGCATGATCCTCATAGTTGCCCTCCCCTTATCCAATGATAGCGGTCGTTTGGCAGGCTATTACCTAACGCAAGCTTCAGCAACACCCTTTACTGCAATCCTCTCCATGATATCAACTAATGTCGCAGGCTACACTAAAAAAACAACAGTTGCAGCCCTGTACTTAGTCGCCTATTGCATAGGGAACATAGTCGGACCTCAGCTATTCAGGCCAGAAGATGCGCCACGATACAAGCCGGCCGAAATAACGATCATTGTATGTTTTGGAGTAGCTGCTATTGATGTAGCTTTCATTTCTTGGTACTATAATAGGATGAACAAGAAGAATGAAGCGATTAGATCCGCGCCAGGATATAGAAAGTTAGATAAGCAGGAGTTTCTTGATTTGACCGACAGGGAGAATCACGAGTTTGTGTATACTCTATAGTTTTGTGTAGCTTATTTGCTCTCAAATTTATATACACATAATTTCAGCTACAGTCACATCTCAATCTTCTATTGCTCAAGATATTCGGGGATGAATCGGAATATTGGGGTTAGAATATACGCCGAGATCTAAAGAGGAAAGATCTAGGATATCGATGTGCGAGGAAGGGGCTGAAAAAAAAATGCGAAGTGGTGCAACCCCAACATATCAAGGCTCACTGCTCATATCTGGAGATTTGAAGGAGTTAGACACGACAGGAACAAAATCCATATACCGTACTAATATGTCATACCGGCCAAGACTCTGGTAGCAAGACAATCTATGAATTTTATTGCCCTCGTTATACTGTACTCCTAACTGTCGTAAATTTGATTTACGATTTACAACATAGATTGTGCAGGTATCGAGACGAAATTGGAGCAACGAGAAGTAATACCCATCAAAGCAACATGCAGGATTGAGGCATTGGCCTTTGACAGCACGGCTTCCTGCGCAACATGCATTAACAGCTGTGGATCATATCAAACTTGTGTGCTGACAATCAAAAATACGGAGGTCGACACCGATCAACAAGAGATAATACCACTCATTTCCATGCAATTCAATAAATGTCTTAATACGCCGGGAGGAGAGGAGGTACATCAGTACGCATTACAGGGTTCGAACTTAACATCTTTATATTCACGAGTAGTTGGAGCTGGCCCTTCGACGAGTTCTTCACAGACAGCCAGAAAGACGATTTCTTCAACTAAGACGGGGATCAATGAGTTCGGTGACGCCTACGAGTAATTGGATTGGGAGTTCGATTAGTGATTTGGGAGATTGGACGACGATTTTGAGTACAGCTACTTGGGCTAGTGCTTATTTCAGTGCCATATCTAAAGGTATATGCATAATCTTCAGTTGATTCGGAGTACTTTGATAAATTCATCAAACTAACTCTGAACATGGCATCAATATCCGCCATGAAAGCATCCTCGCGACCCACGACTGCTCATATCAATATAAAGGAAAATTGCAGGTCTTTAATAGTTTAGTTTATTAAATGGTTACTTGCATTAACACAATGGAAAATAGCAGATGTTCAATAGCTTAGTTTGTTGAAATGGTTGCTGTCATTCCGGATCACTGCATTGGAAACAGTGAAGCTCAATAGGCTTCCCTTCAGGGGCCTTTACTGAGGGTGATGATTATCTATCCTACTTATGCTTTCGCTCTACCTGCCTTTATGAAGAATATGGTATAAATGTGGCATCCCCTCCCTGACAGTCGCCAATTCCCCTTGTTTCCTGGTGCGAAATGAAAGCAAAAAATCACAATCAATCAATCTCCGATTCACCCAAACTTTTTAGTTGAACCGGTCTAGTAAGTATTGCTCGTCCCTATTAGGTCCTTGAAATGGTGCGCTTACTCACAAAGTTTATAGATACCAAAATAGAATGACGGATCTCAGCCATGAAAGTTTAAGAGAGGTTCTCTCGAAGTTGGCGCAGAAACTTGACTCAATGGAAATTGACTATGCAGTAATGGTAGGTGCCGCTGTCTGTTTGTTAGTTGAAGATCCGCTTCGACTGACGCAAGACGTTGACTTTGTCATTCATGTTGACAGCCGCAACATTACCGCCGACGATCTTACAACCCAGATCCTCACATCCTCCCCGTCCGAATTCGTGGGATTCTTGAATTACGGACACATCACCCCTGCATACAAGCTTCGCCGACCAGGATTTGCCGTTCAGTTGGTAGCGCTGGAAGCGTTTGACTACCAAAGTTGGCCGCAACGTCCCCAGTACAACATCGATACCGCTACACGGAAGACGGTGGATATCAGTGGTCAAGAGGTCAAAATCTTTGGTCCTGAATGGATCCTGCGGGAAAAGATTTTATCCCATTACCAGCGCAGAGGTGGTAGAAAAGAGGAGGTCGATCTTCGTGATATCTTATAAATGATCCATTTAGCTGTGCCGGGTAGAGCTTGACTTCAACCAAGACGAAGATTTGCAAGCTGCCCTGGCAAATATTTTACAAAAGAGATCAGATCTAGCTCAGACTCTAAAGGGAAAGGTCAAATGCAGCGCTATTTTCCAAAACTAGTAGGTTTTATGCTATCCTCTTCAGCCCGTTTGATAACTGACCGGTGGAACCCCACAACAGGAATTCCCTGAAACCCCCTCTTCAGCCACTTGTCGAGATCCTACGATATATCTGGTTAAACTTTAGGAAATCGAGGGCTGCTGAAGGTATTACAGGTGACCGCTGATGGGAGACATGGTTATGGTTTGATCGAACCCTGGAGTTGAACATAATTTGGCTATGAGTCTAATGGATAAATCAATTTGTCAGAGAGGAGAATAAGAATTGATTGAGCTATGAAAAATTTGGCTACTTAAATAATAGATATCTTGCAAACGTGGAACTTGTGAAGTCCGATGAGCTAAGTAAATGGATAATCTAGAAGGATTACATGAATGGAAAGGAATACATGAGAAGTGAGGCCACTGCCATTTGTTTGTAAAAGTACCACTAAACCTGCGTGCGAAAATCTGTTGTGGTATTAGCAACAAATTGCGTTATCCCATAACTTTAAGGGAGTAGACGCCTGAATTCAACGAAGTTGGGTTCCAGTGGTACAGAATAAAAGTTGACCGGGTGAGTCCCAATTGTATCGACACCTATTTTGCCCCGATTCTGAATGCAAGAGTCAATCAGAAATTTCTATTGGGGGTAGAAGTATCAGAACCAGCTTAAATAAGCAATACCTGAGATAAATGTATTCTTAAACTGATACATTGGTATTCCGCGATTTTTGTCGGCCAAAAATTTATAAAATATCTCTCAAGGCCCGCACAATCCAGTAGCTGGTTGAAGTTGCTTAGTGTAAGTATGGACGCCCGTGTATCAAATCTTCTAGGAAGTTTCCGGGCAATCATCCACCCCCATGTGCATCTTATGTATGTTCTCATTTTTGATATGCTACTAATGTCAGTAAAGATCTAGGTAAGAGCTATCTTCTAACCTTTTCAACCATATCTCGACCCAATTGTAAACACCGTGGTGGAAAGCATCATATGAATGTTTGTGTGTAGATGGAAAGGGTGCAACTGGACAAGAAAACCTCGACAGCAGAGCCCGTAATTAAAAACTCATGGGATGCTGCCAAAGGGGGGGGCTAGAAAACTTAGAGACTGAACGACTGGGGTTTTCTTTTTGGGAACCCAGAAGATGGCAATCTAGTAGGCAAAGTCTCGTAGAGGAAATTTCGGAAGACTAGAAGGCTTGTGGATTTACAGCTCGTATATGAATGCTCACAGGTTTTGCTCTAATATAACCCATCGAAGTTAGCTTGAGGTTCTATCGGGGCTCTAATGTGAGGATTTGAATGGCGAATTGGTCGCTCAGTGCAGAAGGGTTAAACATATCTTGTCTTGAATAACCATTTACATCACTGCACACCTAGTCAAGAATTTGGGCGCAATTCTGCATATGGACAGCATTAATTATTTTGATGTTGAATATATGTTTATGTCCTTTAATGAAACGCAAAGATTGGTAGTAGGTATCATCATCATGAAGTGCGGGGCAGCGTGATAGCGGGGTAAATGTCGGTAACTGTATCAACTCAGGGTTAGCTCAATATCAGATTCAAAAATGGGGGAGATTATTTTTAGGTTCAAAAACCTTCAATTACTAAATAATTAATAATATCTCAATCATTAATTTCGAAGGGCGATGTTAAAAATGTAGGTGATTCAACGACTACTGATTTTAAGGACTTCTGTATACACAAATAGATACCGAAACTGTTCAGCGGATGATTAGAAGTAAGGAAACTGGGCAGATGGTTATAAGGGACGTGAAAATTAGGTTGTAGGACACAGGAAATCTAGGGAGCGCATGGTTCGATTGATGGGACACAAATTTCAGTATGAGATCAGCCGGCATTAGCTGGCTGGACCTCTAAAGGTAAAGCAGGCACGCAAACGTTGAAAAACATCAAATTGAGATTCAAGCTTGAGGGCATTCTGAAAGACGAATTTCAATCCAAATCATCTTGAATGTTGACTGCTAAACTAAAAGTAAGAAATTGAAGGTTTTCATAAGGTCATCAATGCCAAAAGATCATTCGATTATCTTATATTTTCAAGAGGTTTTCACAATTCGATCAATGTCGTCCTGGGCGTCCTTGGAAGTGGAAACAAAGGAAACCAAAGGTTGATGGCAAAAGAACTCATGATCACAACCCTCGCAACAGAAAACCACAACTTATAAGTAAATTTCTGGGATTATTCTATTTTAGGTAAATGCATACATGTCCTAAGGAATGGAGAGCATATATACGATATTAAATAAACAAAAAAAGGTCACAATGTCGCTGAAAAACTGATCAGAAAACAATGTTTACAACTTCAAGCCCTGTCTCCTCCTCTCCTCCGTCCCCTACTCTCCTCTCCTCCTTAATCGTCCCGTCCTTCTCTGGATTTAAGCGTACTCCCAAGCGGAAGCTCCAACATCAGAGGATGGAACAGTGGCTACAGTAATGCCGGTGCAGTTTCCGGTACCTTCTCCACCTGGAGTGAGGAAAACTTGGTAGGTGCCAGCATCAGTGGAAGCGCAAGCAATGAATCCGTAGTCATTGAAAGACAATGATCCCAAGCTGCTGCCCTCGCCGGCAGTGTATTTAAATCCAGAGACTTTTCCACCGTGGGTATCACCAGAGTGAGGTACGGTGAAGGATACAGCGTAGCTGTCTGCGACGTAGATCTGTTGACCACCTGGAACTTCAACGTTCAAGGAGAGAGTGCCATCCTGGCCAGCGGCGAATGTGGTGTAATCACCGGCTGTGTATTTGTCAGTTACATGATAGTTTGTGAAGATGAAGTTAAGGCATACCAGGGCAGCCAATAGCTAATGGGCAGTATGAGGAAGTTTCTTTTCCGATCCAGAGACCACCCTCAACGGCGTTGATGGCTTGGTTTTGGAGATTGGAGCCAGATCTAATGGCAATAAGCCCGAAGTTATTACCTGCAGAACGGGCAGAGACGATTGGGGTTGCGGCAGCGGAGCTGGCAAGGAGGGTGGCAATGAAGGTCTTGGAGAACATGATTGTTGTTGAATTGGTATTACTTTAAAAGTATAGAATGAGAGAATTAAAAGATGGTGTGAAAGTGTTTGATTGATGTGATGAGATGATGTGTTGATGATACATTATCTTTGTGAACTTCCTCGACATTTATATATTCATGTCTACTCTCCATGTCGCCCCTTTCGATATACAGAGAAACAGCCTCAAGCTATGACTTCATCGGCTTTACAATTGCCAGTAGCCGAAAAAATGGGGAGAGTGCATGGCTACTTTCAGCACTCCGATTGGCGTGGAAGATGGCATCCATTCTCCTTTCCACACGACTCCGCAATGCGGCTTATACAAAATTAACCGGACCCCATATATTGCTCGTATTGAAGACTTGGCATGGCTGTCCATACATGCATTGAATATAGAAATTAAATTTTGGAGGCGGTGCCATGATTTAAAGTGGATTACTCCATATATGATGGCAGAGAACGTCAACGGCATTTTCATGCCCTATCAAATTTGATCCATTGATTTGTTTTCTAGAAATATAGATGGAACAAATGGATGAACTCTAAAATTTCCTATTATGATGAATTATCATGTACCGCTTAAACAGCCGGCTGCTTTGATGCAAGGGTATGACTTTTGCTTCTCACCGTATTACAGCTTTATTTACTCATGTCTATATGCATCGTCTGTTAAGGTCAGTGGGACAATTTACAAATGTCAAGTAGAAAGTACAAATTGTCATGTTGTCAGTCTGCCAGCGCCTCTGAAAGGGGCTAAAAGTAGCAAAGCACTACTCCATAATTATGTGTCGATCACCTATAACGATCGACATATTTGTTCGTATTCTGGCACGTATTCTGAAAATAGATGGATTCTGATTTATCCATCGTATTCTGAAAATAGATGAATTCTAATTTATCCATCGCGTATTTATTCTATCATAAATTCGTACATCACCGTTTAAAGTCATGCAATTATGACATGACTTATGCTCAATGGGAACATACCGAGGCTACCCACACCACAATCCACTAATGGATCGATGATATCGAAACGTCCGAAGTTTTTGCCTTGCTCACGGTCCCGGCAGGATCAAGCGGTGGCTTGTTCCTTAATCATGACCCGTACCGGTATCTCATATTAGTTTGAAGACAGCTCCACGGGATTTTCGACTTGATGAGACAGGAGAGAGATGCTCGTATTCAGAGACTTGAACTGAAAATCGACAAAGAGTGACTCTCGTATTCTTGGTATCGAATTCAATGTCATCATGTCGGTGTAGCTGCGCAGTAGAATAATAGATTACTTTTCACTAGCATTGCTGTCGAAATTTCAGACACCGAAGATGTTTGTTCGTTGAGGGACCTTGACCGGTTGTTGTCAGCGGTTGAATTTAGTCTTTTCTTTCGGCAACTCCGTGTTTGTTCTTAGACGAACTCGCATCATATGAACAATAATCTGGTAGTTCAATACATTTACGATCTGCCACTTTTGATATTCCTTTCTATCAAACACCGAGAGGCTAAAGAGGCTAAATATCGAGAGAACTGCAGTCTCGTATCGGCATGCACATTGACAAAGAAGGAATATTCCAACCCTGAAAGGAAAATGATCTACAAGGTAGACCGCATGGAATTGGGCAGAGTAGCCACGGAATTGCGTTGTTCGAAAATTGAATTTTTCCGTTAGGAACGCTCGACGCTGCTCCTCGAAATTCCTGCGGTATCATCTCGGACGCAAAGATGGATTTTCATCATGCTGTCTCATGGAAAAATTTCATCTTTATTGAACCAGCGACTTCAGTTATTCATCGCCAATAACTCATTCTCTGTCCAGAGTTTGATACTCCGTCCCCTCTCAATTTGCTGATCGAACTTTCACCCATTCTTCCTGATTCTCGGTACTTTTACGTGTGTGTTTATTTCTGGTCCATTATTAAAAAAAAAAATCAATTACATTTTCATCAAAATGATCATTCCATAGGCATTTTGTCAATGGTTTACACAAGCAGCTTCGATGTCTCAATAATTAGCCTATTTCTTGCAGAAGGTGTTTAGGAACTTGGGAACACATTGCTGAAACATGGAGCTGAAATATATACCTAGAACTATGGTTACCTTGCACATACGACCATAGACTGAGGAGAATTGGGCATCCCGTCCGCTCTGCCATACACAAGCCTCCGATCGGTAGATTAGTAGTTGGGTGGGTGACCACCAGCGAATCCCTACTGTTGTATGTTTGCTTTTTGCCTTTCATGACCCATGGGGATGTGGAATGTTTCAACGTCTTTTTCTTCAGTGAATGCTTTCTTTACCTTTTAACATCAGGATTGACTTCATTGGTGACAACCTCATGCACAATGAATCCACTATTTCAATTTTGCGTAACTTGATCCGAGGGCAATACGGCGATATTCAGCTGGCCTTGGTCACTGTTTATGAGAAACTAATATCAAGAATAAAACACGTCGAACTAAACATCAATTTTGCTTCACATCATTCTCGATCCGTAAGCAATGTGGATTTGCACAAAGCTCCCCTTTCCCTTCATCCGATTTACTTTACACACTTGCAAAAACTTATATCGCGGAGCCTCTACTGTAGCTTTCAGAAGAGACATCAGAAGTAGGGTTGGGCAAAATACGTAATCCATTGAATGATTATATAATTCTATATTATCACGCTTTTTGAGCGTAATGAAATATTACATGTTATATTTCATTGCCCAATATATATGATTATATCATTACGACTTTCCTATCCCTAATCAAAAGGCAGGTAGTGTGAAAAGACGACTGACCAGAGGGAAATGCCAACAAACTTCTTACTACATGAATAAAATTTACGCAAAAATTTAGTCATACCAAGTCCCACAATGGCACAATCAATGCAGTTCCGAGTAATACTGAGTAAACGGTTTGGTATTGTACGAATCGAAGTTTACCAAATTAGACAAACACAGTGGAAGTAAACTTGATTGTGCTAGAACTGAGACTGTACCAAACGACTGCAAAAATGATGGCAATGGACAGGGGAACCGTGTTCTGAACAAACTCGAATCTGGAATCATCGGAGGTTGATTGTATGAGTAATAATCTGAGAAGCTGTTCTATTGTGATCTTGTTAGGACGAGGGAGATTGTCGTAGATTTGGCGTAGTATATTTTCGGGCATTTTTACATCTTGGGGGGCGTGGTAAGACATTGAGTGATTTTCAAACATTTTTAAATTCTCAAACGAAATGGTTCTTCTGATGGATTGGGATGTTTCAACAGAGAATGGAAAGGTCCATTTTATGAATTTGGCGGATGAAGGCATGTTTGTATGGCTGAAGCTTATCCTGAGGGGCGGCGATGCAAGCCATAGGCCACGTAGGCACAGCAGGAACAAACAGAGATTGGTCAATTATATTGTGAAACTGTACAGGAGCAGCCCTCATTGACCTTACCTCGTCAGAATCAAGCCCTGGCAAACAAATGTTTCAATGAATATGTGTTATTAGGCCTCTCCGGCTATCTTTTAGCCACTTAATCATATCACGACTGATAAAGTTGTTTTATTATTCTCCTGCAATTCCAACATCTCGTGGTTTTCGAACAAACTCCCGAAATATACTCAATTCATTTTAATTACAGTCAAACGAAAACAATCTCAACTCCACTTGGACTTTACGTCTGGATCCTATGCCGTTCAAAGTAAACTTTTCCACCTCATCCCGATACATAATCCTCCTTCTGCCAAACTCCCTCACAAATCTCAGCTGAATATACATAGAATCTTTACCGTTTATCTGTTGACAGGATAATATCTCGCCCCAGAATAAAATGGTACATATGTCCAATTTTGCTCCCATTGGTTCTGTTCCCTCCCATCGTTTGGGTTCGAATTCCTCAGCGTCTCGGCCCGATGAATATTTATCTTTATGCATTAGAGACCATGCCGATTTTCGTACCTGCAAGGACGAATATTGTTTCAATGCCAGAGGGATGAGAGAACCCTATCAAACCGGCAATCAGTTAACCTCAGTCGGTTGGAACGAGTAGGTGGAGGCCTCGGTATGTCATGTAGTGCTCAACACACATTAAATCAAAGGATGTACTAGACTTGAATTCAATAACCAGAAGCCCATATTTCAGCTGTTCCAATAATTCAAAAGTTAGATCTTCATCATGATCTAGCTCTCGTAAGAAAGTCGATCCCGGCAATATGAACCTTCCATTGAATTCAAGCCAAAGTGCTGGTTTTGAATGGTGATTACCACAATGACGACTCTTGAGAATTATCGTAATTAAATGCCCAACCCAACGCATCTCCAAAATTGTATTGGGCATTTGTCATCTAATAATATCATGAGCAGCCGCATCACATAATAGGGATTTATCGTCTCAACTGACCATGAAATCCCAATCCTCCATCAACTCTGGTGGGGTCGATAGCGACATCTTCCTCAACTCATCCGGCTCATTTTGACCTTGAGCTGCCATGTTCTCCAGAATTTTTACGCATTCTTCCACGGCCCCCTCTGCAGCGCTGACTATCGATGTCACGAGTTTCTCACCACCTTGACCTTGTCTTAGAGATTCAAGATGTGCAATGCCTATGCAGGTAAACAAGTATCCTTTCACATTCACCTCCCCAGCCTCAATGCATCTCATATTCCACGTTTTGGCATCGTTTAGGGCACGCAGAAGATCTGGCCGTAAGGAGACAGGCCCCAGACTTGTCTCTTCTTGGAGTTGGGTCTTGAGTTCCATGGCTATTATGAAGCCTGATTGTATTGCAATTGTACGAAGGAAGCCTGAGCCACAGATCGTAAGTCGCCGTAGGTAATGTTGATGACTTGCGGCGGATCCTTTGTGGGTTTGCGTGTCACTGTTAGATATGAGTGGATATACTAGATGCCAAAGTTTGAGCGAAGTCTCCAGAACCACCTTTCTGGAAAACGAATAAGCGGGAGCCCGCAAAGCTGACACGAAAAATGGGATGTGGAGGGATGATAGGTATCGTAGCATTATGACATTTAAAATTTGTATACCAAATTGGGATGGCAAAAGTCCATGAGTTGAGTTAAATCCATGAATATCCTGACACATAGTCTTATAGGATGATCTTAGCTCCGTATCAAGCCTGATAGCTTCCTCGAATGAACTAGGTTCGCTGAAATTGTTCAATGACTTTACAATTGCGAGGCGAAGTGGTAATGTCTTGCGAAGTATAATTGCGAGAGACGTCTGAGTAAGCTCATTCTCCGGTCGAGGTATAGGATCAGCGGTCAGAAGTTCGTCATCGTCGAAATTCGCAGGAGGCTCGGTGTCCCAGTCGGTAAGGGATATGAGCGGAGGTCCGCCGGAATCCATACTTGAGTGCAACATCAACTCTAATATCGTATTCCATATTCTTCGACGCATCTCAGCAGCAAATGTGGTCTTTTTTGGAAGAGAGGTGGGATCTCTATGAAGTCCCAGGTATATTGCATTCCTAAATAATGAGCCAGCTGAAGTCCAAATCAATCTTCCACCAATACCGGCCATTTCTCGAGCAAGCAGCAGTAAAAGCTCGGTCTGTAACGATTTTATAGTCAATCGTGACTTGAATTCCGGTTCCGAAATCCAAGTCTGCGCCTCATAAACCCATCGGACAGCCGAAGCACGGAGGGAGAATTGATCATCATACGTGGCAGCACCAATTGCAAATATCAACTTGAGCTGAACCAGGAACTCTATATCGGGTTTCCCAGTCGATGACCATATTGCTTCATAGTTTTTCCTAAAGGTGGGGATATGTAGTACTCTGTAGATAGTTTCAATGGTTTGAATGTAACAATCAACCAGCGTGTCAGCAATTTCCCTTGAAGGCAAATCCGGCCAAGTTGGTGGTGAGGGCCATAACGGCGCCCGCCGGGTTTTTATAAGCTTCCCTAAAGTTTTACATTTGTGTATCCCAACAGCGGCTTTAGAACCTTCTTGTATACAAGGCTCAATTATCTCAAAAAAATCATGATACTGTTGATTGTTCAGTTACTCCTGAGCGTCATTGGCTAATTGAGGTAAGGAAATAGCTTACTCCTGTCACTGCATTAATCCAATGGCTTTGGCCTAGCAATCGGGTTTTATGTAAAACTCCATAAGTTACAACCACGGGATGATCTTGACCGAATGGCCGACTTTCTTTGTATATGTGAAAGTTTCCAGCAAGTGAAGATTTTGTCTCTCTGTTAGCAATGATAGAGCTTGCAGGAGAGAGGGCAGGATGAGGGGGAGCAATGGATGGAACAGAAGATTTAGTTGCAATCGTAAGCAGATATTCAAGTTCTTTTATCCTTCGTTTCAGAGACTCGACATCGCTAGCTGGATCTATGTTTGGTGTAGTATATTGGCTTGTTGGTGACAACGGAATCGAATCATTTAACGATGGTGGTACCGGATGTATTGGAACCCCAGGAGTTAAGGTTGTTTTTCTTTCGGAAGCTGGCCCAATTGGAACGTGATGGTTTTGTCTCTGACCTGGAACTTGTCGAAGTTCATTATGTTGAGCTTGAGATCTGGAAGGCGTAGGAAATTTGTCGTAGACACAATTGGATGTGATGCTCGATCTTACACAGTTGCTACATGGGACTTCTCGATTGCATTTGATTTTGCGTCTTCTACAAAAAGAGCATGAACTACACCCCTTTGCTTATCAGCTCAGTAAACTTAGCCGCGAAAGGGAAAAAGGTTTTAAACGTACACAGCAGGTCTTCTCCGTCGACGCTCTTGATCTGGTTCAGAATCCGTCATGATAATACCCCGTATCCACCTGGATTCTAAACTCTTTAGAACTATCGATATTGATATTGATAGAAGTAGGAAACCACCGTGTTACTTGATCACGCTTTCACAAGCAAATACAAGCAAATAAAGAGCTCAACGGAAAATTCACTTGATATCTGATCCGACTTTGCACTTTTGGTTTGAATTTTTGTCCATTCTCCGAGATAAGTCCAAGCCATCTATCTTTCAATTGGCTTACATCTCCGCTCACGTGATAAAGCTTCACTGCTCGAAATATCTCCGTGAATTTATCATCCTCACATCCTTATTAGATAGGAACTAACTTCTCATTAACACGTCGCTGTCGCCTTTCATTATACTCTTTTTCGTGAACTCTTTCTATATTCAAGCCCTCACTTTATGGGACGATTCTCAAAGAGAGAAAAAAAACAAACAATCAACGCTCCAAGGGCTGCAGATGTGAGTGACCAAGGGTTTGCTAATCTCAATTTAGGAGCTCCAATGTTTCAAGTCCGTTCAATTACCTTCCCTACGAGTTACAGATAAATGGAATCTCGAATTTCCATCATCTAAGTATCCATTGACTGGATATTCTTTCCGATTTCCGTTTACCATTTCATTCGAAATTTTAATTCTTCTCAAACACACTCGGTGGATAGGATGGATCGGTGCACGGAGTATCAAAGCCAAATATCTGGGGTAGAGTAGGGCAGCCGAGCAAAAAGATTTCTTGAACAAATAACCTCGATTTGAAGATATCTTGAACTTTCATGCTCGTTAGCAACAGCTTCACTGTGCCCAAGTGTTCACATGAGAACTCAGGGGTAGTCATAAATTGCTTCATCATTTTACCCCCTGCCGTTGACCTTCGATTTCCTTCCACTTTTTTGTTATAGTAAGCAAATATATATAAGAACTAGGTTCTCGTCGGTTGAATGTTGATTGATTCAATCGGTGTTGCCAATTAATCCGACATTTCTTCATCTCCACATGATGATCCGTGTTTGGATATTTATATGGTGTCAAATTACCCTTCTTGACCATGATTCCGAGGATAAAAAGGTTCTGGAACCGAATATAGAGTGCCTAAGTATGATAATCTGGGGTGCATGCATGCTGTGCGAATTTAGCCAAATTCCGGGACTGCCGTGTCGGATATCAGCCTCAATAGCTAATGCCCTGCCAAAACTTTGTGGTTGATCGAGAACTTATATCTCTCTCTTATATTACTACGGATCGTCTGAACATCAAGTTCCACTTATGCGTCCCCCTCTCTATTCTACTCTTTTTGGTTCGCATAATTCTTAGCCTGAAATCTCAAGATGGACCTAGCGATCCACATGACTACTCGGTCCGGCTGTCAGAACAAAACTCCGGTTAGAATCAACATGGATATTGGATATAGAACTGGGATTATGAATATTGAGATCAATTGGACGATGAAAGTAAAGGTGGTGGGTAATATAAATCGGCGGAAGGGAGACTGTGTCACTGCGAATAATATGTTCAGTGGTCTACAAATAGAGCAGTATCCGCACTTGACATTGATCTTTGAATTTTCATTTGAAGTATCAGTAACCACTAGTATTCACCACGACATCCTCTTAGCAGCTTGATCCACCCAATCTTCAACATGTTCTCACAAACGGTACTGAAAGCGGTTTTCTTCTCTCTCATTGCCTATGCTTCAGCACTCCCTTCGGAACTGGACACTCGTGCAACCTGTCCTGACATCCACGTCTTTGGTGCTAGAGAGACCACGGCACCAGCTGGATATGGAACCGCAGGTGTGGTTGTCAACCTCATTCTCTCCGCACACCCTGGCGCAACGTCAGAAGCGATCGTTTACCCAGCATGTGGTGGTCAATCTTCGTGTGGTGGAGTTAGTTATGCAAATAGTGTCATTCAAGGTGTGGCTGCTGTTGCTGCTGCAGTAAATGCATACAACACACAATGTCCGAGTACCAAGTTGGTATTGGTAGGGTATTCCCAGGTATGTTGAGTTTTCTAGTTGTGGAATTGAGCTTGTCTATTGATTACGTGTAGGCATTTAAAACTAACTCGCAAATTAGGGTGGCCAGATCATGGATAATGCATTCTGTGGGGGTGGAGATAGTAACGAAGGCCTTACGAATACGGCAATTCCAATCCAAGCTAGCGCTGTTAATATGATCAAAGCTGCAATCTTCATGGGTGACCCAAGATATATCTATGGACTTCCTTATGAAGTTGGTACCTGCAGAGCTCAAGGAGTAAGTCCTCTAGTTCATATTTCTTCAAGAGACATATTTTAACAACCTTCCAGTTTGCACCCCGCCCCTCCGGATTTTCTTGCCCCTCCGCCTCAAAAATAAAGTCTTATTGTGATGCCGCCGATCCATACTGCTGCAATGGCTCCGACGTCAATACCCATCAAGGATACGGCACCGAATATGGTCAGCAAGCTCTAACTTTCGTGAATGCGCAACTCGCCTCGTCCGGTACGTCCCCAACAACTACCCCACCCAGCCCTGGCACTACCACTACTATTACCTCCCCCGGGGCCACTGGAATTGCGCATTGGGGTCAATGTGGTGGGAGTGGATATACTGGGAGTACAACTTGTGCTAGCCCGTATACGTGCACTTACGCAAATGCTTATTATTCGCAATGTCTTTAGGTTAAATTTTCTCCTTCCTTCCTTTCCTCTTCTCTTTCTTGATTGGCAATAAAACGAAAGTGGATAGTACAAATGAAACGAAACGCAATGGTCCGATTTCTATATCTCAAAATTCTCGTCGTACTCTACCATGTATATAGGAACGCAGGCTGAATCTTTTTACCTCATGATCTGCATGATTCTGTCCCCGACTTCCCCAAATTATAAGATGATGTTTTGAAGCTCTAAAGCGGTGTGTCGAAGCGGCCACAGATACACAAGCCGGAGGGGTGGTTGGATGGATTAGTTTGATGTGTGGCTGTTTTGGATTTGGAATATTCAATGCTTTCATATGCATATCAGAAACTGGAAGAGGCAGAATGGGACACAATTCTCATACTTGTAGGCCCACAGATATGTCCCTACCCATTCTCATCCTCCGCCATGGTTTAGGCAAAAATTGTACGCCAGGCTACTCGGAGCTTCAACAATTTTTTTGGTTGGGAGATGCACTGAATTTATAGACGACGATGAGAAATTTCATGGATGTAAAGATGATTTGCTGTACAACTAGACCTATGAAAGTTCGTACGTCTTACCTACTTCCCAGTAATGACCAAGAATCATGAAAATCGCCTCTTGATTCAGCATCATCAACGGACCAGTGACTTCAAAACCCCATCGGCAGCCCTCCGTCCAAAAACAACACATTCCAACAACGAGCTACCACCCAATCTATTATCACCATGAATTCCCCCGGTCACCTCACCTGCTGCCCAAAATCCTGGAATCACCTTCTTTTCCGTATTTAGAACTCTCGATTCCTCATCAATCCTCACACCACCCATTGTGAAGTGAATTGCCGGCGTGACTCTTCCAACGTATATTACTGAATCAGACTCTACCTCATTTAATTTCCAATTTCCAAAAGCTTTCCTCCCAAATTCATCTCCGAATTTTTTCGCCACTGCATCTGCATACTTCTGCAAACTACTCACTGCCTCTTCTCCCAAATTTGCTTCAGCAATGGAACATTTCTTCATCAAGCCCTTCCACAAATAAAAGTCTACGTGCGATTTGGTCTTCTCATATACCCCCTCATCGATCACGAGCTTTACATCCCATTGTCTCGCCTTTCCCTCTTCCAATCCCATTTCCTCAAACTCCAAGATTTTCTCCGTAACAGCCTTTCTTGTGTCCAATTCATCTACAAATCTCCTCCCACCCATCAAAAGTATACCTCCCTCACCTCTCAACATCTCCGCAGCGAGAAATTTTGTCGGACTATTTATATCTTTCGTATCCACAAATGCGGTAGGATGAATTTGTACTTTCTCCATATCGATAAGTCCAGCTCCGATATCTGTGAGGAGCTTTTGAGATCCTGGGCGCGGATCGTTGGTGGAGGGGAACCCGGATAAATCCGGTCGGTGTTGTGCTAGCATTCCATATGCATCGCCTGCGAAGCCACCCGTAGCGAATATTAGAGGGCCTATTAACCGTTCGGTTTTGGGTTGTACATTTTGATCCTCGTAAATATACTCCACACCTATAACATCCTCGTTCTTGACATCCTTTAATACTTTAACCACATTACACGAAGTCTTAAGACGAAACCTATCGTTCCCTTTCAATTCTTCCAGAAGAGCTCCTACAATTGCAGCACCTGGTGGCTTAGACTTTCCTCCTCCTCTATGCGTTCTCGCAATGGTATGTCCCCCCAGTTGAGCGACCACAGTGAAATCCACACCCTTGGCTCCTAACCACTCAACTGCCCCCTTGGACTCCTCACTCAGCAACCTGATTAAGCGTTCCCTTGCATTCCTCTCCTCTCCACCACCACTACTATTTCGCACACCACTACTATTTCGCATAACCTCTCCAGCCGATTTCACAGAATCATCATAAAAAATCTCCACGCTATCTGCAATAGGAGGATTCGATGCAAGTTGAAAAATTGTATTTGCACCGTTTATTCCAGAAGATGCTTTTATGCTATTTCCTCCGGTCCTGGGTGCTTGTTCAAGAAGATAGACTTCGATATCTCCATCCCGTGAAAGAAGTTGAGAGGAAGCGGCCAATCCAGCAAGACCGGATCCGATCACTATTGCTATTTTATTATTGTTTTTAGAAGGCGAGAGCATGTTGAAGTCAGTTGATAGCGGCTTGGAAATAGACAGGAGAAATTTCAGAAGTAGAGAAGTTGTGACTATGAGGAAGATAGTCTGGAGTGGATGGAATGATTTGTAGTTCCACATTGGGTGATAAAGCTATCGACGTTGTAATAAGCTGCCGGCCTTATATCGATGAGCGAGATATCAGGCCACTTGCTCTTACGTGTCATACGATTTATGAAGCATGTGCAGTCTGGTGATTTATGCATGTATTCATTGAATTGTATGAGCTCATTTGAGTAACAATATAGGGAAAGGGTAAGATACCGAAAGTGCAGAGTGTTCAACCAGTCAGCTAGCTGGTAACGCTGATTAATAGCGATTAAGCTAAACCAGCAAATTGGATCTTGAAAATATCATTAATTAATCAGCAAGATTATATGCTAGTTGATAGCTAATTCATCAGTTTGCTGATCGCTGATTGACTGGCTGATTGGAAAAGTGTTTCGACGACGAAAGGAATATTGTCATTGTCCCCGATAATCATTATCCAATGGAAGTCTTTGGTGTTATTGATGAAAGTGCGGAGCAACAGAGTACCATGTGACCAGCAGTTTTGATGGCTAAAATTGAGAGTCATGACCTCAGACGAACCATTCGATGCGAAGTGGGTTTGACGATGTTACGATGGGAACTGGCCATGGCGTAGGCTTGTACCGGAAAGATCTTACAAGCAAGTTCAGACATAAACATAGAATACACTTATTGTGACCTCGCTCAATATGGGAAGCCACGGGGGCCATTCGAAAAACTAGCGGAAGATATGGTAAGAATCCATGTCCTTCATCCTACATGATATGTTCATTTACATTTCGATGACCCAAACCTGACACACCTCGGTTATCGATTACTGTTCCACGGATTCATCTAGTCTCCGAGGTGAATTTCTGGGACGGGAAACTGTAATGTCGTTATATGGAGCTGGTAGGTATGCTCAAGTTTCCTCCCTCCGGACACCTCTGGGCCTGACATGCACCAGTTCCTCCCTTGGATATTGCACATATCCATCCAGTACACGACCAATCCATATCCAGCCATAAACTATTCGTCCACTCATCTCCGAAAACGTACAATCTTAAAGTTGAATATAGAAAAGCGCCATATGTGACCATCTCTCAACGCCACTATTTCCACAAACCCAAACCCTAGAACTATATTCGAGACCCCATATAATATCGTAACAACAGCTAAACGGACAAGATTGAAGTATGGCTTATGATCAGGATGGAATGATATGCCTTGAGACGGAGATGTGAGGAGCGAGGAGCGAGGAGGTAGCTTGTGGTATTCTTTTTTCGAACTTCGGCTCGTGAATTAAGGTAAGGAAGGGTATTTGAAAGAGATTGTTCTTTGTTTGGTCGAGTGTGTGCAATATGTGCAAGTTATACAGGAATGTTAGGTCCAGTCTTCTGCGTTCCCGTATTGATCAATGCGGCTACACCGATCATGACGAGGACTGCCGCGATACAGATAAGGACGATTACGACGGTCTGAAGCATTTTTGCTAAATTGAGAGAATTCGTTAAGAGATAAGGTAAAGAGCGACGATGGACTTCGAAGTAGGTTTGTTTAATTCGGTTCCAGTATTTGGGAGTAGTTTTGTGAATTCTTGAAATGACCGTGGAAGAAAATGTTCTAGATGGATGTTAGTAAATGAATGAATGTTACTCTTATTATTGACCTTGAAAGCTTGGTTGCTTTTATGAATCACCCCGCCACAAAGAATCAATCAATATGGACCACAAAAATAATTCGAATATAAAAGAGTCGTTTATGCTCTTTTTGGACTTACCAAGCTAATAATCAATTGTCCCAAACGCAAAGTTTTTGATCTGGTATCTGGTCTGATATGGCTGAAATAAATGAGGACGATGAGGACGATGAGAACGGTGGAAACGATGGAAACGATGAACTTTGTAGTAATTTGCGAAAATCCCTAGGAGGGTGTCCACGAATACTTATTGTGCCTATCAACTGCCAGTAGTATTGACTTGCTGGGTTTAGTTCATCTAATACCCGCGGACCGAGTCTATACGAGGGTGTGGCTTGCTGTTAGAGTAGGGAGGCCCATCCAACTTTCGAGAAGCTTTTTATAAATAGAGTTCGATTAGATAGTTATGGCAATTGTTGATAATCTATTTATGTACCCCACGGAAGACGATGTGGTAGGTTACCTAGGTTGATGCGGAAGTTGGCAATGGTGTCTTATATTGGATGGAGAAGTGAAGAGAAGTATATCTTCCAAGGTTGATTCAGTAACGTGATATTCTCCGCGAACCAACCAACCAATCGATCTTAGGTCTGTATGGGCAATGCATTTGCATCAATGAGGAACTGTTTTCAAAGCGGCAAAGTTTGTGGCGATGCACCTAGCGAAATAAGGGAGAAAAAGATAAATTCGAGAGATTTTGATGAATTGGACGCGTTGATTCGTTAGACTCGTCACATTTTCTATTGCTCTCTTCAAGGTAGTGACCATATAGCGTTAAAGCCATTGAAAGCTATCGGTATGGATGCTACATAAGGTTTTGATTTGTTATTTATGTACTCCGTAGTGGTATGTTTTCTCACGGACAAGGGAAATCTTTTGGTAAACAAACGGAGTCAGACGGGGTATACAAGAATTCCGTTATTCTTTCCGGAACTTCCGGTATAATTTTTTGGAATTTTTGTAATCATTGCATATGTTCGGAAATCTTCTGAAAAGTATGAAACTCGAAGTTTAAGAAGTTGAGAGACATGATGTCACGAAGACGATTCAAAATTGTTGGTTATTTTTAAAGTCGCGAGTTGCCATAAAGTGGAATTAAGGCGTAAAAGTGCTGATAAAGGCGACTCGTTAAAGTCCAAAATTGCTGTATATTTTGGCATAAAGTTACTAGGAAGAAGTTCTCGTCCTTTATTACTCTTATTTCTTGTGACTTTTACAAGTTCTCCGAATAAGAGTTCAGGATGCTATAGTAGCGCCTACTTCCCTGAGAAATTCTGCGAGGTCTACGTGTTTGTAAGAGCGCTTAAATAAATTCTCAAGTTTCTGTAAGATCGATCTTACGGGCTGAATTGCAGTTTTGAAATTAGAGTTAATTTTGTTTTCGATTGAAAGTTTATAAATCAATCCTACTGTTTGAGCTCAAGGAAACTCTCCATACACTCAATCATAGCCCCGTTTAGATTCAGTACATACATTTAAGCGGCATAAATGAAGGGGTAACCTTGGAGAAGCGGGAAAACAGCTTCCACGAGGTCCTTTCCACCATATTCACATGCTTACCCTCAAGAGTCCCGGCTAGTTCAAATGATAACTCAATTTCTTGAAAGTTCAATAAAGTAATTCATGATTGTCAATTTATCAATCGCGAAGATTTTTTATTCAATTTGTGTTACAGGTTAAAACCCTGAACAAAATACTGCAATCTTTTTTTCACCTATTACCGTACCGCAGTCCTCTGCTACCATTTCTCTCCTTCGTTTTGGTCAAACCCCCGAGTAGCCATCCCCATGAATCCTTGCCTACTCCCCAAACTCGTCAAATTGAATCTCTGAACAGTCCTAGTCTTTGTGTCGATAACATTGATTTCCGGCGCAGTCTTCAATACGTACAAGAAATCTCCCCCAAGCCTAGCATCTAAACTACCCAGTCCGCTGTCATCCTGCTGAATTCCCTTCTTGATTATCCCAGTCTTCGCACTCACGACTGTACTGTTAGGTTTCCCTCCATCCATCAGGTAAATCTCTTTGGTTTTCGGGTTATATTCAGCCCAGCAGACGGCACCCTCTCCAGCTATAGTGATCGGTACATCTTGCGTTACAGAAAAGGATGGCGAAATGGAAACGAGAGAGGCACCAATTGCAGGATCCGAGACGGCAAGTCGATGATCAGAACTGAGGAAACTGATGCCAAAGGCTGCATGGACTTGGGGAGGTTGGGAGAGGATAGGTGTAGTGGAAATACTCCTATCGATTTTGGAGACAGAGTAGGCAATGAAGGAGCCCTGAAGAAGGGGACTTCCTTTTACAGAAGCTAGAAGGATTGTTTGAGAGGGGTTGAACAGAATGTCTGAGACCGTGCCGGCAGGGCCAACGGGTGGGGTTGTTCTACAGGGTCAGGTTAGATTGACTGGAGGGCATGGGAAAAGTGATGCGTACTGATTTAGGTCAATGGGTCGAAGAGATCCAATGGGTGATAATCCTTTACTATGATGGGCCGAAAAACAAGATACACCTGCTATTGCCCCTCCATTGAGTACACAGGCTACGAAGTTAGCAAAGATTGGCCTTGCGGATGATTAATTGCATTCAAAAACACGGCTACGCCTCACCAGTCTTGAATTTTAACGAAAATGCCACGGCGGCCGGGAATTCCCCCATAGTATCAACGGGACCACCAATCATCCGCGGATGTAATGGATAATTTGGGTCAATTAAAAACATAGCCACAGTCTTATTTCCAGTATTAACGGTGAAGAGTTTCTTGTATGATTAGTGGCGAGTCTGAAATCAATCACAGCTAGGGCGTCTAAAGATTAACTTACATTTCCTGATGCAATGATAGAGTTTTGACTAAATAGAGTATCTACACCAGAAAGTCAGTATGAAGACCATTCGGCGTTGTATTGAGTTTGGCGAATGCCTTAAGAGCCAACCGCAGCTCCTGCATTTGAATTTGCTACTGGGGCGTTCAAGGCAAGCATCCCCTTTCCTCCTGTAGAAGTACGAACAGGTGAAGAGAGAGTTCCATCCTCACGACATATTTCCATGGCTATAATGCTCGAGCCATTGGGATTATTGTCAAGAAAATATGCTGCTGCGCGTCTGGAATGTTGTCGAGGACTAAATGCAGCGGCAAGGACGATAGAAGTAAGGAGGAGTGGTTGAAAGAGATGCACTGTAGATGTCTATTTCAAGGTATGCTAACCCTGATGCGAGAGCAGTGCTTACAGTGGAAACGCAGCGTAGATTATTGACGCTTCTACCTGCAAGCGACGGTCTGATATTCCGAAAAGAAATCCAAGGCCCGGGAGAATGTGTCCTTCGAGACTGCGTTGGCTCGAAGCCGTTCAATAGAGACTATATATGTAGCTATAGGGGAAAGGAGGAGAGGTAGACGGTGGCGAATTAAAAGCTTGATATGGCAGTTATGAATAAGGGCCGAGAGCTGAAAATGAATCTGAAGACAAAGCTACCAAGCAAATGCCCGTGTAGACGCTGCTCAATACATAACACCAAATTACATCGATTTGACGTCATCTTGTGATATAGGTCTCTCCTTTAACAACTTGCATAATCTTCCGATCCAAAAATCGATCATATATATGACAACATTCTCAACTAAGGAAAGACACAATGTAAGGAACTCGAAATAAGTCAAGATGATTACAAAGTTTCCTGCTCCAGAAGCTCATTTGCTGTTGATTTTATCTTGTTGTATATGTTGGTACGAGAGAGAGAAGAATCCTGTATTATGCATGGACCCTGCTGATTCCAAAGCATTGTAAACGAGTGAAATGTGGTTTAAGTGTAGGCTAATACGGGTTAGGAAATAATGTTTCCATCACTCACATGGCTCCAGCCACACAAGACACGCTTTGTAAATCTGTGGCGAAAACACTGATATCGAAGGCAAATATCACATCCCCTTTTAACTGTTTTAGTACAACCCATACTTTCTGAGTTCTTCCCGGTCACTCATGCCCTTGGTTTTGAAACAAACCTGTGCGGCGTTTCTCCAATGGGCATCAAGTACAAGAGCAATAAACAGACAGACTTGAAACTCAGCCAATACTCGGATTGGTTTAGACTGACTCAATTTGGTCATTTGCCAAATTCAAACACACAAGCTGCAAAAACCCGGGCTGGTCACCACTTAGCAACCTGTATGTGAACCATATATATACCAAGAACTCTATCATCTACAAATAATTCCTATCTGATCCCATTCCAGTTTCTGGATATGAGTAATTGCGTAATTGCGTTCCTCTGGATTATATGCAGCAACATCTTCTCACTCCAATCACGAGTACCCTCGGCTCGTCCTACCCCTTTCCACTGCTCGCCATTCCTCCCAATTGTTGACAACCCTCCACGGACTCTAGTAAATGCCCCAACTCTCATTCATAGTTGACTACATCCACTACCCAAAAATCAAGAGCACCAATCCAACAACCGCAACAACCACTCCCACACCCCCTAAAACCTCCACAACCAATCGCAACTTTCCCCTTCTCCGTCCCTCGTTACTAACCATCTTCCAATAACTCGACCCAGATTCATTTCCCACTCCAACTCCTACAATCACCCCGTCGAAATCCTCTCTTTCGCCCTCACTCAATAATCCTTCTTCCATTATTCTCCTCCCATTTTCATCATGTGTGTCATTTCTGTTCCCGCGGATATTATAAGCCGAGGAGTAATAACTCGTAAAGAATGGTCTTGGGAAGCTTTTCCACCAAGCGACTGTAGGGAAGAAGGTTGGGCGGGTAGAGGAGTGTTTTGTAGTAGTTGTTGGAGTATTGGGTGTGTCGGGAATGGATATTGAGAGGGCGCCGGTTGGCATTGTTGTCTTTTTTTCAAAATATTAGAATATCTCCGACGTGTTTGGGTGGTTGAAAGGTTGAGGATATGCCGACTATCTTTGTATGCTGTTTGAAGGTGTGATCAACAAATAGCTCAGAATGCTGAGAAGATCCAGATTGAGGATTAGATGGAAAAGGAGGAAAGACATCTTTGGTTCGTTAAGATCCCCAAGATTGTCTTCGTAATTGAGAATGGAGCATGCTATCTTTGTTAACATGTGTTTATACCGAATTCAGTGTACAATAAACAACAGCACTCCTGAATGCTTGGGGGATAGAAGAAGGGGACGTTTTGCGGAAGCATTTTGGTGAATATTTCTCTTTGTCTTCGGAGAATTTAACATGCGTGCGGGGAAACGTTCTCGAAGTTTTCTAGAGGAATGAGGATAGATGATTCTTTGTCCTCCACAACAAGCATTCCACAATTTGCTTGCGAAAAATGATAAAAGGAACTTCTAACTCGAATGTGAATTAAATCTAAAAACAAAGGTGATAGATGCACTCGTCTAGCCCGTCTAATGATTCAAGAGATATAGTCCCCGCGACAACTATGCCGTTATTGGTTTGTGTCCGTTGCCAGATCTAGACCACTCTTCTCTCTTTTCCTCCAAGTATTCACCCTTTTCTATCCATCTAGTTTCCAACCATTTTGCCAATCCCGCATCACTTTCTGGCAATTCCTCCAACAAAAATCGCTTAACTTCAACATGGAATTTGTATCCCCGTTTCCCGCTCAAGTCACCGCAGCTGAGAGATTCCCAAATAGTTGGTGCTTCATGCCATTTATTATGATGCAAATATGCGATCGTCATATCGTAAACGGCTTTGACATGTTTGGCTTTTCGCAAATGCTGGACTGTTGTTACGAAGCCTTTGGTTCGTGGGTACAAAAGATGTTTTGGAAGGGGTCGATTATTCTCTTTACACCATGTTTTCGTTTCTTCGTATTTCTTAGGGGTATATCGTGTTGCTTCACTAAAGCTTATGAGCCCTATGTAATAGATGGTTTAGCACTGCTGGAATATCTGAAATGGGGTCGGTGAGTCTGCATAGCTTACATTGGGGCCATCTTTTCACCACCACTCCCGCAAAAACTCGGTCCAACTCTTTCTTATCCTTCAGCCAATTCCGACTAACCATCGGCATACCCATTCCCCAAATTCCCCATCCAAGTAAAGGGACCCATCGGAGTTCGATCTTCGCAAACCACCTACACCTTCCAAGCATACCAGCTCGGATAGCAAGTGCTTGAATCATATAAAAGTCGGTCCAACTGACATGATTTGCAATGACAATAGCAGTTTCATCTTCCGGAAGAGTGTCACCAGAAATGGTAATCTTGCCTCCATTGAATACTTCGAATATGACTTGTATCCAGTTCCAGTTCGTAAATGCAACGAAGGATGACGCATTGTACACCCAGTTAGGGAATAAATAGCTGACAGGTATGAGGAAAGAGATTATGAGGTCCATGAGGACCAATTCGAGGACCCATGGTAATACGATAATAAATCCACGAATGCTCGTATATATAACATCGAGACCCATCGTGTGGTTATCTTGAAATTTCACACAAAAGAAATGAGGGGCGGGCAACATGATCAGAAAAGAAATTCAAATCTCGCTCCTTCCCTACATGCTTACTCATGGAAATATGGATCTCAACACACGGGCGTTATTCCACAACCTCGGGTTTGAAAGAACTGGTGGATGCATGAGAGACTTTTTGTTATACGGAGTAGGTTTTCTCACGAGAAAACTTGGTCCCATTTTGCGTCCCTACTAGTTGCGAGTGGTGCTGGATATCCATACTTGATTTGGAAGTTATGAGGATGTATGAAAGATGTAGAAAGGATGTATTGGACGGTGATGAGGAAAATGAGAATAGCAAACTTACAATTAACCGTTTTTCCCGTTTAATCAAACACCTGTGCTGGGGTTTATCTCCCGTTTTCGAGTGATATGTAGTGGCAAACTAGAGAGCCAAAAGTCTCTATTGACGGAGCCTCGGATCGCCTGGGAGGCGATGGAAATCTTCAGCAAGGGGAATATGATTTGGAGGTTGGTAAGTACGTAGAACAAGGTATGCTCACGTACGGAGACTCCGCAATTTACTAGCGACTAGAGATTAAGCTTTGGGGGGGAGGGGGGGAACTATACGGAGTAGTTCATGAATAACGTGAGTATCTTCACGTTGTTTGACCGGAGATACATGGTCATGTCATGTCATTGTCATGATTTATTAGACATTAGAGCTTCTATAACCTAACAAGTACAGCTCCGAGTCTACGTTCAGGCGAAACCAATCAATCCAGTAGCATCCATTAGCTTCAAGAGTTTTCAACGATGGAATGGTCCTTCCAGTCGCAGTACCAGATTCATATATCGTGTCTTGGAAGTCCAAATTTACATCGAATGGTCATCTCGGTAAGTGTATTGCTAGCTTTTTTCATATAAATCTCCATCTACCCTCCTGAAACGTTCAGCCCTGTCGGTATATATTGGATGATCTCTACTGTACATGATAACTAGCCGGATCGGATACAACCTCACTATCGATGTACCACCACTCATCGAGTAGCTAACGACTGGTGCAATTCTATAAAGCATGACAAGGAAGTTGGTCAGACCTTCAGCAACTTGTCCAACTGCTAGCTAATGAGAGTGTGGACCGATAATCCTCTGTCCTGTGTGTACTTCCGTAAGCGACCGTTCCCAGCTGTGCCTTCCCAGTCTCATAAGCCCACCAGCCTGTGCGCTTGCCCGGTTGCGTATTCGTACTTCAATTCCTGAATGAATGGTGAAAGTCTCAAAACCCTCAATTATCTTCAAGAGAGGAATTGGTCGTGTGGTGTGATCTCCATAACTCTCTGAATAATTTCTATCCATCCATCATAACGGAGACACCTTCTGCATATTCTGTCTAATCCGAGCTTGCCGATCAGGTCAATCATATCATTGAACTCGGCTTCGGAACCTAAGATTACATTGCCCCGCGCATTATCTACTCCGTAGACATCGACCAAATTACAGAGGAAAGATTGAAATTGTGGTTTAATCCAAGGTCAATTGGACCCAATAATAGTTCAATTCAAAGAATAGGTATCACTACATTAGGTATGTCACGCTCTAATCGCCCTCTTCATCGCTTTCTCCGCGTTCGTCCTCAGATTTACCAAATCGCTGATAAGATAGTCACATCCTGAATTTTATCATATTACGCCAAGATGACCTCTCCATCCCCCGAAGATTTTGATTACACCAATACCAATAGATCAGACAGAGGCGATTATGCCAGTGGGCAATCGGAAGGAGCAAGATCTCCTCTGTCAATGAGTTTGGGGTTCCTTAAAAATCTCACCGAGAGGAAGTCTACGCGGGGTACGAAGATGAAGATTTATGGCAATTCATTCAAGTTCAAAGCTAAAATACCATAACAGTCGATGGCTCAACACCGAAAAGAAGGGGACCAAAGCCCGACAGTAAACCTGCCTTAACCAGAAGACAAGAATTAAATCGACAAGCTCAGAGGTATGTTGATACAAGCAATTCGAGTTAGAACCCTACTAAAATCGCCTAGAACCCACCGAGAGCGAAAAGAACTATACATCAAAGCCCTGGAGCAAGAAGTATTGCGATTAAAAGAGAATTTTAGCAACGTAACTCAAAGTAAACAGGCCCTCGCAGAAGAAAATCGACAACTGAAACAACTTCTCGCACAACATGGCATACCGTGGAATGGCAGTGGAGGATTCGACGAATTCACAAATACTCAAAGTCTAGGATATAAATCGAGTGACAGCAGCTATGTACCGGGTTCGTCATCGACATTCAGTCCTCCACCTCTAAGCCACTCATCGAATTCGAATCCAAACAGTATGAATTACGATACTGAATCACCTCAAATAGGAGGAGTGAACGGAGTTTACAACGGAAATGGTCGTAGCATGGCTCAACAACAAGTTCAAGGTGTGGATTATGATCAAGCAGGCATTGACTTTGTTTTAACGTATGGCAAAGATTCCTCCAGCGCGTACTTGTCGCCCCCGCCACAATAGCTAACGCCAGCATTCTGATATCAGACTCGAGAGACCATGCATGGATCACATGCAGTTCCTAGTTGAACGATCAAGCAATGTCGATGGAGAATTCTTTTCGGGCCATGCTTTGATGGCAACTTGTCCACCAGAATCTGACATGGATATGCATCCACATATACCTTTTGGGCATTGCATGCCGCATAATCATAGTCATGAATCAGATGGAACGAATGGAGGCCCCCCAAAACAAAAAACGTGGGACTTAAGCAAGAGCGATCTAGCTAACCTACTGGATTTAAGTAAGAGGTTAGATTTGAATGGGGAGATTACGCCAGTTATGGCATGGGGTATGGTATTAGGGCATCCAAAAATTTTAGAATTGAAAGAGGAAGATTTGAAGAGCATGAGTGAGGAGTTGTTACCCAAAGTTAGATGTTATGGGTACGTTTGATTCTTTCCGTTCCTTTGTATGAGGTCTAAATGAGCTAACCGGAACAGTTTTGGGGCTGCGCTCGAGGAATTCGAAGTGCGGGATGCTTTGGAAGCTCGGTTTGGAGCAGAACCAATTCACATGTCTTCGATATGAAATATCCTCACTGTTAGAGGTCTAGTAGCCTATGTTTTAGAAGGGCAGTTTTTAGATAGCGTTAGAAAGCGGCGCAATGCCATACATGATGCGTAATGATGAGAAGTATATCCCAGTATAGTTTATAGTAACTTGAGAGAAAACACAGATACTAGTTCTACTACTACGATAAATTTGGATTGACCTTCATGTGTAATGGCTGCGCTACTTTGTGCTGTCATTTCCAGAGCCTTGTAGTTGGTGAGCTCGATCTCAATGCCATCTATTACTTCCATTCGTAAAGACAACATGCAGAGGACATGGTCAAACGGAATAATTTGAGTGAGTAGAAAGTTATAAAATGTATATACCAAGATTCCTAATGTAGTAACACCTCACAAAATCGCAACCCCGTTCGGCGGACTCGCTACCCCTCCTGGTACCTATCGTTTGTTGACATTAGTATCAAATTTGACTTCAATATCAGTATCCAACACATAACTGAAAAAAGAAAACCCCGATACGCGAGCGCGCAAGTAGTGAAAGAGGCTCCTAGATGGCTCGTGAACTAACCTTCAAGGGAACACTGCTAAAAAAGAACGTCCACTTTTTGAATCTTCTACACTCCTCCCCTAATCTTTCCAAGTCGAATAGCTCTCCAATTGGCATTCCCCACCCGGCTGTTACCAGATCGGTAAGTCGGTGATTTGTTTTTCAAGACAAGATTCTTGAAGAAGCGAGAAATTGAAGCTGTATTGGAAATGAAATATAAAAAATGTATTTGACACGGGAATATATTCGGGAATTAGGGCAGGTTAAATTTATGGACATTTACATACCTAGTAGCCATTCATGCATCCAGTGTTGATTTTTTACGTCGAATGGAAGAGATTCCAAAGCAGGCTGGTCGCCGGCGGCGGCGGAAAATTCTTTCTCCCAAAGCCATTCGAGGACTTCCGGGCAGGCTTCGAGGCCTATGGTTGTCATTTGGGGAGCGTTGGCGAGGGCACTGGCATCAGAGGAACTGAGTGCTTCGACTGGAGGAAGCGGCGAAGGCGTTAGTCTTTTGACGGATGTAAATGCGGCCAAGGATCACCCTATCAAAGTATGAAAAGAACTCACAAGCACAGAGGTACCCAGTACGAACGAAGAGAATATCTCCAGGACGGAACGTGACATTTTGGGCTTCGGCCACCGCCTTGATCTCTGAAAGAGGTATCTTGGTCGTTGTCAGAGGAGAAAGGGTCCGACCTTGGGACTCGACCCAGTGAGCGTAGTCTAGAAGAACACCGCGGCCCACTATGCCGCCGTTTTCTACCCAAACTGGGAGGTAGCTGTCAGAAATCTGAGATTTGGCAGGGGAAAAAACGGGGATTATAGAATGATGCAGTTACCGTTAATCCCGTTCCGGGTTGAATTATGGATTTCTTCTTGAGTGCAACCATTGAAGTAAACTTTTTGATCTTGATATCCTATTCGAGTATCCCATTAGTCGATTGTGAATTGCCCGAAATATTTCAAACGAACCAAAATGTCTAAATCCATCCCACTGACTACTACTCTGCGTATTCAACACTAGCACATCATCATTAACACTTCTCGGACTCTTATGTATGATCTTCTGTTCAAACTTTACACGTCCGAAACAAGGGACTTTCGGTTTATCTAAAGCCCAATCAGTGGAGATTCGAATGCCGTGTTTTATCTCCTTGGCGGCTTCAATGGTGTTTTCGGGACTGAGCCGGTTGAGACATCCGAGCTGATCAGAGGGGCCGTATAGACCCCATGCGTTGCCGCGAGGACCAGTGGATTGGAGGGGGAGTGAGGAGAATGATGGTGTTATGGGTAAGGAGAAGGAGGTCATTTTGGACCGTGGGTTGGCTTTAAAAGCTTCGTGATACTGTCTATTAATTTGAGATATTGGAATATATATGATAGCTAGCCAGTTGATACAGACAACATATAAGAGGCGTGACGTGCTGTGCATTAATGGGGTAAGTGGGGTTAGTGGGGGCACAAGAGGAGAGATTCGGATTATCTGAAATCCTTTTTCATTAGAATATCATAACGTGGTTTATTATCGGGTCGCCAATATCATCAAGATCGCCACTTTTTATACTATTCAATTATTTTAAATCTATATTATTCAACAACAATTGAATCAATTGATTGAAATTATTAAGAATCTAATAATTTAGAATCTATTATATTATTTTGATAAGTTCTTGTATTATAATCTGTCTTTATATATATATATTATAATATCGATTAAAAAATGCCACTTTCGTCGGATATGCGGTCATTTCATACGGGCCCTTTCCATCTTTCGACCCAGATTATCAAAAGCTCAACAATCCACTTCTTGTCAAGTACAACCATTTCCTCGAACGCTTGTGATGGAAAGATAAATAGTCGCTGGCTTCCCATCGACTTCCTTAAACAACGTCCTCCAGATTGTCGATAGAAGAACGATGGCCTTCAACGGGATTTTTGTATTCTCGAGCTGTTACACGGTTGCAGACCGAAAGACGTTCTTGCTGGCTAATTGGATCGGCCGGAGTCATCATTTCGACCTGACTGAGCAGCTTCTCGGTAGTGAGACCAACGACAGCCACCGCTGCAATACCTACTCGTTTTCTGAAAGCGATACAAAATGTTCATTGGTGTATATCAAAATCACTTTGACCTTTTAATCTCATCATTAGTAACCAGTGTTCACGGATACTGGAGGAGAAAGGGCTACATATATCATATCAATGCACTGATTGGGTCAATTGAATGGCTGTCTCGGATATCTCAACCTCCGAGCTCCAGCGGATACGGAAGTTTCATTGTCCCGGATGCAGCACTTGACTCAACAACTACCTCCTTGTCCCATGATTTATCTCTAATTCTATTTTCTCCTATTTAGAATAACATATATATGTATTTATATTATATATAAATACATATATCATCCCAATAATGGCAGAATCTACGGAAACGGAACGAACAGGTCCCTACGGACGAGCATGTCTTAGCTGTGCCCGTGCCAAAACTAAATGTAACTTTGGTGGTGATCATAGAATCTGTGAGAGGTATCTCCACCATAACACAGGAAATTTCCTCTTTGTTCCGTGACTAACTTATCTAGATGTGGTCGGCTCAAGAGAGCGTGTGTTCCGGCTCCCGTGAAGCGTAGACAAAAGCCTCGAATCACTGCGGAACGACTTGAACAAAGATTAGATGGGCTTGTCTCTCTACTAAGGACCATTTCACCAAATAATCCCACGGTCGAGAATGCCCTGAATTATATCACAATTCGAACTTCTGGCAGCAATGCATCAGCCTTCCACCCTACTACCGTGAACACACCGGTGGGAGACTCAGATGAGACCGCATCTATTGGCCAAGGTGCGGCTCATTTTCCACCAACCCCAGCTTCAATCACAACGGTGCCATATCCATATACGCTACCAATGGGCGCGGAACCGTCAATAGAAGAAGCAGAAAGATATTTTCAATCCTTCTGTATTAAGAATCTTCCTCACTTTCCATTCATACGGTTTCGAGATGCCATGACTGCCTATCAGCTACGTCAAGAACGCCCGTTCTTTTGGTTATGCATCATGACAATGTCATCAACTGTAATTGACCGACAAATCACACTTGGCAAAGTGATTCGAGAAATTGCAGCTCGTGAACTTGTTGTCGAGGGGAAAAGGAATTTAGACCTCTTGCTAGGCTTGGTTTGCTTTGTCGGATGGTAAGCTCTTGTTAGTCACAATGCTGGGTTCAGGTTACTTACTGTAGTTCTAGGGGACAGTATCAAATACGCACAGCACCATTCATGACTTTATTCTCTAATCTCATTGTCACACTTGTACTTGATTTGGAACTCCACAAGCCCACCACCGAAGAAGCATCCCACATCCTAGGGGTGGAACATGAAACTCGTCATCATGAAATGATGGAGGTACCAGTGAATCGGACCATGGAACACCGTCGTTTAGTTATAGCTTGTTATTACCTCACTTCAACGTACGTGTATAACTTTACTTACTCTGCATGGTAGGATCATCGTGGTAGATGCTAATATTGAAGTTTTTAGTCTATCAACCTTCCACAAGAAACTAGAGAGCATAGTCTGGTGTCCCTATCTAGATAAATGCCTATCAACAACGGCAGAAAGTAAAGATCCATCTGATGAGCTTTTAGTCAACCAGGTTCGACTCCAACACGTCGTGCGTAAGACTACTGAAGCATATATACACCTCATTCGCGATGGCACGCCAAGCAAACCTGATACCTCCAATCTTATCATGCCCTATATCCAAACTCTGCGATCACAACTGGCGGAGGTCAAAAACCAGATACCGTCACATTTGACTTCCAACAGTACGTAAGCTTTTATGGTAAAGAGTAGACTTCTAGAACTTTTTAATAACAATCTTACAGGGGCGTTAAATCTTCAAATCTTCGGCACGGAAGTGATGATTGACGAACTTGCCATCCACCTTCCTAACTCCTCAGAATCTACATCCTTAGATTTCTCACTTTCTCGAATAGAATCTCTCCATCGCTGTCTTAACTCCATAAAATCTTGGTTTGACGTTCTACTCAACTCGTCAGCTTCATATTACATAGGATTACCACTTCCAATATGGAAACAGTTCGGCGGCGTTTTCTTCCCTTTGTACCGTCTTACAGTATTGAAAGATCCCGCTTGGGATACCAATATGGTCAGGAAGACTTGTTCACCTGGGCGCATTTTAGATTTGTTAGGTCAAAATTTGAGAGACGCCGAAGTCGAAGCTGCATGGGAGAAAAATAGTAGCGATGTTGAAAGCATCTTCACCTGTTCAGAAAAGGTCATGAAGATGATGAAAGCATGGGTTGATCGTCTACCGGGATTCAATGCACCAAATACCAACATTTCTAATCCTATCGATAACTTTCAAGACAAACAACTACAGCCGATGCCGGACACAGATCAAATGGCCTGTATGTCAGCTTTTATGCCATTGGAGATGGAAGATGTTTGGTCACAAGATTTCATGGGATTGTGGGATATATATTCCAACTCTTGATGATATTTTTCATCGATAGTCTGTGGGATTTGGAATACATAATATACATTTTTGGTGTAGTAAGAACGCACAGGTACTGATATTGATAATCAACTCCGTTTTACTTTACATGATTTGCATCTTACTGACACTCACTCAAACGATCTATCTGATATGGGGATGCATGATTACCCCACATATACTCATGATGAATTCTTTGGAGAACCCAAACCACGATGGCTTCACTCGAACCCGCGTCCAGCCACAACCATACAATGGTTGATGTGATATTAGAAGTGTACAATAGAACGTCGAGCTCTAGCTTTGCTACTGCTCTATAAATTTCAATTCCGGGCAGAATTATAAGAAAAAGTTTGTATAAACGCGAGTCCGGTATGATAACACTGTCCTGTATAGTGGTAGCGGTGTTCTAGTGCACGTATATATTCATTAGCATACCTATCAATTAGATTCAACATCACCATAACTTTTCTTGACAACTTTGAACTCTATCAACAAAATGGCGCCTCCAACCTTCCCAACAAATTCTTTTGTATATTTTTTTGTTCATGAATGAGGAGGGTAGTGGAGAGTTGATGGATAAGAATATACGATTTCTTGATTCCCCTAGTCATGTTGCAATGAAGATAAGCTGCTAATATAACATTGATATAGCCCGAGTAGGTCATGTCATTGTTTTGCAGCATAGCAATATAGGGAGAAAGAAAACTCAGGTACTACGGGAGCTTTTCGTAAATGGCTTCAGGGGAGTATAATAACTCCCTACCCAGATTATGACATGCAGGTTGAAGGTATACGCACATCTGCTGACAAGCTATCTTAAAATTAGAACGTAGCAAGTTTCAAAGCCTTGTTCTCACCTCAGAATGGAGGATTTAGTGCCGCGAAAAATTGGTACACAGCACAACTACATGGCGTCAATGAACCGGTGACAAAGGTACCACCTCCTCAATGCATTCCTAATCCTACAACCACAACTGGCCAGCCCCTCCAGCCATCATCCACCAACCAACCCTCCTCATGACATCTACCAATTACGCCAGCTCAAGCGCGAATTGCCGCCTAGCAAATAGAACCTTATGTATCAAATCGCGGCTTCAGAATTGGGAAGCTGGTCATTGTATTCAACTTCAGGAGAGTGAGGAGATGAATGCGTTGTTGGGGGAGATTTTGGAGGTTCGATGGGTAGGGGAATAGGTGTCGTGGGAAAGAGTTGATGTTTGAATGGAGGGGGTTGTGTGGAGCGGTTTCGGTCTGATATGGTTAAGTAGACCAAGGTCGACCAACGGGGCAAGCGAATGGTGAGAAATTATGCCATATGAAGCTTGAATAGGAATTGGGATTATATTCTTCCTGATATCATCTGTTCTATTTAATCTGTTCAATAACTCTCCCCCGGCTCATCTCGCGCAAAGTAAAAAGTCCCTATCACGAACGTCTCCTTTATTTTATCTAGGTTTCGCATAAATAATCAGCCCCTGACGGTTACCCGCAAATAACATGCCCTACGGATGGATTACCTATTGAAATCATTAATCACCCTACGGATTATTCATTAAATTTTTAAAATAATCCGCCCTATACGGATTATTTGCAGATAACCCACAGATAGATAAATTAAATATTGACTAATATGAGCTCTGATGTGATGATGCCACTTGTGACCATTCCTGATACAATTGCTTTGCTGAAATGTTTCCTTGGAAAGAGCGTATTACCCCTCGCCATCTTCCACCCCACCATTAAATCCCCATCCTATCATATCCACCCGTCCCACTTTCATTCCATCTTCATAATCGATTCCCCATACACCCCATCTCTATCCATCCATGTAGTTGTAGCTGAATGAAAACCATTATCAAATAGGATTCCTTCTCATATCAAATGGAACCTCTCTTCCTGAGCCAATACGTTTTGAAATGCGTCGATCCCAGGGACCGAATTTAGCCTCACGAATTCGACCAAACTTGCGACTAAACCATTCCACTGCCGATTTATCTGTACAATGATCAAGGGCATCATTATCAACCTCTAGGTATCCTGAAATCATAGCTATCCAGCTCGTCAGTGTTGCGCCCCACGTAGTATTGCCCATTTCTGTTTCTTCATCAATCACAGCTTTAACGAGACTTTCCACTAACGTCTGTTCCAATGGATAGTAAAGATTGCCGTAGATGAGAAACCGCTCTGCTGATGCTGTATGACTCGTTTTGGTCGAATAGCGGGGGGTATCTTCTTGAAAAATGTGCACAAAGGAGTTCGGAATCAAGTACATCTGATCGCGACGGTACTCTGCAATATTATCTGGAAATTTGAATACTGTACAAGAAGACCTATCGAGGCGCTTGTATCCAGCATTTATTTCCTCCATCATGCGCTCTGGGTTTGGATGCGTCTCCATGATCACGGAAGCTGGGGTTCGATTTATAATACTGCGTTCGAATCCCGCTCTCTCAAGCTTTTCAATGGCGGCTGCGTGGTCATCGTCTTGCACTACAAACATGGGTCTCTATAGGGAAAAGATTGATTAGCAGGAATATCGACAGCTTAATAATAAAGGAATACATACCCCAACTATTATAGGGACACCTAAATGGCTCATTGCCATATTTCCCCAAGCAATCACAGTGAGAGTGTTACGAGGGTAGCCGTCTAGATCACGTGGAAGTGTTCTAGGCTCTTGAGGTAGGTTTATAACTAGGCGTCAAGCAGGGACTTAAATAATGACAATATGAATATACTATTTATAACTAATAGTAGAGTATACTAAATGATTGATCTTGAGTATGAAGCTTTATATTATAATGAAATCCTATTTCTTATATAGACCTTCGTTCTCTGTAGAACCCAAGGTTCTGTCCTGTTTGGAGCCCTCCTGGATCCTAGGCTTCAAAGCTCCTGGCTCCTTGGATCCTAAGCTCCAAAGGCTCCATTATATGATATTTGCCATATAATACATTGTTATCCGTTGTAACACTATCCCTTTTTTAACTTAGCGTTTGTCCCAGACGTTTTTATTAGTGATCATTTTCTGTAATGATATTCTGGGCATCATTTTCAATATATTATCCTCAATTATTAAGATTTCTAAATACAAACAGTATATTCTCCTTTTTGAAACAATTCAAGTTTACGATTCCGATAGTATACCTTATTCCAATTGTTCCTGTTATAATCGTTGTTGTATAGTATTAAACAATTGTTTGTAACATTGTAATGAATATATTCGTCGCAAGGTTCGTTACAACGTTGTTCAGGCTTCCATAAATGATCTGGAAAGCCTTTGTTTGGAAAAGGAATATCTTCAGTTTGAAAGAGATATTGCTTTTGAGATTGCGATATCGGATCTTGCTTGTATTCGTGCCCTTAAGTTAAAACAACAGGAATTGTATGAGTATGATTGCGAAATGCTTCGTTGTGGACTTAAATCTTTAGATGAATTTGATGCTTTAGAAAGAAAGGAAAGATTAGAAAAAGAGCATATAAAGAAAAAGAAGAAGCAAACAAATATTAGTTCGTTGGAGCTTGCCGAAACTAGTTCGAACATTTTGAACGATTTCGATCCTTCTTCCTTTTTGAGTCCTTCGGATCTTTTTTGGGGAGGTCTGAATAGTGTCGGTGAAATTCCTTCAATAGATCAGGAATACCAAGATTCTTCTTAAATTCCCAAATGTTTTCTGAATATAGATAATCTTGCCATTTGATTAAATATTTGATTTTTCTGTTAATATATTTGCAATCTAATATTTCTTCGATATAATATTTTCCTTTTGAATTGATTGATTCGATTTTCGGGTCTAATGCTTTCGATACTCCAAATGATGCTTTTTCAAGGAATAAGATATGAAATACTAGATGGATATTCATTGTATATAATAGTTTTAATTTGTAGTTGATTGGTCCTATTACCTTATCGATTTTGAATGATCCTAGTTTCTTGTGGTCTAATTTATCGTTTGATCGTTTTGTTTATATGTTTCTTCGAATAAGATAAACTTTATCCCTTTTTTTAAGAATAGATCTTATACTTCTTGATTCATTGTAATACAATATTGTTCTTAAAACGATGAATTATAAATCTAAAGAGAGTTGTTCTTGAAGCTCTTTGATTTCTGTGATATCTTTTATGGCTTCATTTGTATTCGCATTTTGCAGCAATAGTGATTTATATATTAATAAATTGAACCCAAAGTTAGTATATACTGACGTTACTTTTGTGGTTTCTATTTCTAATATATTATATACAAATTGCGCCAAAAGTAATAATTTAATTTAATTATTTTGTTTATAATTGATATAATAGCGAAGATAGACTTCTATTATTTAATTTAATCGTTCTGTTTGGCCATCTGTTTGTAGATGGAAAGCTATTGAAAGCTTTCTTTTGATTCCAAACAATACTATAAAAGTAAATCAAAACTTTGATATGAATAATTTGTCCCTATCTGAAATAATCTCATCTGGTACATTATAGATGCTAACTATATTTTGTAAGAATATATAAGCAAGATTATCTACTATTCAAATTTCACAGAATGATATCATATAAGCAAATTTAGTTAATCTATCTGTTATCATTAATATAAAGTCGTACTTCTTTTGGATAATCAGGTCCTTGGATAATGATAGTTTTACTACAAAATCCCAAACAATGGATTTCCAAAATTGAATAGATAATTCGGGGATTTTGAATTGACTATAAAGGGCATACCAAACGGCTTTATTCCTTATATAGATATTGCAATTCCCAATTATATTTTCAACTATAATCCTCATTTTTGGAAAGTAGATTTCTTTCCTTATTCTAGCAAAGGTTCTTGTAATACCTTGATGTTCATAAGCTGGTAACTCATATTGTTCTGTAATATAATCCTTAATTAAACTAAAGGGTATATAAAGCTTATTATAAAAATGAATGAACCTGTTTTCAATAATGAATCCTCTTTTTAGATTGTCTGGTATAATTAGGATTCTTTTGGTTGTAGTATCTATTGTATATTCCGTTTTTATGATATCCTTAATAATATCATAATTTATTTCTGAAATAGCAACGAATTGTGGTTTATTATAAATTAAAGCATCGTTGTCTTGTTTTAATATCGTATGCGATTTGTGTGTTTTATTTTGTAAGTATTCTAGTTTTCGGCTGAAAGCATCTGCCCTAGCATTTTCGTTTTCTTTGATATATGAAATTCTGAAATTATAAGCAGCCATAGTTTCCGATTATCTGTCCTGCTGTTGGTTTAATTCCTTTGTTGTAATAAAATAAACCAAGTTCTTATGATCTGTATACATTTACATTATATATTTCGATCCTTTCAAGTATACTTTTCATTCCCTAAAAGCATCTACTATCGCTAGTAATTCTTTGTCGTATATTTCATAATTTAATTCAGTTGGCGATAATTTATATAAATAGTAAACAATTGATTGCTATTTTTTGTTCAAGCCTGACTGGCTGAATACTACATTTAATACATAATCTGAAGAGTCTATCTCCACGATTATTGGTAGTTCTGGATCAAAAGCTTTGAAAACTGGTTCTTTTGCGAATGCTTCCTTAAAGCATTTAAATACTGTTTGTACTGCTTTTATCCATCGAAATTCCTTTTGATTCTTTTTGATGATCTCGATTATTAAAATAACTATTTTCAAGTAATTCTTGATAAATCATTAATAAAAATTGGCGAACCCCAAAAAGGATTGTACTTCCTTTATATTTGTTGATGATTCCTATTCTTTGATTGCTTTTATTTTGTCAGAACTCATTTTGAGATCTTCGGAGAATATAGTATAATCCAGGAATTCTGTTTCGGTAATATGAAATTTGTATTTGCTAAGTTTGCATTGGAGATCTACCTTTTCCAATTGTTATAAAACCTTATGAATATCCTGAATGTATTGTTCCTTTGTTTCTGAGAATACCAATATATCGTTTAGATAATATATACAGTATATAACTAGATGTTTTCTTAATATATTGTTGATTAAATATATATATATTGTTGATATATTTGTCAAATCGAATAATATAACTTAATACTTATATAATCCGTATCGAATTCTGAATACAGTTTTCCATTCTTCACCTTCCTTTATTCTGATAAAATGAAATCCGTTTTGTAGATCAAACTTGGAGAAAATCTTGGCTTTTCCCAATCGATCCTTCAATTTTGTAGTTAATGGAAATAAATACTGATCTTTGATCATTATATCGTTGAATTTGCAATAATCTATACAAAACCTTTTTATACTATCTTTCTTTGGTACAAATAATACAGGGCTAGTTGTCTATAAAATGGATTCTCTGATCCATCCCTTTTCTAATATATCGCCAATATAATCCCTAAGCATTTTTAGGTCAAAGATTAATATTAGATAGATTGATCTGAATAAAGATGTCTTGCCTTTTTCCAATACTATCTTATAATTTTATAGTTTGTAATCTGGTAAAACTTTATAGCCTTTTCTTTCTTCAAATAGTTTTTTGTACTTCTGATACTGTTCCGGTATTAGTATCTTTTCTTGTTTTGTTATAAAGATGTTTTCAAACAACTTCTTTTGTTTATTCTTCATTTATATAAAAGATTCATTTTCCTTTGCCATTAATAAAGGATCCTGGATTTGATGTTTTATATTAATAATGTTATTCATCTTTAGTTCTTTATTATATATGTTCAGCCTTGTTGGTTCTAATGTATTTTGTTGATCGCTTTTTTTCGGAAATGATATAGTTTTCGATAACCAATCAATCTAGGGGTTATATGCCTTCAATCATAACATTCCCAGAATGATCTATTGATTCTTTAATAAAATAATATCGAACTGAATAACCTTTTTGTATTGGATTATATTTATTTGCAATAAACGAGTTTCCTGCAAAATCTTTTTGTTCAATCCGGCTAATTGTCCATCAACTAATTGTAATTGATATAGTTTCTGTTTTGTTTGAAATTATACTCTCAAATGCTTTATAATTCCTGATACAATAAAATTTCCTGTAGTTTCTGAATCTATTATAATTTAGATTGTTTGTTCATTTATTCTTATATTGTAATAAATCTGATCTATTTGTCCTGCAATATTCAATTGATCTTAGCCTTTCGCATAAATTTTGATTGATTTTCCTTTCTTATAGGATTTTCTTGTTTTCTTTTGTGGAAATCATCTTGTGATTTCCTTGTTTGATAAATGAATCTTGCAAGATTCATTATAGCAAACTGTCCAGCTTATAACAGCATACTTAGCTGTTTGTTTTTCCGATAATGGTTCTTTCAGTTCTGCTTTGACAAAAGGAGGGGAAGGAGTTTTTAGACATTCCAATTCATATCAGTTTATAATGTTCAACCCTTTCTGGTCTCGAGGTATTACATCGATTTCTTTTTGATATTCCTTCTATTTGTAACTATTGTTCTCGATGGAATATAAGGTGTATAATTGAGGTATAAAGGTAATATTGAATTGATTTTTACCGAACTTTTTATAATAACCTTTTTTTAACGATCTTTTGCTTCGATAATCCCTGGCTCGATAACTTGGCTTGCTATATTCGAAGTATAACTTGTCTTTATATCTTTGTTCTATTTTTTCTTTAGATAATTTGTCCTTGAATATTGTATCTAATTATATCGGTTCTTTATAAGATTGTTTGTTTTCTCGAGGTCTTCCTTTGTTTTTGTAGTATTTATCATGATCTCGGTTTCTATGAAAGTTGAAAGATCAATATTTTTTCTGATATTCGTAAAGTATCTCATCTGCTTTAATAGATTCCTTGATCAACTTGTTTAGATCTTCCCAAATACAATTGCGATCTAATTCTAGCCTGACTTCAGGCTTGAATCCTTTCCGATAATAGTTCATCGTTGCATTTTCTTCCTATCCAATAATATCTATATACCTTCTGAATTTTACAATATACTTGATTATTGATCCTGTTTGCTTGAAGCTATAGATCTTGAATTCAATATCATATAATTCATTAACATTCCCGAATATTTGTTGTATTTCTTTTTTGAATCCTTCGAATCTTCTAAAGATGATTTGAATCGGGTACATTCGCTTTTTAAACTCATTCAAATTGATAAAATAATCTTTGAGATATAATTAGATCCACTTAGCAGCTTCTTCTTTGAGGTAAGAAACAAACCAGACACTTTTATCGGTATCATAATTGAACTTATCCTAATTAAATTGGAAGTAGATCTCAAATTAAAGCAAAAAGGTTTCTAGCTCTTATCAATTGCCTATAAATCGATCTGATAAAACAACTTTAAGAGTCTCGATGACAATAATCTCTTTAAGGTCTTCGATACCTCCCATAACGATATCTCCGTCCTTATCGGTACTTTCGGGGATGATCTGATTGATTATAACAAGGTTGCTAAACTGTAATGTTTTGGAAGATATGATATCGTTACTTATTGAGTCGATACTTGAAGCAATAATGATGCTCAAAGTATTACAAAAGTAACCATCTAGATCATATGGAAATGTTCTAAACTCTCGAGGTAGATTTATAATTAAACGTCAAACAAGGACTTAAGTAATGACAATATGAATATATTATTCGTAATTAATAATAGAGTATACTAAATGATTGATTTTGAGTATGAAGCTCTATATTATAATGAAATCCTATTTCTTATATAGACCTTCGTTTTCTATAGAACCCAAGGTTCTGTCCTGTTTGGAGCCCTCCTGGATCCTAGGCTTCAAAGCTCCTG
>NGKH01000026.1:452575-464094 GCA_002162575.1 Sclerotinia glacialis
AACTCCAAAGGCTCCATCACATGACACTTGCCACGTGATACATTGTTACCCGTCGTAACAGAGAGGCTGAAGTATTTCGGCGATTCTTGCTGGCATTGGACTGGGCTTGGTATGTCTTGGGTTCCTAAACATAATTGTAATGAGTAATCTGATTTTGTCTGATTTTATCTGATTTTGATTTGTTTTTAATAGGATGTAATGTTTTTTATAGAATAGAAATTATAGAAAGATTAAAATATTTATAATCTTTTATTGATCTCGGCGATTAAGGATTATTTCATCTTGTAGATAATTTATATAGTTTTAGTATGTCAAATATAAATTAATTATAATATTATTAAAGACGTATTCAATCCAAATTAATCTAGTTATATATTAACGGAGTTGTATAAGTAAGCGCGTCGATGATTTCTAGATCTATTTCCTATATTAAAGATTTATAATATAATATATACTACTATTCGGTTTTTTTATAAAGTTTATATATTAGTGTATATAATTACGAGATTGTATTACGGGGTCACCGTATAACGAACGCTAATATATATAAGTTGTTACGAGATAATAATTCAATTTGTTTATATAAGCTTAAACTCTATTTAGAAACTATTACAGCGTCAACTATATATTCCGTAGTTGCCTTTCATGCCTAAGGCCCCCACTATTAGCGTGCCCTACTTACTTCTTATAAGTAGGCCCTCTTCCTTCTATAATCCTTCTATTCTTCTACTCTTATAGTATAATACAAGTCTTTATTTACACTTTAATTATATAACTTTACTATAATTTTATTATGATTTTATTATAACTTTATTATAATTTTACTATATAACTTTATTACAATTTTATTATCACGGGTTCACTACCCGTTCCTAGCTAGGTCACGTGTGGCTGCCTTAAGGCATCCACACCTTATTATATAATCAGCTTTCTTCCAGAACCATTTTTTTTTTCCTTATAGAATATTATATATTTCATTTATTATTTATAAGATCCTTCTATATTATAATAGTATATTCTACTCTTTAAAAAAAACTTTATTATAAAAACAATTTGATTTTGATCTTCTAAAATACAATCTTATTTATTTAATTGGTTTTTAGAATTATTTAAATTTGTAATTATATAGTAATCTAATATAATGCAATAAAAAAATCAGTTTAAAAATTAGAAAGTCCAAAAATAATATCAATAATAACAAAATTAGTTTATTTTTATTATATATATATTTAAGATTCTCTAATAATGATTAGCTTTATACTACTTAATATAGTATACGATCTATACTTAAAACTAGAAATCTATACTAAAAACCAGTGATCTATAATAAAAAGTTAAATTTTATTACTTTTTGTTCGAAAAAGACGTCATCTCTACTTCATTTGAAAATAGTATTATAAATGCCTAATATTTGATTGTTCTTCTAATAAATTTCTTGAACAAAAAGGACAGACGACAGGGGTGCGAGGGGGCCTCTTGTTACAGGGACAGCCTCTTGGCCACACAGAAATGGCTATAGAGTTCTGAACACGAGGTAGGTTTAGATTAAACTTCAAATAGATGATCGATAAGGTAATATAATAACTAATTTATTATTCTTGTAATTATATTATAAAAGTAATGATTGTTTTTGAATATAAAACTTTATATAATAATGGAATTTTATCTTTTTATATAGATCTTCTTATTCTGAAGTTCCTTGAAATCCTAATTCCCGATACTCTCTTTGGAATCCTGGTTTCTGGATGCTTTTTCATATAATACTTGTTATATAATATAATATTATCTATTATAATATTATCCCTTTCTTAAGCTAATACTTGTCCCAAACATCTTATAAAACGAGTTTTCCTATTTATTTGTGTAATTCAATGAATATATTTCTTCTTCTTATTATACCTATTATTATTTTTGTAAATCATTTAATTATTCGAAAACATAAAGAGTAAATCATTCTTGCTCAAATTATTAAATTTAATAGTATTGAAATGATTCCTTGCTTTCATTATTGTTTAGATAGATTTTGTTATATTAAAGATTTGTCTTGTTTTGATTGTTTTTATTATTCTGAATATATATATATATATTCTTTTTGCGATGCCAAATTTCTGTTGTCCGATGAATAGGATTGTGAAGTGCTTTGAGAGATTGATTGGTATATTTTGAATCGTTAAAAGGAATGTTTTTGTATAAAAGAGGAAAAAGCTATAATAAAGATCCTTTGTTTTCGAAAACAATAGAAATGGTTATATGAATAATATCAATAAATAGTTGATTACAATTTTAAATATTTGGATGAATTGGATACTTTTGAGGAAAAGAAAAGATTGGAAAATGAATATATAGAGAAAGGAAAGATCGATATAATGATTATAATAATTATTTTTAATAATTCTTTCTTTTTCGATTTCCTTGATTATTCGTTGCCACCAATATTCGACACAAAGTTTGAGGCTTTATTGACAGATATGGGTACTTCAAATAGAATATCTGTAATTTCTCAAAACAACTAAGATTTTTCTTGAATTCCTATATGTTTTCTGAATATAAATAATCTAACTATTTGATCAAATACTTGATTTTATCTTTGATATATTTACAATCTAATATTGTTTCAATATTATATATAGCTTTTGGGTTGATTAGTTCGATTTCAATAAATAACATATTCAATACTTTTGGTGGTGTTGGTTCGAACAAGGATATATGGAATATTGGATGGATATTTATAATATTGGATAATTTCAATTGATAATTGATGGAACTTATTATTTTGTCAATCTTAAATGATCCTAATTTCTTATAATCTAATTTATTATTTGGTCTTTTTGTATTAATGTTATATTATAGCAAGTAAACTTTATTCTTTTCTTTTAGTATTAGTTTTATATTATACTTCTTATTATAATAAATTATTATATATAAGGATATAAATTTTAAATCAAAAGATAACTGTTTTTGAAGATCCTTGAATTGTTCAACTTTAATAATGATTGATTCAATATTTGCTTTTTGTGATATCAGGATTTTATATACTTTAAGATTAAAACTAAAGTTAATATATATTGATATAATCTTTATAATTTCTATTTCTAATGTATTATATACAAATTGAATTATAAATAATAACTTTACCCAATTATTTTGTTGATAATTGATATAATATTTAAGGTATATTTCCATTATTTGATTAATTCTCTTTATTTGATTATCTATTTATAAATAAAAGAAAATAGATAACTTTTTTATTACTTTTAATAATCCTATAAATGTAATCCAGAACTTTGAAGTAAAGAACTTGTCTTTATCTGAAATTATTTGATCTGATATTTTATGTATATTAATTATATTTTTGAAGAATACAAAAACTAATTGTTTAATATCCTATAATTCTTTGAACAATATTATATATATGAATTTCGTTAATCTTTTTATTACAACAAATATAGAATCGTATTCAATTCTTATAATAAGATCTTTAGAAAATGATAGTTTGATTATAAAGTTTTATATAATAGATTTTTATAATTGAAAAAGTATATCTGATGTTTAAAGCTGATTATATAGAGTATATCATAATAATTTGTTTCGAATATAAATATTTCAATTCCCAACAATTTCTTCAATTATCTTTTTCATTTATAAAAAATAATTAATTTTCTTGAATTTTACAAATGTTCTTATAATCCCTTGATATTTATATATTAACAATTTATATTATTTCATTACAAAAGTCTTTATTAAATAACTTGGAATATATATCTTCTTGTAGAAATAGATCATTTTATTTTTGAATATGAATCCTAATTTTAGTTTTTTTAGAATATATATTGTAATTATATCAATTTTATAATATCCTTAAATTAGAATACGAAAATATTTGTCTTTTAATCTATATATAATTACAAATTGTAGTATATTGTAAATTAAAGAATCATCTTATTCTTTAAATATTGTATAGGATTCATAACTTTTATTTTCTTGATATTCTGGTTTTCGGTTTAAAGTATTTGCTCTAGTATTTTTTGTTCCTTTAATATATAAAATTCTGAAATTGTATACAGCCATAATTTCTGATCATCTAATCTATTGTCTATTAAATTGTTTTGTAATAATGAAATAGATTAAATTCTTATAATCTGTAAATACTTATACTATATATTTGGACCTTTCCAAATACACTCTTCATTCCCTAAATACTTCGATTATTATTAAAAGTTCTTTATTATAGATCTCATAATTCAATTCTGTTAACAATAATTTTCGGGAATAGAATACAATTGATTGTTATTTCCCATCCTTGCCTAATTGACTAAATACAATACCAATAACAAAGTCCGAAAAGTCTATTTTGATGGAGATCTCCTTTTCTAAATCGAATATAAGCAATATTGGCTCTTTAATCATTATTTACTTAAATGTTTTGAATGATTCTATTGCCTTAATAGTTCAATCGAATATTCCTTGATCTTTTCTGGTAAAATCAATTAAATAAACGGTAATTGTCGAATACCCTTGTATAAATCGTCGATAGAAATTAATGAATCCTAAAAAGAATTGTATTTCTTTTATATTGATTAATTGTTTCCATTTGAGCACTACTTTAATCTTATCTTTATTCATTTTGAATCCTTGATCTAATACTATAAATCCTAAGAATTCTGTTTTTATAATATAGAATTCGTATTTACTAAATTTGCAAAACAAATCTGAATTTATTAAATATTTTAGGATATTGTTGATATCTTTGATATATTGATTTTCATTAATTGAATATATCAAAATATTATCTAAATAGTATATACAGTATATATCGAAATACTTCGATAATATATTATTTATGAATCATATAAATATTGCTGGTATATTGGTTAACCCGAATAATATAATTTGATATTTATATAATCTGTATCTACATTTGAAAACAGTTTTCCATTCTTCGCCTTCCTTAATTCTAATCAAATAGTAATTGTTATATAGATTCATTTTTGTAAATATAATTGCTCTATTTAATCGATCTTTCAATTCTATAACTAATAGAAATGAATATCGATCTTTTATAATAAGTATATTTAACTTTTTATAATTTATAATTAGTTTTCTAATACTGTCTTTTTTAAATATCTATATAATTGAACTTGATACTTTGAATAAAGATTCTTTGATTCATCTTTTAGCTAAATTATCATCAATATATTATTTGAATATCCTCAATTCATCGATTGATATTATATAGATTAGGGTATATATTAGTATCTTACCTTTCTTTAATACTATCTCATAATCCTATAGCTTATATTCTGATAAAGTACATTAGATTTCTGATTTTTCGAAGATTCTTATATATTTCTGGTATTGTTCAAATGTATCTTTCCAAAAGGGATCTTGGATTAAATATTTTATATTATTAATACTATTCACTTTCAACTTTTTTTAATATATATTCCGTCTCGCAAACATCTTTTGCAATTCTATATAATTATTTGTATATTGATCGAAACTTACAATTTCTTTAAATTAATCAATAATAGGATTATATACCTTCAACTATAATATCCCTAAAATAATTTATTGATTCCTAAATAAAATAATATCAAATTGAATAAACTTTTTATATTGGTTTATACTTATCGGTATTGATTAAATCTCTTACGATATTATACCATCAATCCCTACTAATTGTCTATCAACTAATTGCAACTGATAAGATTTCAATTTTGTATGAAATTATACTCTCAAATACTTTATAACTTTTGATATTATAAAATTTCCAGTAATTTTTGAATCTATCATAACCTGGATTGTTTGTCTATTTATATTAACTCTACAATAAATCTGTCCTACCTGATTCATCGTATTTAATTGACTTTGATCAATTTGCAAATATAAATCATCATTATCTAAAAATACAAAATTTTATAATCTATCTTCTTCATTCAATAACTTTGTAATATCTATATCTTTTCTTATTTTATTATTAAATATATTCTTCCAAATTGTTATTGATACATTACTATCCTATACTTTTAATAGATTTTTTATTATTGGTAATAATACTATGATCTAAGCTATGAATTGATATTCATTATCTACTTTCCTGTATAGGAAAACATCGTTACTTTCGATCTTTATATTTGAATGATAATAAAAGATTTCCTATATTTCATCAATTTCTAAATATGCCATATATTCATAATTAATCTTTTCAATAAAGAATATATCAATGATAATTCTATATTATAAAATTCGATGTTTATCGATGAATCATATTTCGTAGGTTTCTTCTACTTGAATATTGACTATATTGACATCCTTATTAAGGGTTTCATCATCTATGTTTCTGAACTTCCAGATACAGCGATTCCATTCATCGATTTTTTGAATAATCCATAACTTTCTTTAATTAGATTCTCTATTAATCCACCATGAATTTTCAATTTCTTCTTCGAGTTTATCTTGCTCAAGTTCTTCTTCAATATATACTAGTAATTGATTTGTAAATAGATCAACTTTATTAATTATATATAGTTGAAAAATAAAAATAGTATTAAATTGGCTTTTACCGAACTTCTTCTTTTGATATCCACCTCTTCCTACATTAGTATTGCTTTTGCTTCGACATTATCTTGCTTGATAATCTGTTTTTCCATATTCAAAATACAACTTGTTATCTCGTCATTGTTTCTTTTCAGGATTATCTTGGATTGAAACCTTATAAATAATATCCAACTTTATAGGATCTCCATATCATTATAGATTATAATATTATCTACCTTCGTTTTTTCAGTATTTCCCTTGATTTCGATCTTTTTAAGGTTTATAAGCCCATTGACTTATTTTGTACTCATAAAATCGATTATCACATTCAATAGATTCCTTGATCAAATCGTTCAAATCCTTGTTTACAAATGATCTATCGAATTCTAATCTAACTTCTGATTTAAGCCTTTTACAATAATAGCTCATAATTACTATCAAGTCCTATCCCATCATTTCTGTATATCATCGGAATTCTATAATATATTTGACAACTGATCCTATCTGCTTAATATAAAATAGCTTTTCTTCAACTACTTTTTCTTCATTAACATTATTAAACATTTTTCGAATCTTTTTCTTAAATTCGTTAAAGGTATTGAAGATTATTTTGATTGATTGTATACAATCCGAATTGTTATATTCAAAGTAATCATATAAATAAGATTGAATCTATTTAGATGTTTCTCCTCTGAAATATAATATAACCTATACACTTTTAGCTGAACCATTAATGAACTTATCCTTATTGAACTTAAAGTATATCTCAAATTATAATAAGAATATTTCGAGTTCCTATCGGTTTCCAATATACTTATTTGGTAAAGCTATTTTGAAAGTTTCGTTAATTGTAATATCTTTGGATTCTCCCATAATGATATCGCCGTTTCTATCGATTATCTGATTTATCGAAGGCATATTATTATATTGGTTCCTTTGTGGAACATTGCTGATAATCACTATACTAAACGATTGATATCGATTCAATATTTGAAACAATAATAATGCTCAAAGTATTACAAAGACAACTTTTTGATCACACAGAAATAATTATAGAGTTCTGAATACAAAATAGATTTAAACTCAACTTCAAGTAGATAATCGATAAAATAATATAGTAACTGATTTGTTATTCTTGTAATTATACTATAAAAGTAATGATTGTTCTTGAATATAAAGCTTTATATTATAATAGAATCTTATCCCCTTATATAGATCTTTATACTTTTGTCCTATTGTTTTTATCAATTGGTTGTTACGAAGGTAACAGCTGATGTGTTTGTATGAGCTTGGGCCATATGCAAACAAGATAGGATTCGATTATATTAATATATGATTATGATCATTTTAGGATTATATATATATATACCATCAGAATATACAAATAGGAAAGCTTCGGGCATATACAATATTATATGATGGACAGCTTTGGAACGACAGCGCTTCAAAAGCGCTCAGTTGTCCTAATTGTCTAAAAGAGATGAAAAGCTATATAATCAAGATGGATTTCCTTTGTATAAAACTTTATGCTCAAGATCAATTATTTAATATACTTTATTATTAATTACGAATAGTATATTTATATTGTCATTATTTAAAGTCCCTGCTTAACGCCTAATTATAAACCTACCTCGATAATCTAGAATACTTCTATATGATCTAGATGGCTACCCTTGTAACACTTTGAACACCATTACTACTTCAAATACCGATTTGATAAGTAACAACATTATGTCTTCCAAAACATTATAGCCTAGCAACCCTGCTACAATCAGCCAGGTCACACCTAAAAGTATCAACAAGGACGAAAACATCGCTATAGAAGGTATCGAAGACCCTAAGGAAATCATTGTTATCGAAACTCTTAAAGTCGTTTTACCAGACCGATTTACAAGTAATCGATAAAAGCTAGAAACCTTCTTGCTTCAACTTGAGATTTACTTTCAATTTAATCAAGACAAGTTCCATTATGATATTGATAAAAGTGTTTGGGCTGTCTTTTACCTCAAAGGAGAAGCTGCTAAATGGATCCAATTATATTTCAAGGACTATTTCATCTACCTGAGTGAGCCGAAGAAGCGAATGTACTTGACTCAAGCTATCTTTGAAAGATTCGAAGGATTCAAGAGAGAAATACAACGAGTATTCGGGAACGTCAATGAATTACAAGATGCTGAATCCAAGATCTATGATCTCAAACAAACAGGGTCAGCAATCAAATACATTATAGAATTCAGAAGGTATATAAATATCATTGAATAGAAAGAGAATACAATAATAAACCATTACCAGAAAGGGCTCAAACCTGAAGTCAGGTTAGAACTAGATCGCAATTACACTTAGAAAAATCTAAACAAATTGATCAAGGAATTTATTAAGATAAATAAGATGTTTTACAAGTATTAGAAAGAACATCGATCTTCTAACTTTCATGGAAACCGAGATTGTGGTAAATACCACAAGAATGAAGGAAGACCTCAAGAAAACAAACAATTTTATAAAGAACCAATATAATTGAATATAATATTCAAGAACAAACTATTTAAAGAAGAAGTAAAACGAAGATACAAAGATAAGCTATACTTCGAATATAGCAAACTAAACTATCGAGCCAAAAATTGTCGAAACAAAAGATTATCAAAAGGAGGTTATTATAAGAAATTTGGCAAAGATCAATTCAACGTTACTTTTGTACCTCAATTATACACTTTATATTTTATCAAGAACGATAATTACAAACGAAAGATACAACAAAAGGAAATCGATACAATGCTTCGAAATCAGAAAAGATTAAACATTATAGATCGATATAAATTAAAACATTTACAAACTCTTTCCTTTTCTTTTAACAAAACAGAATCAAAAGAATCGTTATCGGAAGAACAGACAATTAAGTATGCCGTTATGAGCTGGACAATATATTATAATGAAACTTGCAGAATTTATTTATCAAACAAAAAAGCTATAAACTAATTCTTTCAAAAGAAAATAAGGAGAATCTATAAAAAAGGAAAAGCAATCAAAACCTATAAGAAAGGCCGAGATCAATTGAATATTGTAGGACAAATAGATCAGATCTATTACAATACAAAAATAAACAAACAAACAATCTAGGTTATAATAGATTCAAAAGCTACAAGAAATTTTATTATATCAAAAACTATAAAGTATTTGAAAGTACAATTTCAAAGAAACAGAAACTATATCAATTACAACTAATTGATGAATAATTAACCGGATTGAACAAAAAGATTTCGTAAAAGACTTGTTTATTGCAAATGAATATAACCCAATACAAAAAGGTTATCCAATTCGATATTATTCTATTAGGGAATCAATAGATCATTCTGGGAATGCTATAATTGAAAGCATATAACCTCCAGATTGATTAATCATCAGAAACTATATCATTTCCGAAAAAAAGCAATCAACGAGATATACTAGAATCAGTAAGGCTGAACACATATAATAGAGAACTGAAGGCGAACAATATCATTAATGTAAAACACCCAATCCAGGGTCCTTTATTAATGATGAAGGAAAATGAACTTTTTGTACAAATGAAGAATAAACAGAAGAAATTGCTTGAAAACATCTTTATAATGAAACAAAAAAAGACACTAATACCAGAACAATACCAAAAGTATAAAAAACTATTCGAAGAAAGAAAAGATTATGAAGCTTTATTAGAACATAAACTATAGAATCATAAGATAATATTGAAAGAAAGCAAGATGCCTTTATTCGGCCCAATCTATTCGATATCAGTTTCTGACCTAGGAATATTTAGGGATTATATTGGCGATACATTAGAAAAAGAATAGATCAAAGAATCTATTTTATAAACAATTAGCTTTGTATTATTTGTACCAAAAAAAAATAATACAAGAAGATTTTGTATAAATTATTATAAACTCAATAATATAACGATCAAAGATCGGTATCTACTTCTATTAGTTACAGAATTGAGGGATCGATTGGGAAAAGCTAAGATTTTCTCCAAGTTTGATTTACAAAACGGATTTCATCTTATCAGAATGAAGGAAGATAAAGAATAGAAAACCGCTTTTAGAACCCGATACGGATTATACAAGTATTAGGTTATATTATTCGGATTAACAAACATATCAACAATATATATATATCTAATTAATAATATATTAAAGAAATACCTAAATATATATTATATATATTATCTAGATGATATATTGGTATTCTCAGAAAACAAAGAATAATATATTCAAGATATTCACAAAGTTTTGCAACAATTGAAAGAGGCAGATCTTCAATACAAACCTAGCAAATACAAATTTTATGTTACCGAAACAGAATTCTTAAATTATACCATATTCTTTGAAGGTCTCAAAATGAATCTTGATAAGGTAAAAACAATTAAGGAATGGGAATCACCAACAAATGTAAAAGAAGTATAATCCTTCTTAAAGTTTGCCAACTTTTATCAATGATTCATCAAAAACTATTCAAAAATAGCTGCCTCAATAATCGAGATCATCAAAAAGAATCAAAGGGAATTTCGATGAACAAAAGCATTACAAACAATATTTGAATGTTTTAAGGAAGCATTTGCAGGAGAATTAGTTCTCAAAGCTTTTGATCCAGAATTATCAATAATCGTGAAGATAAACTCCTCAGATTATACATTAGACATAATATTCAGCCAATCAGGCTTGAACAAGAAATAGCAATCAGTTGTTTACTATTCATACAAATTATCGTTAGCTGAACTAAACTACGAAATATATAATAAGGAATTATTAGCGATAATAGATACTTTTAAAGAATGAAAGATATATTTGAAAAGATCGAAATATATAGTGCAAATGTATACAGATCATAAGAACTTGGTTTATTTTACTACAATAAAGGAATTAAATCGATAGTAGATCCGATGATCGGAAACTATGGTTGTTTACAACTTCAGAATTTCATATATCAAAGGAAACGAAAATGTTAGGGCAGAT
>NGKH01000026.1:476950-489073 GCA_002162575.1 Sclerotinia glacialis
ACAATCCTATTTCCAGGATCTATAGTATCCTGAGATATTCTGAAAGCTAAGCTAGAAATCTTAGATGAAAACCCAAGCCTAGGATTTCTTAGTCATAATGAATTTTATATCTAGAATAGATTTCCTAAAGCTCTCAGAGTTCTAGAATCCCTAGAATCATAGGAAGATTGTTCCAGATAGAGTTCTATGCTGGGATAGTGCTCCTGGGTATTATAACTATATATAAGAAAAAGGAAAATGCACTTATATAAGAAGTTTATATGTCTTCATCTTTATTTTCATAATTATCTTTATTTTCTCGTTTCTACAAAGGATATATCATAGCTCATCTCGAAAATAGATATGACGGTTGATCTCTTACCAAGGTAAGCTCAAGGAATCCTGAATCTTTTTTTGATTTCTTACGCTACGTCTTATACCTAGAATCAATAAATACCTTGACTTGAACTATTACAGTATAAGATTTGAGTAGTTCGTGCATTCGATTGATGAGCGGCTGGGGTCGACAAGTGGAGTAAAGAATGGTAGGCAAAATCTTCGAGTTGGTGCCTTGTTCTAGGGTGGTACATCCCAAAAACATTACCTAATTTTTGGTGAGCAGGTACCTATCCTACAAAGTGTACCCCAATATAACTAAGCTCACTATCCGCAGACCAGTGAACCTGGTGGGTCTAGTGGATCTTATCACGTGAATAATTCTTAATTGGCCTCTAGCTTCATCCAAGGGTAAAGAAACGTCGTAAAAAGGATTCAATTGTACCTTAGAATCTAAAGATAAGGAGGGAAGGCAAGAACAAGAAGAGGTAAAGAGAGCTCTACACTATATATATAGGAGTAGAGTCGCGTGCTTTACATAGTACTTGGATCAGGTGATGAAGATGACAAGCTAATCAGGTCTGAATGTCACACCAAGACAGATACTAATAGATTCCTGTAGCTACATACATGACAATACTCATCTAAGGGTTCTACAATGATTCATGCCAATCATTGAGCCTAAGGTCCCTTAGTCACGTGTCATTGTTTATAACGAGAGATTGTTCTTGGTTTAAACCTTCACATCACAGAGGAAGAATTCTCAGAACATAATTTATCCATCATTTGTCCCAAGCAAGCCAGCTAGCATTTTCTTAGCAAACAAGTTCCTTTATGTATCTGAAAGATACGGCCTTCCCACCAGAGGCGAATAGATATCGGCCAGCAACAGTATCTATCATAACGTTAACTTATTATCAGTCCACTGCGTTCATCAAACCCTATCTTCATACCTTACGAACCCTAGTACCGTGAACAATTCCAGCAGCAACAATGGCCACACACTTCGTTCTGGTGATTTACATTCACGTACGAATGCAAACAATTTCCCCACGTATTCGGCCCATTATTACAGAAACAGCATCTCCAGTAGCCGTCAAAACCATTATGGGCGCAATCAGCGTGCCCACAAAGAGATTGGGTTTGGTTCGAGACGGTGCGGGTAACATTACTGCACATAACATTCTGTCCACGGCGGTTAACAGTCGAGTTTTCATAGTAATCGATGTTACGTGAGCTGTGCCGCCCACAGCGATGGATGTACCGAGTTGAGTGGCACATAGGAAAGATACGAGATGGGTCGATACTGAAAATGATTCGGAAGTGGGATGGACAGAATGATATTTAAATGTGTTAGAGGAGTTTTAATGAAGAACAATAGGTGATTGACGAAATTGAAGAAGCTGGGCAACAGTAGTTTGAATACATTTTGAGCTGCCCACGAAATAGGTGTGTAATTACTCTTTCAATATTGTGATCTATTAGTCAGTGAAGTTGATTTTAGAGAAATATCCATGTAAAGCGCTATTCATTAGACTTCTTTTGACCAGTTTCCAATTGGAAGTGTTTAAAAGGGTTTTAAACAACAGTGACCTCTCCTAACCCTCAAGGCGAGGTCAGGCTTACTATTCCCTCCTTGGATCAATTGTTAGCGCCAGGTTTGATAACACCATTCGAGATCTCATTAAGGATTCCTTGAGTATTTGCTGGAAGACTTTTGTATCTGTGGTTGACTGTTGGCTACCACGTACGCCGAGGAAGGTCGAAACTGATCAAAAAATCGCGTGTGGGTAAATCGTGAATAAATAAATAAGTTGAGACACAAAGCTTGGTTTAGCTGGGCCTAGTTTTTTGCTTAAAAAGCAATGGCTATCTAATTCGCGCTTAATTAACAGATGCGATTAGTTGTTAGCATGTGGCTTTGAAACTATGTATAGTTTGAAACACTTATTTACGCGTTCATGAAATCAATCGGCCATTGGATATGGCGTGCCCAGCAGACCAGAGTGATATACTAAAAATACCAACGGACATTTGCTTTGAAAAGTCACGTGAAAGCTAACTTACTTTAATTATGTAAACAACCAAATGAGCACAAGGCTGTTGTATTCCCCTTGTCTATGATCGTTCGTTAATACTCCGATCACAAACATCTCTCGAAACATTCTCAGTTGTCTTCAATTCAATTCTGGACTTAAAGCTATGGCAGTTGATGAGAATAGAGCTCGGTGGGAGAAGAATCTCAGATTCTCCACCCAAAGAGTCGACGGAGAAGACGGACACCGTCACGACTTTACTATCATGTGTAACGGCAAACGCTTCGTTGTTACAGTGTATCCTACCCCCAACCCGGAGGACTCTATAACATTGCTGTTATCTCAGTACAACAAAGCATTTCTGGAGGACGACGAAGACGAAAATTTACAGAAGGCCCAAGATGAAATTGAGGATATAATCTATGAAGCCGGATGGCGCAAGTTTGCTCCCTTGGCGCCTGGAATTGAAAAAGGATCTTCAAACCCACCTATCTCTCTACACTCTGCTATTAATCCAGAAACCTTCTATTTTCGTTTGATCATAGATAAAGGAAATGCGGACGTAATACAGGAATATCCCTTACGATTCAAACATGTACTTTCCTATCTCACTATCAACGTTATATCGAATTTGCCTAGATATTCAGCACGGGAGATCATATTCACCAAAAAACTCATGGGTACTGGGTATATCGCGAAAGTCTCTATCAACGGGCAGGATATGTGCTGCAAGATGCTGGTGCCTACTCACAGCAAGGCGGTGCAGCGTGAATACAAATGTCTGAAGAAGATTGCGGAATCTAAATACGCCTCTTCCATCAAAGCTCCTAAATTGATTGGTTTTGTTGTCGACAGAAGTGATAATGAGGGAGTTATTGGGATTTTGGAAGAGTACATTCCGCATACAATGAATTTGGGTGGGTCTCAGGGGGATATCAAAGCCGTTGCTAACGATCGGAGGAGGAAGTGGGCGGCACAGATTAGACATAACATTAAGTTGCTGCATGAGATTGGTGTAGTGTGGGGTGATGGGAAGCCAGAGAATGTTCTTATCAATAATGAGACGGACGATTGCTGTTTGGTTGATTTTGGGGGTAGTTGGACAGATGGGTGGGTTGATGCTCAGTTGATGGAGACGAAGGCTGGTGATGAGCAGGCTCTGACGAGGATTTTGGATTTCTTAGGTGTTTGAATTGCCGATAACAAGGGATACCTGTCACGGGTTCACTACCCGTTCCTAGCTAGGTCACGTGTGGCTGCCTTAAGGCATCCACACCTTACTATATAATCGGCTTTCTTCCAAAACCACCTTTCCTTCCTTATAGAATATTATATATCTCATCTATCACCTATAAGGTCCTTTTATATTATAATAATATATTCTATCTTTTAAAAAGATCCTATTATAAAGATAATTTGATCTTGATCTTTTGAAATACAATCTTTTGTTTATTTGTTTACCTTTATTTTTCATCGATTTCATTTGCCCAACAAACTTTTATCAAAAAACAATATTAAGACAATATTTTCGATTTTGATTTTGATTTTGATCCAAAATCCTCGATCCAGAATCCTCGATTATATCCTAAACCCTAAATTCTAATCCTCAAAAATCTTAAACCCCAATCGCTTCATTATTATATTATCAAAATGAACAACAATAATTTCAATACAAAGAATGCTTTATTTATATCAATAATCTTTTCAGATACCCCGATACCCAACGATATATATATATAAATCAAACAATTCTTCGAACAATGATAATAGATTATATATAAGTTAGCTAGTTTACCAAATACCGAATTCAAAAACCCCGATTCAATTGTTTATCTTTTTATTCAGATTGAAAGTAATCAATCAGCTAAGAAATATCTGAGTTATGTATTCATAGTCTTTGAAAATTATCTTCAGAATAATTTTAATTATATATCTTTATTAGAAAATGATTTTCAAAAAGTGAAGAAAGATTTATAGATCGAACGAATGATTTGTAGCTCTTTAGAAATATAATTTGTATTTGTATAAACAAATGCATTTTCAATTGCCCTGTTGTTACGCCGGGTAACAAGAAGAACTCTCATGTGCTATCGGTATCATGTGACTGGCTCAGTAAGGATCAATGAACTCAGCACTGATCCATATTGATCCTCCTGATTAACTATAAGCATAAAGGTCTATATAAACCAAATGGATTTCCTTTGTATAAAACTTTGTATTGAAGATCAATCATTTAGTATACTCTACTATTAATTACGAATTATATATCATTATTGTCATTACTTAAGTCCCTGCTTAACGCCTAGTTATAAACCTACTTCGAGAGCCTAGAGCACTTCCACGTGATCTAGACGGCAACCCTCGTAACAGTATCGAAGATTCTAAGGAGATTACTGTTATCGAGATTCTTAAAATCGTTTTACCAGATTGATTCACAGGCAATCGATAAGAGCTGGAAACCTTTTTGTTCCAATTTGAGATCTATTTTCAATTCAATTAGGATAAGTTTAATCATAATGTTGATAAAAGTATTTAGGCTGTCTTTTATTTTAAAGAAGAAGTTGCTAAATGGATCCAATTCTATTTTAAGGATTATTTCATCAATTTAAACGAGTTTAAGAAGCAAATGTATTCGATTCAAGTTATCTTTGGGAGATTCGAAGAATTTAAAAAGGAAATATAATGAATATTCGAGAACATCAATAAATTATATAATGCTGAATTTAAAATCTATGATTTCAAATAAATAGGGTCAGTAGTCAAGTATATTATGGAATTCAAGAGGTATATAGGTACTATTGAATAGGAAGAGAATACGATTATGAACTATTATTGGAAAGGGTTTAAGTTTGAGGTCAGGTTAGAACTGAATTGCAATTATATTTGAGAAGATTTAAACGAATTAATCGAGGAATTTATTAAGGCGGATAAGATGTTCTACAAATATCAAAAGGAATATTGATCTTTCAATATTTATGGAAACCGAGATTGTAATAGATATTATAAGAATAAAGGAAGATTTCGAGAAAACAAACAATCTTATAGAGAATCAATACAATTGGATATAATATTTAAGAATGAATTATCTAAGGAAGAAGTAGAACAAAAATATAAAGATAAATTATATTTTGAATATAACAAATCAAATTGTCGGGTTAGGGATTGTCGAAACAAGAAATCATTTGAAAAAAGTTATCATAAGAAGTTCGGCAAAGATCAATTCAATACTATTTTTGTATTTTAATTATATACTTTATATTCAATCAAAGATGATAGTTACAAATATGAAGAATATCAAAAGGAAATTGATGCAATACTACAAGATCAAGAAGGGTTGAACGCTATAGATTATTATGAATTGGAGCGCTTACGAACTCTTTCATTTTCTACAATGAAAATTCGAAAAAATCCATCATCGGCTGAACACATAGTGATGAGCTGGACAGTCTGCTACAATGAATCATGTAGGATTCATTTATTAGATAAAAAAACTATAGGATGATTCCTATAAAGGAAAGCAAGAAGATTCCGCAAGAAGGGAAAGTCAGAAAAAAATGTGGTCAATTATATAATTGACCAAATTGACCAAATTGATCAAATTAACCAATCAATCAATTTAACCAAAACCTGCGAGATGAATCAAGGTCAATTGAATATCGTAGGTTAGGCAAGACAGATTTATTGTAATACGAAAATAAATGGACAAGAAATCTGGGTTATGATTGATTCGAGAATTACAGAAAATTTTATTATATTAAGAATTATGAAGTATTTGGGAGTATAGTTTCAAGCGAAACAAAAACTATATCAATTGTAATTAATTGATGGACAATTAGTTGGATTGGACGGAAAGATTTCGTAGGAGATTTGTTTGTTGCAAATAAGTATAACCCAATATAAAAAGGTTATCCAATTCGATGTTATCCTATTAAAGAACCAATAGATCATTCTGGGAATGTTATGGTTGAAAGTATACAATCCCCAAATTGATTGATTATCGGAAACTATATCATTTCTGAAGAAAAGCGATCGATGAGATATGCTAAAGCCAACAAAGTTGAATATACATGGTAGGGAATTGAAAGCGAACAACTTTATTAACATAGGACGTCTAATCCAGGGTCCTCCATTAATAGCGAAGGAAAATGAACCTTTTGTACAAATGAAAAATAAGCAAAAGAAATTGTTTGAAAACATCCTTACAATAAAACAGGATGAAACATCAATATTGATATAATACCAAAAGTACAAGAAATTATTTAAGGAAAGAAAAGATTATAATGTTTTATTAGAATATAAATTATAAGATTACAAGATAGTATTGGAAGAAGGCAAGATGTTTTTATTTGGATCAATCTATTCAATATCAATTTTTGATTTAAGGATATTTAGGGATTATATTGACGATATATTAGAAAAAGGATAGATCAGGGAATCTATTTTACAAATAGTTAGCCTTGTATTATTTGTATCAAAAAAGAATGATATAAAAAGGCTTTATATAGATTACTATAAATTCAACAATATAATGATCAAAGATCGATATTTATTTTCATTAATTATGGAACTGAAGGATTGATTGGGAAAAACCAAGATTTTCTTCAAGTTTGATCTATGAAACGGATTTCATTTTATCAAAATAAAGGAAGGTGAAGAATAGAAAACTATATTCAGAATTCGATATAGATTATATGAGTATTAGGTTATGTTATTCGGATTGATAAATATATCAATAATATATACACATTTAATCAACAATATATTAAGAAAACATTTAGATATATACTGTATATATTATTTAGATGATATATTGGTATTCTTGGAAATAAAGGAACAATATATTCAGGATATTCATAAGGTTTTATAATATTTAGAAAAAGGCAAATCTTCAATACAAATCTAACAAATATGAATTTTATGTTATTGAAACAGAATTCTTAGGCTATACTATATTCTTTAAAGATCTCAAAATGAACTCTAATAAAATAAAAAAAATTAAAGAATAGGAATCATCAACAAATATAAAGAAAATTTAATCTTTTTTAGGGTTTGTTAATTTTTATTGATAATTTATTAAGAATTATTTGAAAATAACTACTTCAATAACTAAAGTCATCAAGAAAAATCAAGGAGAATTCCGATGGATAAAAACAGTATAAACAGTATTCGAACCCTTTAAAGAAGTTTTTATAGGAGAATCAGTTTTCAAGGTTTTTGATTCAGAACTACTAATAATTATAAAGATAGATTCTTTAGATTATATAATAAACGCAATATTTAATCAATTAGATTTGAACAAAAAATAACAATCAATTGTTTATTATTTATGCAAATTATTGTTAGTCGAATTAAATTATAAAATATACAATAAAGAATTACTAACGATAATAGATGTTTTTAAGAAATGGAAAATATATTTAAAAAGATCAAAATATATAATACAGATATATACAAATCATAAAAACTTGGTTTATTTCATTATAACAAAGGAATTAAACCGATAACAAATTTGATAATCAGAAACTATAATTGCTTATAACTTCAGAATTTCATATATCAAAGGAAACGAAAACGCTAGAACAGATGCTCTCAACCGAAAACCAGAATATTTACAAAACAAAACTCACGAATTATATACAATACTAAAGCAGGACAACAACATTTTAATTTATAACAAACTACAATTTGTTGTTATTTTAGAAGTAAATTATAATATTATCAAAGATATCATAAAAACGGAATATTCAATAAATATTATAATCAAAAGAATCTTAATTATTCCAGACAATTTGGAATAAAGATTCATTATTGAAGATAGATTTATTTATTTTTATAACAAGTTTTATATACCTTTTAATTTAACTAAAGATTATATTACAAAACAATATGAATTTTCAATTCATAAACATCAAGGTATTATAAAAACCTTTACCAAAATAAAAAGAGAAATCTACTTTCTAAAGATAAGGATTATAATTGAGAATATAATTGGGAATTATAATATCTGTATAAGAAATAAAGCTGCCTGATATACACCTTATAATCAACTCAAAATCCCTGAACTATTTATTCAACCTTGGAAGTCCATTATTTGGGATTTTGTAATAAAACTACTATTATCCAAGGATCCGGTTATCCAAAAGGAGTATAACTTTATATTAATGATAATAGACAAATTAACTAAGTTTGTTTATATAATATTATTTTGTGAAATTTGGATAATAAATAATCTTGTTTATATATTTATAAAAAATATAATCAACATTTATAATGTATCAAACGAAATCATCTCAGATAAAAACAAATTATTCATTTCGAAATTTTGGTCTACTTTTATAGTATTATTAGGAATCAAAAGAAAGCTTTCGATAGTTTTTTACCTTTAAATAGATAATCAAATAAAACAATTAAATCAAATAATAAAAACTTATCTTCATTGTTATATTAATTATAAACAAAACAATTAGGTTAAATTATTACCTTTAACACAATTCGTATACAATACTTCAAAAACAAAAACCACAAAGGTAACACTAGTATATACTAACTTTGGATTCAATTTATTAGCGTACAAATCATTATTACTATAAGATGCAAATGCAAACAAAGCCATAAAAAATATCATAGAAATCAAAGAATTTCAAAAACAACTTTCGTTGGATCTATAGTTTATTACTTTAAAAACAACATCGTATTACAACGAATCATATAGTATAGGATCTATTTTTAAAAAGGGGGATAAAGTTTATCTTATTCGAAGAAACATATAAACGAAACGATCAAACGATAAATTAGATCACAAGAAATTAGGACCATTCAAAATCGATAAGGTAGTAGGACCATATTACAAAGGTAACAGCTGATGTGTTTGTACGAGCTTGGGCCATATACAAACAAAATAAGATTCGATTATATTAGTATATGATTATAATCACTCTAAAATCATATATACACAGACCATCAGAATGTACAAACAGGAAAACTTCGGGTGTATCATATAATAAACAGCTCTGGAATGACAGCGCTTTAGGAACATTCAGTTATCCTAATTATCCGAAAGAAACAAAGAACTATATAATCAAGATAGATTTCCTTTGTATAAAGCTTCATACTCAAAATCAATCATTTAGTATACTCTATTATTAATTACGAATAGCATATTCATTATTGTTATTATTTAAGTCCCTACTTAACATCTAGTTATAAACCTACTTCGAAAGCCTAAAACACTTCCATATAATCTAGATGGCTATCTTTGTAACACTTTGAGCATTTTTACTGTTTTAAATACCGACTCGATAAATAACGATATTATATCTTCCAAGATATCACAACCTAACAACTCTGTTACAATCAACTAGGTCATATTCGAAAGTATCGATAAAAACAGAAACATCATTATAAAAGGTATCGAAGACCCTAAGGAAATCATTATCACCGAAACTCTTAAAATCGCTTTACCAAACCGGTTTACAGGCAATCAACAAGAGTTAGAAACCTTCTTGCTTCAACTTGAGATCTACTTCCAATTCAACTAGGATAAGTTCAATCATGACGCCGACAAAAGTGTTTGGGCCGTATCTTACCTTAAAGGAAAAGCTGCTAAATAAATCCAACTATATCTCAAAGACTATTTCATCAATTTGAGTGAGCTTAGAAAGCGAATGTACCCGATTCAAATTATCTTTAGGAGATTCGAAGGATTCAAAAAAGAAATACGAAGAGTATTCGAGAATATCAATAAATTATATGACACTGAATCTAAGATCTATGATCTTAAACAAACAGGGTCAGTAGTCAAATACGCTGTAAAATTCAGGAGGTATATAGGTACCATTGAATAAGAAAAGAACACAACAATGAACCATTACCGGAAAAGGCTCAAACTTGAAGTCAGGCTAGAACTAGATCGCAATTACATTTAGGAAGATTTAAATGAATTAATTAAAGAATCTATTAAGGCGGATGAGATGTTCTACAAGTATTAGAAGGAACGCCGATCTTCTAATTTTCATGGAAACCGAGATTGTAGTAAGTACCACAAGAATGAAGGAAGACCTCGAGAAAACAAACAATCTTATAAAGAACCAATACAATTAGATATAATATTCAAAAACAAATTATTTAAAAAAGAGGTAAAGCGAAGACACAAAGATAAATTATACTTCGAATATGACAAACCAGGTTATCAAACCCGAGATTGCCGAAACAAAAGATCATTAAGAGAAGATTATCACAAAAAGTTTGGCAAAGGACAATTCAATACTACCTTTGTACCCTAATTATATGCTTTATATTCAATCAAGGACAATAGTTATAAATGAGAGGAATGTCAAAAAGAAATCGATGCAATGCTTCGAGATCAAAAAAGATTAAATACTATAGACCGATATAAATTAGAGTATTTACAAACTCCCTCCCCTCCTTTTATCAAAACGGAACCGAGAGGATCATTATCGAAAGAATAGATAACTAAGTACACCACTATAAGTTGGACAGTATATTACAATGAAATTTGCAGAATTCATTTATCAGACAAAAAGGCCATAAGCTAGTTCCCCCAAAAGAAAGTAAGGAGAACCTATAAAAGGGGAAAGGCAACCAAGATCTATAAGGAAGGCCGAGGTCAATTGAATATTGCAGGACAGGCAGGTCAGATCTATTACAATACGAGAATAAACAAACAAACAATCCAGATTATGATAAATTCAAAAACTATAGGAAATTTTATTATATCAGGAATTATAAAGTATTTGAGAATATAATTTCAAATAAAACAGAAACTATATCAATTGTAATTAGTTGATGGATAATTAGCTGGATTGGACGGAAAGATTTTGTAAGAGATTTGTTCATTATAAATGAATATAATTCAGTACAAAGAAGTTATCCAATTCGATGTTATCCTATTAAAGAATCAACAGATCATTTTGGGAATGCTATAATTGAAGGTATATAACCCCTAGATTGATTAATCATCGGAAATTATATCATTTCCGAAGAAAAGTGATCGATGAGATATGTTAAAGTCAATAAGGTTGAACATACACAATGAAGAATTGAAGGCAAACAATATCATCGATATAAAACATCAAATCCAGGGTCCTTTATTAATAACAAAGGAAAATGAACTTTTTATATAAATAAAGAATAAACAAAAGAAGTTGTTTGAAAACATTTTTGTAATGAAACAAAAAGAAATGCCAATATCAGAACAATACCAGAAGTACAAGAAATTATTCGAAGAAAGAAAAGATTATAAAGTTTTATCAAAACATAAATTATAGAATTATAAAATAATATTGAAGGAAAACAAAATATCTTTATTCGGCCTAATCTATTTGATATCAGCTTTTAACCTAAAGACGTTTAAAGATTATATTGGCGATATATTAGAAAAGGAATAAATCAAAAAATCCACTTTATAAACAATTAGCCTTATATTATTTATATCAAAAAAAGATAATACAAAAAGGCTTTGTATGAATTACTACAAGCTTAATGATATAACGATCAAAGATCGGTATCCATTTCTATTAGCTACAGAATTGAAGGATCGATTAGGAAAAGCTAAGATTTTCTTCAAGTTTGATTTACGAAACAGATTTCACCTTATCAGAATGAAGGAAAGTAAAGAATGGAAAACCGCCTTCAAAACCCAATACAGATTATACAAATATTAGGTTATATCATTTGGATTGACAAATATATCAACAATATATATATATTTAATCAATAATATATTAAAGAAACATTTAGATATATATTATAT
>NGKH01000026.1:495418-506288 GCA_002162575.1 Sclerotinia glacialis
TTTTTAATATATTATTGATTAAATATATATATATTGTTGATATATTTGTCAATCCAAATAATATGATCTAATACTTGTATAATCTGTATTGAATTCTGAATATAGTTTTCTATTCTTTATCTTTCTTCATTCTAATAAAATGAAATCTGTTTTGTAGATCAAACTTGGAGAAAATCTTGGCTTTTCCCAATCGATCCTTTAATTCTATAATTAATAGAAGTAAATACCGATCTTTGATTATTATATTGTTTAGCTTATAGTAATCTATACAAAGCCTTTTTGTATTATCCTTTTTGAATACAAATAATATAGGGCTAATTATCTATAAGATGGATTCTTTGATTTATCCCTTTTCTAATACATTGCCAATATAGTCTTTAAATGTCCCTAAATCAAAAGCTGATATCGAATAGATTAAGCCGAATAAAGACATTTTGCCTTTCTTCAATATTATTTTATAATCCTATAATTTGTATTTTGATAAAATTTTATAGTTTTTTTTTTTTTTGAATAATTTCTTGTACTTTTAGTATTATATTGGTATTGGCATCTTTTCTTGTTTCGTTATAAAGGTGTTTTCAAACAATTTCTTTTGTTTATTCTTCATTTATATAGAAGATTCATCTTTCTTTATTATTAATGGAGGACCCTGGATTTGTGTTACATCGGTGCAACAAGACTGTTATATGACTTGGTTGTCATGTGATGGAATGGTGAGGAACGACCGTTCCAAGGGACAGCCAAAAGAGCCCGCTCCTAAGAACAAAGGGCCTTGGGCGTTCCTAACCACAAAGGTCTATATAATCAAGATGGATTTCCTTTATATAAAGCTTTGTGCTCAAGATCAATCATTTAGTATACTTTACTATTAATTACGAATAGTATATTCATATTATCATTATTTAAATCCCTGTTTAATATCTAGTTATAAATCTACTTCGAAAGCTTAGAACACTTCCATATGATTTAAACAATTACCTTTGTAATATTTTAAACATTATTATTGTTTTAAATATCAATTCGATAAATAACGATATCATATCTTCCAAGATATTATAACTTAGCAATTCTATTACGACCAATCAGGTCACCCCCGAAAATACCGACAAAGACAAAGACATTATTATAGAAGATATTGAAGATCCCAAGGAAATCATTATCATCGAAACTCTTAAAGTTGCTTTATCAGATCGATTTATAGATAATTGATAAGAACTAGAAACCTTTTTGCTTCAATTTGAGATCTACTTTCAATTCAACCAAAACAAATTCAACTATGATGCTGATAAAAGCGTTTGGGCCGCCTTTTACCTTAAAGAAGAAGCTGCTAAATGAATCCAATTATATTTCAAGGACTACTTTATTAATTTGAATAAACCTAAAAAGCGAATGTATTTGATTCAAATCATCTTTGAAAGATTCGAAGGATTTAAGAAAGAAATATAACAAGTATTTGGGAATATCAATGAATTATATAATGCTGAATTCAAAATCTATAATCTTAAACAAACAAGGTCAGCAATCAAATATACTATAGAATTCAGGAGGTATATAAATACCATTGAATAGAAAGAGAACACAACGATGAGTTATTACCAAAAAGGGTTTAAGCCTGAAATCAGGTTAGAATTAGATCGCAATTGTATTTGGGAAGATCTAAACGAATTGATTGAGGAATCTATTAAAACAAATGAGATGTTTTACAAATATCAGAAAGAATATTGATCTTCCAATTTTCATGGAAACCAAGATTATGGTAAATACTACAAGAATGAAGGAAAACTTTGAGAAAACAAATAATTTTACAAAGAATTAATATAATTGGATATAATATTCAAAGACAAATTACTTAAGGAAAAGGTAAAACGAAGATGCAAAGATAAATTATACTTTGAATATAGCAAACTAAATTATCAAGCCAAAGATTGTCGAAACAAGAGATTGCCAAAAAAAGATTATTACAAGAAATTCGGCAAAAATCAATTCAACGTTATCTTTGTACCCTAATTATACACTTTATATTTCATTAAGAACAATAGTTACAAACAAAAAGAATAATAAAAGGAAATCGATATAATACTTCGAAATTAGAAAAGATTGAACATTATAAATCAATATGAATTGAAGTATTTACAAATTCCTTCCCTTCCCTTTATTAAAGCAAAACCGAAAGAATCATTATCGAAAAAATAAATAATTGAATATATTATTATAAACTGGATAGTTTGTTATAATGAAACTTATAGAATTCATTTATCAAATAAAAAAGCTACAAATTGGTTTTTTTAAAGGAAAATAAGAAGATCTTATAAAAAAGAAAAGTCAATCAAAATTTATAAAGAAGGTTAAAACTAATTGAATATTGCAGGATAAATAGATCAAATATACTACAATATAAAAATAAATAAACAAATAATTTAGATTATAATAAATTTAGAAATTACAGGAAATTTTATTGTATTAAGAATTATAAAGTATTTAAAAATACAATTTCAAATGAAACAGAAACTATATCAATTGTAATTAGTTGATAAACAATTAATTGGATTGAATAAAAAGATTTTGTAAAAGATTTGTTTATTGCAAATGTATATAATCCAATACAAAAAGGTTATTCAATTCGATATTGTTTTATTAAAGAATCAATAAATCATTTTGGGAATATTATAATTGAAGATATATAACCCCCAAATTGATTAATTATCGGAAACTATATCATTTCTGAAAAAAAGCGATCAATAAGATACATTAAAACCAGTAAAATTGAATATACATAATAAAGAATTAAAGGCGAACAATATTATTGATATAAAACATCAAATCTAGGATTCTTTATTAATAATGAAGAAAAATGAATTTTTTATATAAATAAAGAATAAACAAAAGAAATTGTTTGAAAACATCTTTATAACGAAACAGAAAGAAACATCAATATCAGAATAATATCAAAAATATAAGAAACTATTTGAAAAAAGAAAAGGTTATAAAGCTTTACCAAAATATAAATTATAAAATTATAAAATAATATTAAAAGAAAACAAAATATTTTTATTTGGATCAATCTATCCAATATCGGTCTTTAACCTAGAAATGCTTAGGGATTATATTAACGATACATTAGAAAAAGAATGGATCAAAGAATCTATTTTGTAAACAATTAACCCTATACTATTTATATTAAAAAAGAATAGTATAAAAAGATTTTGTATAGATTATTATAAATTGAATAATTTAACGATTAAAGATCAATACCCATTTCCATTAATTATAAAATTGAAGGATTGTATTACGAGGGTAGTCGTCTAGATTATATAGAAGTGTTCTAGGTTATCGAGGTAGGTTTATAACTAAACATCAAACAAGGACTTTAAATAATGACAATATAAATATACTATTTGTAATTAATAGTAAAGTATATTAAATGATTGATCTTGAATACAAAGCTTTATACAAAAGAAACCCATTTTGTTTATATAGATCTTTGTTCTTTATAGAACCCAAAATTCTGTCCTATTTGAAACCCTTTTAGATCCTAAACTTCAAAGCTCCTGGTTTTTTGGATTTTAAGCTTCAAAGCTTTTGGCTTTTTGGATTCTAAATTTTAAAGGTTTCATTATATAATATTTGTTATATAATACATTGTTATCTATTATAATATTATTCCCTTTTTAGTTTAATATTTGTCCTAAACGTTTTTATTAATGATTATTTTCTGTGATAATATTCTGGGCATCATTTTCAATATATTATCCTCAATTATTAAAGTTTCTAAATACAGACAGCATATTCTCCTTTCTGAAACGATTCAAATTTATAATTCTGATAATATGCTTTGTTCCAATTGTTCTTATTATAATTGTTATTGTATAATATTAAACGATTGTTTACAATATTGTAATGAATGCATTCGTTGTAGAATTCGTTGCAATATTATTCAAGTTTCTGTAAGTGATCTGGAAAGCTTTTGTTTGGAAAAGGAACGATTTCAGTTTGAAAAAGATATTGTTTTTGAGGCTGCGATATCGGGTTTTGCTTGTATTCGTGCCTTTGAGCTAAAACAATAGGAGTTGTATAAACGTAGTTGTGAAATGCTTTGCTATAAGTTTAAATTTTTAGATGAACTTGATATTTTAAAAGGAAAGGAAAAATTAAAGAAAAAACATATAAAGAAGAAGAAGGAGCAAACAAATATTGATTCGTTAGGGTTTGTTAAAGCTAATTCGAATATATTGAATGATTTCGATCCTTCTTCCTTTTTGAATCCTTCAAATCCCTTTTGGGAAGATCTGGATAATATTGGTGAAATTCCTTCAATAGGTCAGGAGTATCAAAATTCTTTTTAAATTCCCAAATGTTTTCTGAATATAAATAATCTTGTTATTTGATTAAATATTTGGCTTTTCTGTTAATATATTTACAATTTAGTATTTCTTTGATATAATATTCTCCTTTTAGATTGATTGATTCGATTTCCGGATCTGGTGTTTTTGATGTTTCAAATGGTGCTTTCTCGAAGAATAAGATATAGAATATCAAATGGATATTTATTATATATGATAGTTTTAATTTGTAATTGATTGATTCTATTATTTTATCGATTTTGAATGATTTTAGTTTCTTATAATCTAGTTTATCGTTTGGTCGTTTTGTTTGTATATTTCTTCGAATAAGATAAACTTTATCCTTTTCTTTAAGAATAGGTCCTATACTTTTTGATTCGTTGTAATACGATACTATTCTTAAAGCGATGAATTATAAATCTAAAAAGAATTGTTTATAAAGCTCCTTGATTTTTATGATATCTTTTATAGCTTTATTTGTATTTACATTTTGTAACAATAATGATTTATAAATCAATAAATTGAACCCAAAATTAGTATATACTGATATTACTTTTGTGGTTTCTGTTTCTGATATATTATATACGAATTGTATCAAAAATAATAATTTAATTTAATTGTTTTGTTTGTAATTGATATAATAGCGAAAATAGACTTCTATTGTTTGGTTTAATCATTTTGTCTGGTTATCTATTTGTAGATAGAAAGTTGTTGAAAGCTTTCTTTTGATTTCAAGTAATATTATAAAAGTAGATCAAAACTTCGATATAACTAATTTGTTTTTATTTAAGATAATTTCATTTAATATATTATAAATGCTAATTATATTTTATATAAATATATAAACAAGATCGTTTATTGTCCAAGTTTTACAGAATAGTATTATATAAACGAATTTGATTAATCTGTTTATTATTATTAATATAAAGTTGTATTCCTTTTGGGTAACCGGGTTTTTAGATAATGATAGTTTTATTACAAAATCCCAAACAATGAACTTCCAAAGTTAAGTAAATAGTTCAGGGGTTTTGAGCTGATTATAAAGGATATGCCGAATGGTTTTATTCTTTATATAAATATTGTAATTCCTAATTACATTCTTAATTATAATTTTCATCTTTAGAAAGTATATTTCTTTCCTTATTTTGGCAAAGGTTTTTGTAATACTTTGATGTTTATAAACTGATAGTTTATATTGTTCTATAATATAATCCTTAATTAAATTAAAGGATATATAAAGTTTGTTATAAAAATAAATGAACTTATCTTCAATAATGAATCCTCTTTTTAGATTATCTAATATAGTTAAGATTCTTTTGATTATTGTGTTTATTATATATTCTGTTTTTATGATATCCTTGATAATATTATAATTTATTTTTGAAATGGCAGCGAATTGTGATTTATTATAAATTAAAGTATTGTTATTCTGTTTTAATATTATATATAATTTGTATGTTTTATTTTGTAAATATTCTGGTTTTCGGTTGAGAGCATTTGTTTTAGCATTTTCGTTTCCTTTGATATATAAAATTCTGAAGTTATAAATAGCTATAGTTTCCGATCATCGGATTTGCTATCGATTTAATTCCTTTGTTGTAATGAAATAAACCAAATTCTTATAATCTATATATATTTGCATTATATATTTCGATCTTTTTAAATATATTCTTTATTCTTTAAAAACATCTATTATTGCTAATAATACCTTATTGTATATTTCATAATTTAATTCAATTGACGATAGTTTGTATGAATGATAAACGATTAATTGTTATTTCTTGTTCAAACCTAATTGACTGAATATTACGTTTAATATATAGTTTAAGGAGTCTATCTCTACGATTATTGGTAATTCTGGATCAAAAGCTTTGAGAATTGGTTCTTTTGCGAATGCTTCTTTAAAGTATTCGAATGTTATTTGTATTGCTTTTGTCCATCGAAATTCCCTTTGATTCTTTTTGATGATCTTGATTATTAAGGCGGTTATTTTCGAATAATTCTTAATGAATCATTAATAAAAGTTAACAAACCCTAAAAAGAATTGTACTTCTTTTATATTTATTGATGATTCCTATTCTTTGATTACTTTTATTTTGTTAGGATTCATTTTGAAATCTCCGAAGAATATAGTATAATCTAGGAATTCTGTTTCGGTAATATGAAATTCGCATTTGCTAGATTTGTATTAGAGATCTGCCTTTTCCAATTATTGCAAAACCTTATGGATATCTTGAATATATTGTTCTTTGTTTTTTAAGAATATTAATATATCATTTAAATAATATATACAATATATATTTAAATGTTTTTTTAGTATATTGTTAATTAAATGTATATATATTTATCAATTCGAATAATATAACCTGATATTTGTATAATCTGTATTGAATTTTGAATATAGTTTTTTATTCTTTATCTTTTTTCATTTTGATAAAATGAAATTCGTTTTGTAGATCAAACTTGAAGAAAATCTTAGTTTTTCTCAATCGATCTTTTAATTCTGTAGTTAATGGAAATGGGTATTGATCTTTGATTGTTATATTGTTGAGTTTATAATAATTTATATAAAGCCTTTTTGTATTATCTTTCTTTAATATAAATAATATAGAGCTAATTGTTTGTAAGATGGATTTTTTGATTTATCCCTTTTCTAATATATCGCCAATATAATCTTTAAGCGTTTCTAGATCAAAAATTGATATTAAATAGATTGATCCGAATGCAAGCATTTTGCTTTCCTTCAATATTATCTTATAATTTTATAATTTATATTTTGATAAAGCTTTATAGCCTTTTCTTTCTTTAAATAGTTTTTTGTACTTTTAATATAGTTCTGATATTGGTGTTTCTTCTTGTTTTATTACAAAAGTGTTTTCAAACAATTTCTTTTGTTTATTTTTTATTTATATAGAAAATTCATTTTTCTTTATTATTAATAAAGGATTTTGGATTTAATGTTTTATATTAGTAATGCTGTTTGCCTTTAATTCTTTATTGTATATATTCAACTTTATTGGCTTTAGTATATTTTATCGATCGCTTTTCTTCGGAAATGATATAGTTTCCGATAATCAATCAATCTGGGGGTTATATACCTTCAATTATAGTATTCCCAGAATGATCTGTTGATTCCTTAATAGAACAACATCGAATTGGATAACCTCTTTGTATTGGGTTATGCTCATCTACAATGAATGAATCTCCTATAAAATCTTTCTGTTCAATTCGGTTAATTGTTTATCAACTAATTGCAATTGATATAATTTCTGTTTCGTTTGAAATTATACTCTCAAATGTTTTATAATTCCTGATATAATAAAATTTTCTATAGTTTTTGAATTTATTATAATTTGGATTGTTTATCTGTTTATTCTTGTATTATAATAAATCTGATTTGTTTGTCCTACAATATTCAATTGACCTTGATCTTCTTTATAGATCTTGATTACTTTTCCCTTTTTATAAATTCTCTTTATTTTCCTTTAAAGGAATCAGTTTATAGCTTCTTTATCTAATAAATGAATTCTACAAGTTTTATTATAATAAATTGTCCAATTTATAATAATATATTTAACTATTTGTTCTTTCAATAATGATTCTTTTGATTCTGTTTTGTTGAAAAGAAGGGAAGAAATTTATAAATATTCTAATTTATATCGATTTATAACGTTTAATCCTTTCTGATTTCGAAGCATTACATCGATTTCCTTTTATCATACTTTTCGTTTGTAATTATTATCCTTAATAGAATATAAAGTATATAATTAGAATATAAAGATAACATTAAATTGATCTTTGCCGAACTTTTTGTGATAACCTTCTTTTGATGATTTCTTGTTTCGACAATCCCTGATTCGATAACCTGGCCTTCTATATTCGAAGTATAATTTATCCTTGTGTTTTTGTTTTTTTTTTTTTTTAAATAGTTTATCCTTGAATATTGCATCCAATTATATTGATTCTTTATAAGATTATTTGTTTTCTTAAAGTCTTCCTTTATTTTTGTAATACTTACTATAATCTCGGTTTTCATAAAAGTTGGAAGATCGATATTCCTTTTGATATTTGTAAAACATCTTATCTGCCTTAATAGATTCTTCGATCAATTCGTTAGATCTTCCCAAATATAATTACGATCTAGTTCTAGCCTGACTTCAGGTTTGAGCCTTTTCCGATAATGATTCATCGTTGTGTTTTCTTTCCATTCAATAATATCTATATATCTCCTGAATTTCATAATGTATTTGATTATTGACCTTGTTTGTTTAAAGCTATAGATCTTGAATTCAACATTATATAATTCATTAACGTTTCCGAATATTCGTTGTATTTCTCTCTTGAATCCTTCGAATCTTTCAAAGATGATTTAAATCAAGTATATTTGCTTCTTTGATTCATTCAAATAAATGAAATAATCCTTGAGATATAATTGAATCCATTTAGCAGCTTCTCCTTTGAAGTAGAAGGCAATCCAAATGCTTTTATCGATATTATGATTGAACTTATCTTAATTAAATTGAAAGTAGATCTCAAATTGAAACAAGAAGGTTTCTAGCTTTTATTGGTTGCTTGTAAATCAGTCTAGTAAAGCGATTTTAAAAGTTTCGATGATAATGATCTTTTTAAAGTCTTCGATACCTTTTATAACAATATCTCTATTTTTGTCGGTATTTTCGGAAATGACCTAATTGATTATAACAAGGTTGCTAAACTATAGTATCTTGAAAGATATGATATTATTATTTATCGAATCAGTATTTGAAACAATAATAATGCTAAAGTATTACAAAGGTAACCATCTAAATCATATAAAAGTGTTCTAAGTTTTCAAAATAGATTTATAACTAAACATCAAATAAAGATTTAAATAATGACAATATAAATATATTATTCGTAACTAATAATAGAATATACTAAATAATTGATCTTAAACACAAAGTTTTATGCAAAAGAAACCTATTTTATTTATATAAACCTTCATTCTTTATAAAACCCAAAGTTCCGTCCTATTTGGAACCCTCCTGAATCCTAAACTCCAAAACTCCTAGCTCTTTAAATCCTAAACTCCAAAGCTCCTGACTTCTTGGATCTTAAGCTCCAAAAGCTTCATTATATAATATTTGCCACATAATACATTGTTATTTGTCATAACATTATTATATTTGCTTTCTCCTTTTTTATATATTCTTTTTCCAATCTTTCCTTTTTCTCAAAAACATTGAGTTTATTCAATATATACAAACTATAATATAATATATCAGATTTATATTTTAAAAGTAAACGTTTTTGTTTTTACAAATAAAGGATTTTAATTATTACTTCTTCTTCTTCCTATTTTAAACAAGCCTTTTAACAATCCAAACTGTCCCAATCACTCTCCGAAAAGCTACAAACATTACAATATCATTCTTAACGAATATATTTAGTATATCACAAAGAATCCGAAGAAAAAACAATACATTTATACTTTTAACGTTCATACAAAGAACAAAAAGACATTTCGAAACTACGAGATTCAACAAAACGAACTAAATGTAATTTTTCCTTTCGTTTATAGAAATTATCAATTATATTGAATAAAGAAACAAAACCATATAAAGAATAATACAACAAATAAAATAGATCAATATTATATAATATATAAAATAAATATTAAAGTAAAAAAGGGATAATATTACATCGATCCTTATTTAATATTATATTATATAATCTATAATATATAATGAAGCTTCATAAAACTATAATACTTTTGAACTATTAAAGGTCCACAACAATCCAATATATTAAAAAAATTCTAAAGATTAAACCAAAATATAAAGATCTATATAAAAGATCAGGATTCCATTACAATATAAAGTTTCGTACTCAAAATCAATCATTACTTTTATAATATAATTACAAAAATAGCAAACCAATTACCATATTATCTTATCGATCACCTATTTGAAGTTTAATCTAAACCACCTCGGAATCGAACTCTTGACACTTCTATATAATCCAAAAAGCTATCTTCGTAACAAATATATTATTCCAAAAGATAATAAATTATCTATAATTTTATTTTGAAATAAAAGAAAAACAACAAAAGTATCTTATAAAATAACATAATATAATATTATTATATATAATCTGCAAATATTCAAAAATGATTTTATTAGATCAATTGAAAAAGTTATTTTTCAATCTTTATATATTACAAAACGGATTAATTGATAAATATCGAAACGAATTAGTTTTACAAAATCAATTATTAAATATCTATTGAGATATACCTGAATACAATACCACAATATTCAAACTAATAAAATCATATAAAAATCTTTATACCGAATTTAGAAACACTATTAATTAAGTTATACAAATAAGAATATAATAAAGTATATTTATTACAAATTCTATTTAATTAAAGAATTAGCTGATTAACTATATATATTAAACAAATCGAAATTATCAAAATAAACCAAATTATAGGGTTAGGGTTAGGGTTAGGGTTAGGGTTAGGGTTAGGGTTAGGGTTAGGGTTAGGG
>NGKH01000027.1:0-10291 GCA_002162575.1 Sclerotinia glacialis
TCCATCCCTGTTCCCTCTTCCCTCTTCCCTCAAAACGCCAGGTATAAATAAAAATTTTCCCCCCCACCCCTCCTCTCATCCTCTCTCCTCAAACCCCGATCCGAAAAGTAGACACAAGAAGCATAAACACCACACACGCACACATACAACATTTCGCAAGAAAACAAAAGACCAAGAGGTATCCATCCATTTTCATCTTTCATCATAATGTCATCATATCTCCCACTTTCATAATATGAAAACCAGTATCATATCCATCGAAAGCGAAAGTGGCAAAGCTCAACCCAAATCATCATAAAATCCCCTTCGGTACCACTATCATCATAGCCTCCGTTTCCTCAACTTTCACATCTCATCATCCACCCCATAAAAAATCAATCCATCCCGCAACTAACCCTCCATCCACGTCCAAATATTCGCAAAAGTATTATTATTCCATATTGTGTTATTGTGGTCTGTTATCATGTTACTGCAACAGGGGTATTCTAAGAAATCACTACGCTCCGCACGCTCAATCTTTTAATTCACTTAAAAAGTTTCCGACTCGCCACTATGATTGCTGGTAAAATCACCGAATGTGTCTATATATACATTAGCATATGTTCCTCAAGATCACATTGAAGCAAGTAACTTACTCCTCTTAACATTCCTCCTAATAACCGTTTCATCTCTGTTCAACTCTCCACTCTTACTAACCACACTCATACTTCTTGGTCCAGTAGGTTTTCTTGTCGGAACATTCAACGCACCACTTAATCTTCTCGAAGCAGTTTGTGAATTATTATCTTCATTCTCCTCTTGTAAATGTTCGTTACTCAATGGACTTGGCTTTGTGAGTTTGTTACGAATATTGAGTGGCTTCTCGGGAACGATTGGTTCCTTAGGAGGTCTAGCGGGAGCTTGACCCGAAGCAGAACGATCCGAATATCCACCATCAGAAATAGGTGAAAGTCTTCCATCGGTGTTGGTTGTTGCTTGACTATAACGATGGTTGGCATTAGGCGGCAGACGATTAACGCTAGTTGATGAACCCCAGTTAAGGGATGAAGGAGACATGGGTTGAGGTTGATCGAAATTTTGAGCTTGTGATTCGAGATGGGTTTGGTAGCGATGTGTAGGACCTTGACGAGGTTGTGGGTGTTGAAGGTTCAAAGAATTTCGATGAGCCTTGTATTTCGGATCTTCAACACCGGGCAGAACCCCTGGTAAAAGACTTAAAGGAACATCCCCTTCCATAAATTGCTGATGAAGTTGTTCCGAAGAGAAACCGGAATGTAATTTATCATCAGATCTAGCGAGCGATCTTACCGATCTAGGGGTAGCAGGTGATTCAACCCTGGCGGGTTCAATGAATTTATCATGATCATAGTCACGCTCGCGATCTTGATTCGTATGCTCTTGTTCAGTTTGATATGTACCAAGTCCGGAATCGGATCCTGATGGAGGTGAATTGTATTGTTCAGGCTCCTTACCACCACTCTTACGGCCATTATTGCGGAAGCCTTTGAACACAGTTGAGGCGGTAGTCTCGGACCAACGAGATACTTTAGGAATCCAACCAGAAGAGCTAGTTGACTTGTGCTTCTTAGTCTTTTCTGTCTCAGTTCGAGGAGTATTCTCATTACTTAGGGAGCCGGAAGGCTTATGTTGTTGAGGAGGTGTATCCAATGGAAGAGACTCTCCACGATCACGGAAAGTCTCACGAGTTGGAGTAAGAACATCGGCATCATTCTCAAATTGATTATTAAGAACTTCCTCCTCATGTGGACTAAGTTCGTCCTCGTCATCTTCTGGTACTGTGCTAATTCGATGATCCGAGAACTTGCGTCCATCAAAGCCTCGGTTTGTGTTACGAGATTGAGAAAGTGGAATGGAAAGAGGACCAGATTGACTTGCGTGACTTCCAGTGGAAGTACCAGCGTTACCTTCAGGTACGTAACCACGATCTTGTTCAGAGCGTCCTTCAGGGAAATCATCATAATCCAAAGTACCATTCTGAAGACCCTGAGCAACTTTAAGACCTTCAACATCACCAAGTAATTGAACAAGCATGTCTTCAATCTTTCCGAGATCATTTGTACTCCTCTTGCTTAGACCTTTCAATGCCCTTCGGAACACATTTCTTCGCTTCGTAGGAAGATCTTCATACATCTCTGCTGATCTGACAGAGCGAGGTGCACTTTGGGGCAGAGGTCGTGGTCCATTGATGACTTTTTGAACAGACTTTTCCGTGTTGCCTTGTACTTCGGTGATAATGACATCTTCAGTATCAGCAAGTAATCTCTTCATGTCCTCGAAAGAATTTCTCATTTCGGCAGCGGCTCGAACGAGGGTTACGAGAATTTCCGTATCGCGAGCGCTACGTTGAGCGTCACGAACAGTGAGATGATCCATCAAAGCAACGATATCCTTCGATTGAATACGATCAATACCATTGCCAGTTGCACTGTCATATAACGGAGAGCCCATTCCTTGTGACATGCCACTGAGATGCCGAGAGTGACCGGGATAAAATTGGTCACCATTTAATGCATCTGTCGCGTTTCCTAATTCTTGATCCATGAAGTCGATACCCTTTCCTTTGTTCAGGCGCTGCTCGGGAGTCTGAGCACCAGCAGAACGAGCATTGGGAGCTGATGAGATATATCCCTCATCCTTGGGTAGACCATTTGGACTGCCAGCATAAAGCTTATCATTGTATGCGCGATTGGCATTTTGTAGCCCAGCTTGATTCAAAAGTTCTCGATCAAGGCCGGTTCCATTGCCAAGATTAGCGATTGGACTGGTATCTTCGTATGGGTTTGTAATGAGAGTATCACGCTTTCGCTCTCCGGAAGTTCTTCTCCACTCATCATCATGCTCTCCACTAACTTCTCTGCTGTGGCCAGCCAAAGCAGCAGCAGCACCCGCACCGGTAGCGGCACCAATCAATGCAGCTTCTGCTTGTTGTGTACTACCGATTGGTCCTTGAATTATAGACGGGTTTGTTGTTACTTCTGATACATCGTCTCCATAACCAACCTCGGGCATTGGATCATGCATATCTGGAAGTCCACTTGCAGTCATTTTAGGTTGATCGGTCATTTGACTGACTTCACTGAGATTGTCGACGCTGTGGCGAGGAGAAGAAAGTCGTTGTCCATCACTTGTACGATCCTTGAAAGACTTCTGTAAGGGTGCTCCAGTATCTTCCTTACGTTCCTCATACTTGATATTGTCTGCATCATTATTGTTATTATGGTTCATCTTTTCGCGTGCCTTTGCCAATAGTGCAGCAGCAGCAGCTCCCAGAGCACCCGCTCCAAGTTTTTCCTTGGTTTGTGATTTTGGCATCTCAACCTTTCTTCCATTCTCATCAAGATCATACTCCTCGGCATATTTCTTAGGATTTTGCGACTTTACGGGACTATTGCCGCGGCTGGTGAAGTTTCTCTCGGATTCATCGTCAAATGATTCGTAAGAAGCTTTGCGATTGACTTGGCTGTTGCTACCAGGGTATGAGTTAGTGCCAGTGAGCTCAGATGCATTAACCAACGAAGCAACATGTGATTCGACTCCTATGGGTGTATTGACAAAGTCGGGTTTTCCACCGACACCTTTAATATTCTGACCGGTTGAGAGATCTCGAGTATCAAGGCTGTCATCGGTATAGTTTGTCAGTCGTTTATTTTCAAGACTCAGTTGGGAGTCAAAATCGCGATTTCGATCGTTCTCTCGGTGTTGTTCATCCCAGTATTGACCATCCCCATCTTGAGTAAGCTCAGAATCGGATAGTCCACCCGTTCGAACCTCTGAAAAGTCATGACGATTGTGAGCATTATTAATGGACTCGAGTGATTTCATGGACTGGTTGTGTTGAGCGGTTTTTGCCAATGAAGAGTATGATCTCGTACTCTCGGTGAATTTGGAGTCTCGTTGATTATTAAGTGGTCCGTCTTCGTTCTCGGTATATCCTGAAACGCTTTGAATTGGACTCAAACCACGTCTCTCGTGACCATAAGGAACGTATCTGAGTGGAGGAGGCACCTCTTGGGTGTTTTGATAGTAAGGATGTTGTGGCTCGGCTTCAAGTAATTCAGAATCATCGTCATCGGGAATATCATGTTGATCATGATGAAGTGCTGCCAGACCGGCACCAGTAGCGGCACCTGCCAGACCAGCCTTGACTGTATTAGAATGGCCCCCATTATGTTCTTCTGAAACCGCTGAATCGTCAAGATCAGGATCGTAAAATTCTCGCATAGGCACCTTTCTTCCATTCTCATCCAATTCGTATTCTTGACCAGGTAACTGCTGCTCACTGTTTTGACTATGAAGACTAAGGTTTCCGCGCGAGAAGTTGGAATGCTGAGTACCTAAGCCGTGTTGTAGGTTAATCGGTGTTCGGGTTGGCGTTCGAGCAGCTGGAGAAGTAACTTCTTTCCGGGCAACGACTTCTTGAACGGGCGTAACACGCTGCGAGCTAGCGGAATGAGGTCTCTCCGATTCAGCCGACAAGATCGAAGTTCTGGTGATATCGGAGGCATTGATCGCGCTCATGAGTGGCATAGGGGGAGCTAAATCAAGGCCGGCTCTTTCTTCAGTGGGCGAGAGCTCGCCGCCTAGGCTATTACCACGGCTGTGATTCTTCCTCCTGCGTCGTCGCTCTTTCTTTTCATCCATCACAGACTCTTGTGATTGATGCTTCTGTAGAGCAGCCGCAGTCAAGGCACCAACCCCTGCACCCAAAGCAGCTGTTTCGAGACCTCGACTCTTCTTCCTTTTCGCCTTGTCATTTTGATTAACAGCTTCTTCCGATTCGCCTCGATCGAAGCTTCGTGGTGAGATTGAATCTCTCACACGATCAGTCCGACTCTTTCCAGAGAGAATCTCGCCATCATTAAGAGTAACCTTGGGCCCTCCCGATATGCTAGAGATACCACTTCCTACAGAACTTCGGCGTTCCGCACGCTTACTTGATTCTCTCTTCAATGCTGATAATTCGGGTAAGATCAAACGACGGATGGCATCCTCGACGGTTTCCAGCAGCTTGGGATTGTTGATGGAAGAATTCTTCGAAGCTCCAGATCTAACGGAAATTCTGTCGGAATTGCGACTGACTTGTGAATCTAGGAGACCCGAGTCGGCTCCGGACATCAAAGATTCCTCGGCTTGGCTTCGGCTTGATCTTCTTCGCGGCGACTTGATTCCTTCTGTAAGCTTATCGCCACTGACACTTCGACTACGACTCCTTCGTTGTTTGCGTCGATGTTCTGACCGATCACCCCGCACCTTTGACATAGCCTTTTGTGCCACTATTCGTTCTCTGCTAAGACTTCGACTTCGTCGGCGCGATGGAGTTCTCGACTTTTCCGATGCAGCACTGGCAGCCAAGCCGGTAGCCGTTCCGGCCATCAAAGCTTCATCTCTTGTCAAACTCCGACTACGTCTTCGTTCGGGAGATCTTGTATGTCCATCGAGGAAACTATCAGCAGGCATGGATGATATATCGGAGCCATTGTACAAAGCACTTTTCGATCCTAACTCGGTGGGTATCAGCGGACTTCCATGCCTCATTATTTCAACCTCGATCGGTCTACCCCCACTCCTCGAGGTGAGGTTGGATTCTTCGGTTGTTGAACGGAAAGAGCTCATGCTGGCTTCGTCTTCTGGCGCCTGTCGTCTATTCTCCTTGTTGGCATCGGATAATGAAATGCGTTGGGTATAGGATGGCCTTCTAGAACCTTTTCTAGACTCCGTAATCTGGATGTGCTCATGAGCTGACTTGCTTCGGTGTTTCGATGATGGTGTAACTTTGACACGAACCGATGGTCTTCGACTCCTGTCTTCCTTTCCACCTTCAAAATACTCGATCAACAATGAAGTTTGAGACTTGTTGTTTGATAAACTACTTAAACTATCCTGTTTCCTCTTCTTTCGAGTAGCTATAGTGACTGGGGCACCATCATCAGGTATAGTGTATGCACTCTTATCCGTCACTCTTGATCCCAGCTCCGTATTTTCGTTCTCGTTCTCGGCGTCACTGTCCGCCGTACTCGTTTCCGTTGGCGCAGGTAGAGGGGGAGCTCTTGATTTTTTTGATTCGATACCCATAATGATAACTCCTCACGATTCGAATAGACGAACGGAGGGATGCATCAGCGGTAGGATGGGCGGCTTTTCGAAAGGGTTGTGTAAGGTACAAGAAATGCCGGTAAGAAAATTGGGGAAAAAGATGAATTGAATTATTCTCGAATGGTGGTTCAAATGAATGCTGGGTCCACCGTCCTCAGCCCCAAAGATGCAGCTGAGGCTTTTCCCTCTGCAGTTGTAACCCGAATTAAGTCAAGGAAAATGGAAAAAGGAGTGAATTAAAGGGCCAAAAAGAAACCCAAGAAACCAATGATCCTCGTGCGGGATATTATCGAGGATAATTAAGACCTGATTGAAGCTCGATTATTATTATGGAGTTCTTTTTGGGTTGATCTTTTCGAAATAGGCTGTGAGGGAAAGTTGTGCGTTGGCGATTTTATTTTATGCAGCTTGATTGTTTATTCTGTCCAATGAAAAATGAGATGTAGTTGATGAATTTTGGGTAAGAAGGATTGTTATCCACCAATTAAAATCTGAAGCTGACAAGGAACGTACCTGAATAATTGATGGGTGATGGATGAAGGTATTAAGGATGGATTGAAAGACAAGGCCAGGTATGTATGGGGGTGGGTGGGTGTGTGGGTGAATGTGTGAATGTGTGAATGTGTGTATGAATGTATGAGTGTATGGGTACAGATGTATGTACGTATTGTATTGTAATTCAATTGGGACCGAGTATTGAATTCGAGGGGTTGAGAAAGAAAGATCCGAGATCAGATGTGGGAGAGAGAGAGGTGGGAGGTGAGAGGTGAGAGGTCAGAGATGAGAAGTGAGAGAGAGTATGAAAGGTTACCCAAAAGAGCCTTTTTTTTTCTTTTTTTTTCAAAGGGTTACAAAAGTTACGAATCCATATTATTATTATTATTATTATTATTATTATTATCATTATTATCATCTATCCATCCATCTATTTAATAATACTCCATAGGTTAATACTACTCCATAGGTTACCGCCTTTCAGATATCTATCCACCGAGGTACCTAAGCACCTAAGCTATCTTTTGACCAAGCTTGGACATTTTTGTTAGGGAACATGTGGATTAGATTGGCACGTTTTGGTGTGGATTGGGTACCTACCTACTGAATCCTTATCTCAATTTTCAGACCCTCTGATTCGATTTTACATTCTGTATTTTAGCTTCGTTTTATGGTAAAATATATGGCTTTTTACTAATTATTATATAATTATAATTAAACTATAATTCAGTCAATCAGGACTCGAGGAATAATAATCTCCCAAAACATTTGAGAGCTTTTGGTCGCTTTTTTGATGAACATCTGAAATCCTTTGATGAAAGATCTTGTTACAGGGACAGCCTCTTGGCCACACAGAAATGGTTATAGAGTTCTGAACGCGAAATAGGTTTAGACTAAACTTCAAACAAATGATCGATAAGATTATATAATAATTGATTTGTTATTCTTGTAATTATACTATAAAAATAATGATTGTTTTTGAATATAAAACTTTATATTATAATAGAATTCTATCCCTTTATATAGATCTTTATATTCTACTAATTGATAAATCGATTATCGATAGATCGATTGTTGTAAAGCTGATTTCGATTAATTGGTTTCTGGATCATATAACATTAATCTTATGAACTATTGTTATCTATTGTAATACTATCCCTTTTTTAGATTAGCACTTATCCTAAATATCTATATAATATAATTTCCCTACCTAATTATATGATTTTAATAAATATTATATTTCTTTCATTATATTACCAATACAATCCATTTCTATACATTCAAATGTTTTCCTAATTCGTTAAGTTGAACATTCTGATGTTGAACAAGAATCTTGTTGTTTATATATAACTTCTGATTATCATTGTTTAATTGATGCTTTTGAATCGAAGTATTATATTAAATGTATTCAAAATAAAAAAAATTATTATATCCTTAATCCCGAACTTATATTGTCCTACAAATCATTGGATCGCCAATAGAAACATCTTTATCAAAAAGAGAAAAAGATCATAACCAAAATCCTTCGTTTACGGAAACAACAAGATTTCCTAAGGAAACAGGAAAAAGAAATGATTCGTTGTAATATATATATATTAGAAAAGTTCGATGTTTTTGAAGAAAAGGAAAGGTTGGAAAATGAATATATAAAGAAAAAGAAGACCAATATAATAACTATAATAATTACTTTTAATAATCTTTCCTTTTTTGATTTCCTTAATTATTTATTGCCATCGATGTTCAATACAAAGTTTGAGGCTTTATTAGCAGATATAAATACTTCAAATGGAATGCCTATAATTTCTCAAAACAATTGAGATCTTTTTTGAGTTCTTATATATTCTTTGAATATAGATAATCCAATTATTTGATCAAATATTTGATTTTGCCTCTGATATATTTATAATCTAGTATTGTTTTGATATTATATATGGCTTCTAGATTGATTGATTCGATTTTGGTAAATAATATATTTGGTGTTTTTGATGATATTGGTTCGATGGATTCTTTATTAATTTATTATGAATTCTCAGTTTCTTCTTCAAGTTTATCTTGTTCGGATTCTTCTTCAATATATGCTGATGATTGATCTATAAATAGATCAATTTTGTTGATTATATATAATTGAAAAATAAAGATGATATTAAATTGATTTTTGCCGAACTTCTTTTTTTAGTATTTATCTTTCCAGCATTGATATTGTTTTTGCTTTGATAATGTTTTGTTTAATAATTTGCTTTTCTATATTCAAAACATAATTTGTTATTGTATTATTATTTCTTTTCAGAATCATCTTGGATTAATATTTTGTAGATAGCATCTAATTTTATAAAATCTTTATATCATTATAGATTATAATGTTGTCTATTTTCGTTCTTTCAGTATTTCCTTTAATTTCGATCTCTTTAAGATTTATAAACTTATTGATTTGTTTTGTATTCATAAAATCGATCATTGCATTTGATAGATTCCTCAATCAAATTGTTCAAATCCTTGTTTACAAATAATCTATTGAGTTCCAATCTAATTTTTGGTTTAAATCCTTTTCGGTAATAATTTATAATAGTTATCGAATCTTATCCTATTATTCCTATATATCGTTGGAATTCTATAATGTATTTAATAATTGATCCTGTTTGTTTAATATTAAATAGCTTTTCTTCAATTACTTTTTCTTTATTAATATTATCAAACACTTTTCGAATCTCCTTTTTAAATTTGTTAAAAGTATTGAAGATTGATTTGATTGATTGTATATAATCCGAGTTTCTATGCTCGAAGTAATCGTATAGATAAAATTGAATCTATTTAGATACTTCTCTTTTAAGATATAATATAGTCTATACATTTTTGATTGAACTACTAGTAAATTTGTCTCTATTGAACTTAAAGTATATCTTAAATTGTAATAAGAATATCTCGAATTCTTATTAGTTTCTAATATATTTGTTTGATAAGGTTATCTTAAAGGTTTTGTTGATTATAATGTCTTTGGATTCTTTTATAATGATATTGCCGTTTTTGTTAATTATCTGATTTGTTGAAGGTGTATTGTCGTGCAGATTCCCTTATAGAATATTGCCAGTAATTATTATATTCAACGATTGATATCGATTCAGTATTTGAAGCAATAATGATGTTCAAAGTGTTATAAGGATAGTTTTTTGGCCACATAGAAATAATTATAGAATTCTGAATATAAAATAGGTTTAGATTAAACTTCAAGTAAATAATTGATAAAGTTGTATAATAATTGATTTGTTATTCTTATAACTATACTATAAAAGTAATGATTGTTCTTGAACATAAAGCTTTATATTATAATGGAATCCTATCCCCTTATATAGATCTTTATATTTTACTAATTGATAAATCGATTATCGACAGATCGATTGCCGCAAAGCCGACTTCGACTAGTCGGTTTCTGGATCACGTGACACTAGTCTCGTGAGCTATTGTTACCCGTTGTAACAGATCTTCGAAGATATATATATTCTTTTCAACGATAATTTATCAAAAAACCAATTATATTATTCGAAAGCCCTTAATTTGTAATATTTATTGAATCTGTATTATAGTTTTAAATAATATTGTTGAATTATAAAATATTTATTAAGATTTAAATTTTCATTACCAAAAGTAGTGGAATAAATTATATAGGATAAATATCAAATCAATATCT
>NGKH01000027.1:10997-67248 GCA_002162575.1 Sclerotinia glacialis
AATATACGATTATTGATGGATTTTTAATATATTAAATAATTATTGAATATAGATCGAAATATTACATTTTACACCAAAACAACAACCAAAATGTTTCAGACCCTTCGGAGATCTTACAGTGCTACCCTATATATCTCTCATTGGTCGATTTATAGGTTTTAGGATTATGTAATCTCCGAAGGGTCTGAGGATGAGATAACTGAATCCTGATGTTACGGAAAGTCTAAATAAGAAAGTCATGCGTCGGAATATAGTGAGAATGTATGGTGCCGGAAGCTAGGTGTCTACATTGAATTAGGTAGGTATTGTGGAAACAGATGAAGATTCCTTGATATTCATCCCGTCAACTCAACTCATTTACTTCTCTAACTCAAATCTATCAGACCAGATCAGACAAGACCACAACCCTCAATTCACCCACTCAATCACCTATACAATCAATCAATCACCCACTCAATCACCCATACAGTCTTACAACATCCATCATATCTCACCATTGCATAACGCAGCGTTGTGGCGGATAAACGCATACACACACACCCATAAAACAAGGCTCTGGCCACTTCCATTCACCATCTCCGCTGACCTCACATCGAAGCCAAAATGCAAGAGACCGAAAGAGTACAGAGCACAAGCCTAAACTAAACCTCAACCGTTACCATGAAAGAAAGCCATGGTGAGAATGAGGGGCACATCCAATCCCAAAAGCCAACCAATCATTTCTCATCCTAACTGTACTACTCTCTTGTGCGAACCTACCCACCCTCTCCTCATAATTGAACCCTAGTTCCATATCATCATGGTACAAACAAAATGAAAAATGACTCGGGATTTCTCTCTCGGTATCCATTTCTGCCTCCAAATCCATTTGTCAACCCAAAATTGGGAGAGGAGGTACACGGTTGTGTTCCCAACCCCCAGTTTTTTCATATCACAGCCATCGACATTCTTTCAGGGCAATTGGGCGCATACGAATTTCGTCCCCCAAAAATAAGCATAAACCAAGCATCTTCCTTCCAATTGGTTCAAACGTAATATGACAATCAAGGATATAGATCGCGGGAACGTTTACCGTTTAGTAGGTGTCTAGTAGGTGTATAGTAGGTAAGTAGGTATATACAGTAGCGTTTAGTATCAAATGGTAGTGTTTGTCCGCAACCTTCCATGTCACAAGATTAGTCAGAATTAAGTAAGTAGAAATTGGTTTCCGTGACAACTGGCGATAAAATTAACGAAAGAAATGGCTGGGAAACTTGACTTGGATTTAATTTACTATTTCGGTACAGAGTTGCAACATCTTGGTTTGAAATATTTTTTTGCTAAGAGGTATGTATATAAGGCCAAGGTAGGAATCGTGTGGCTGGGAATTATGTACACTAAATATGATTTAGGGGCGCCGATTCAAGCTCACGATGACTATCTTTAATATGAAACCAAAAATTATCTATACTATTCTTTAAAAACGTGGTCCTTGATTTTTAAGAAAATACACTCTATAATTTTATGAGGTTATTCCCATCGCAATACTTCTATCGCATGTACCCCGCATCGTTTTTCGTTGCTGATGGCATGGAGCTCGCAATTATCTTCGAATCCCAGTCCGTAATCTCCTCGGAGAATACCTAAATTACCATTACACCATGCATGAATGAATGAATGAATGAGTTTGCTTTCACGTTCAACTTGGCTTCGGTCCATCTCCTTTGCTGTCAGGAGTTTGGGGCTAAGAGGGGTTTCGATCATTGTATATTGCTAGCGCCGGCCTCTTGGAGGGTTCAATTATGGAGGGAGTTCGCTCGATGGCCGATTCGAAAGTCTCGAGTACTAGGTACTCCTAACGTGGGCCGAGAAAAGCTGGACGAGTGCTACGAAAGAAGGACCTTTAGTATTGGTGTCTGAACAGTTGTTAGCAAATTCATTCCGCTCAAATCCAAAGTTTGGTCGCTGTCTGTTGCATTCTTTCTTTCTATCTTCCCGCTAAACCACGATTCTTTTGAAATCATTCACGTCAGCACAGTACTCTATCGAATTCTTATGAGTATGTCTTCATGATGTCCTCAGCTCTATAGCATACCATCACTGCCACAATTAGCGTCCGGAACGTTTTATAAATTGGCAAACCCCCCATTTTCATGCCTGCGGTTATACTATTTGAGTATTCAAGAACCCACATCCGCAGTTCCCTCAAATTACGAGCGAACCTAACAATCCGAGATGCTTTTCGTACTCATGGACTCGGTACGACATTTGTCTATTTCAATTTTTAAAACCGAGATCTCGGAATTATCGAGCAGATTAATTCGGCAGTGTTATCGTACCATCACCATTTTCCCCATTTTGGAATGTGCTGTTATCATCCTTCTCTCACCGCCGTTACCGTGAACTATATCTGCCACGAGATTTCGAGATATCACCAGTACTTCAGACCTCGGACCTCTACCACACCTCCTGTCTTATTCTTTATTACTCGGAACGACAAGTCCTCCATGAACTTTAAAAATGATTTGAATTCCTTGCTCGGAGAATTTCACTTCTCCTCCTTTTTTCTTATATACTCCAGATTCTCTTTCTACTTTCGTCCACGTGTTGTAAGTCCTACCGCTTACAAATTGGTTGGGATATATACTGTTTAATTCTCAAGAGAGAAAAAGTACATCAACTCCTGAGGACTCAAGGTAAAAATCTAAAGTTACTCTTGCCTTTCGTTCTGCGGATACAACTTTGCCCGAGTGAGCATTGGCAAGATATATTGACCTTAAGCTAGTCAATACTACGTATCCTATGTTCACTAAAACTGTTGCTGATTTCGCTTAATGCTACCATACTCCTTGTCGTCCTTTCAAATATACTTTCATGGCTACTGATATTATGACAATAAAAACAAGGTTTGAGATCAAGAGTCCCATCAGGTCCCCATCTGAATAGTATCAACATCATATTCCTGATCGAATTTTGATGTAAGCACGATGCTTTAAATATAACTTTGAATCCAAGTAAGTTAGATATTAACGAATTCTTTAAAGTTAGTATTCCTCCCTTGGCAAGTCTTACAGTTAATATTCTCATTTTCTTTTCCCACCATCATTTGTTTCTTTTGAAAAGGGGTTTATCGGTATATTCCCACCGCGAAAATGGCAATAAAAACCTATCAAAATTGACAATAAAATTGTATCATGATACTTCTCATTGCTTTCTCATTTCATCATACCCAGGAGTTCGTGACAAAATGGCGACACTCAGGTATGTAAGATGGCGGGCTATGTATGCATCTGAGTGCAAACCCCATCCTGTTTACTTCGATATCTTTTAGTTGAGTGATCTATTGCTCTCTCAATGGCAGGAGAAAGATTTTATATACTCCCCTCTATCCTTTTATATATTCACAATCACACTACAAGTACCTACCAATTCCGCTCCCTCCTCCCCTAAACAAAAACCCTTCTTTCCGTCGCTAAGTCCTAGCGCATATATCAATAGCCCATCTATAAAAGCCAGATGACCCTCGCTATATCACCATTAACACACAGTAATTCAAATAGTGGAGCAATCTTCAATCAGGAATTAGGATCTTCCTTCTCTCCTAGCAGTTCCTTCTCTCCTAGCTGATTCAAAACTCCAAACCTACCAATTTGACCAAATAATACCCTAAAATCACAGTAATCTAGATAATTATAGACACTTCTACACTTTTGCCAAGAAAATATCAGATGCAACAGATTGGAAATTTATATATTCTCAAAGCGCGGAAAACTGATGATCAAGCATCTCTAATTTTCAATCTTTCACCCGGTAAATTCATATATACTGTAGTATGTATACTTATTCAGGAATAGCATGACTACTCGATTTGGGATGATCCTCAATCTGTAAAATCATCCATTCTATTGGTTTCTATTTGTCTATTGATTTATTTAAAAAAAAATTGGCTATAACCGTTATTCGGACGATTTTATAGATCAGCGTGGACTTGTTTATAACTGTCGGTAGGCACGTATATGGGGAAATGAAGCCTCAATATGATTTGCCTAAAGAACTAGTACTACAGTATTGACGAACTGTATAAAAGCTCGATCGGGGTCTAGCGTAATACTAGTACGGTCATGTGATGAATATCTCAACAATAACTCTTTACTATATTAGCAATCGTTCTTCGCAATATATAGGCTTATGATAGGGTTTCAATGGTATCAAGAGGTCATCGATTTCTATGCAGGCTGAATATCTATCTCGCGATTAAATGCTCAAAGATCGAGGTACTATGGAGGAGTCAAGTACTCTGTTTGGATCTATGGATCATGACAGCAGTAAAAGGATAGTGGTAGTGGTCAAATTATACTATTAGCTATGCGTGTTCAAACGATATCGTTGTCTAATTATGATACAAAATCCCCCAATTTGGCGATAAAGCACTGGTGTGATGGTATTTATGATTGATTATAATTACAGCCGGGTGCTCTGATTAAAGGTCTTGACGGAATAGGATAGTATGCAACAATTTACAATACTTATATAATTGAGATTAGAATGGCCAATTTCGAGAACAAGAATCTCATCATATAAAAGAAGAAACATATCATATCAAGATTTCTTTTCTATAAAAAAAAGCCGAGAAAGGGGTTAGTTCAGAGCTGAGGGAGATTTGGAAGGATTTCCCCAGAAGTCAAGAGAAATTCTTGTTCTACAGTGTGATAATGGTTAGAGCTATAATTTAATGAAAGTTATATAAAAGGGAGGATTGCGGGGAATGGTTCTGTTTTGAGTATATGGTATACCGCAGACCTGACTTCAGTTAGTGAATACACCTCGAACTTCTAATAAATTAGACAATAAAAACTGAAAAATTCAGCGATAAATCCCCTTCATAACAACAGCCATAAAGCTTGGCGCTTTTCATCGGGCGGGAATTTCGTCCAAGCATCCTTCAAACGATGTGATCCCCAATGTATACACCATAAAGTGTCCTTGGAAAACTTCTTTGAAACTTTCAAACTTTTGTATACATCCTGACACATTTGTTGTTATGAAACCTGTTCACCACTGCCATTTTTGTAGCAATATTAAGAATGAAAAAGAGCTAAAAACAAAGTTCGACAAGCAAAACTCAAAATCTATGAAAGCGTCACTAAATAACGCTAGGCACGCAAGACTTCTAGTATATTTTTAACATCTGGATTAGAAAATATAAGTACTCGAACTGAATATCATCATGCCATCAAATATGAAACGAATCCCACAAGATTACCAACCAGCTCGAGGAGAAAATCAAAATCCTCATGTTGCGGCTGCTTTATATTGTGTCCGAAGTCCATTTCAAGTTCACGATATCCCCTTTGGCTCCTTCTTCTGCTTCATAGATATCTACTACAATCTTTTAGCAGGACTAAACTTTTATACCTTGCAGTGAATTCGGAAAACACTTCACGACACTTCACTTTACCAAACCACACCACAGCAAACGCCACCCAGCTCCAAAAACATTTTCTAGCATCTACAAAGCCGTAGCATCTTGACCAAGGATTCTTTTCCTGTAGCAAACCAGAGCATTATTGTGTATATCATTAAGGGTCACAGGCAAAAAGAATGCATATAAAAGACCTGCTAAGTCTCTCCATCACCTTATATTTCCCCATATATAGTCCCCCTTTCTCTATATAAATCGTGCAGATCCAATTCCAAAGATGTAAATCGCAACAACCCTTTGTCATCATTTGGCGGCGCTGGATAGTTTACTATCAAAGCCTAGAGGCGCTGACAAAAAATTAAATTTCACCGATCATTGGTAGAAAATTGGAAAAGGCCATATTGACCCTTGCTGTTATTAAGCGACTGACCCCTATTAATGAACGATAGGACCTTGATTTATATATTGTATACTCTAATTATTAGCCTAGAACCCTGGTTTATCAGGATAGAAGAAATTTTTATAGGAAAACTCGAGAGCCTGACCATTCTCTATTAGTAAAGCGCTCAGTCAGGATATAAACATCAAGATAAAACAACCTATAACCGAGTAATCTCACTTTACTATTCAGTTGAATGACCTTAATTATTTTTGTTGCACATCTGAATTGTTTCATAAATCAAATCTGGAAAATGATGACGCTCGATTGTTTCGAATGCAGATATGAGATGAGAACGCAACCCATACCATATTATATGTCTATTGAATTGGACGAGATCATGCTATTTTCTCCATTATAAATCATGTAATAGATTTGTATACACATTTCTTCCGCCTCTATTTACAACTTACTCTGCACCAAACTTCCTCCATCTAACGCAATTGTCGCCCCATTAACATAACTGCCGGCTCTACTTGCTAAAAACAGACAAGCACCCGCCACATCTTCCTTACTCCCAATCCTACCCAGCGGAATCCCACTTACGATCTCATCTTTAAAGTCCTTGAGTGTAGCCGCCATCATCTTACTCTCAAACGGTCCACAAGCCAAAACATTACTCGTAATATTTTTCTTTCCCAGATGATTCGCAAGGACTCTGCTCAGTTGATGTAAACCAGCTTTACTGGCAGAGTATGAGAAGGTTTCGAGAGAAGGAACGCGGATTCCGTCGACGGAGCCAATGTTGATGATGCGTGCTGGGTCTTCGGGGGTAGATGCGGCTTCCATGAGAGGGGTGAGCGCTTGGGTGAGAGTAAAAACTCTTGTGAGATTGAGAGTCAAGACCCTTGTCCATGCCGCATCCGGGAATTCCGCATAAGGAGCGCCCCAATTGCTTCCAGAGTTGTTAACCAAGATATGTAATTTCTTTTCTTTCTTTTGTAATTCATCCACCAAGCGTTTGCAATCTTCGAGTTTGTAAAAGTCGGCTGGGATGGCGTGTGCGGAACCTTTGCCTGTAAGAAAGAGGGATTAGCTTGGTTAATCGGACGAATTGGGAGATATCGAGGTACCGAGTGCGTTCAATTCTTTGCAGGCTTCCTCGCAGGCTTTGCCATCGCGGGATGAGATGTAGACTTTGGCTCCATTCGTGACGAAGCCTTCAGATATCATGCGCCCGACTCCCTTGGCGCCACCTGTAACAAGAACTACCTTGTCCTATTGATTTCATTAGTTTGTGAAGTGCTCAAAGCAAAAGCTGACTGCTTACCTTGACATTAAAGAGATTTACGACATCCATGATTATTATGTATCTGCGGTCCTACCCTATATACGAGATTGAGCTGGATAATGATGTCTGAATGTTTGAGATTGAATTGAATAATGAAATGTGAATAGATTAGACAGGAGAAGAAGTAAGTTGGATTCGCGATGAGGAGGTTCAAGGAACCATGAATTACCCGGAATGTCCTGAGCCTCGGCTTGAATACATTCTAAAGACAGGGGTAAGCTCTATTAGCTTAGCGCCACGATTGCCACAAATACCCCACCAGTCCATCTAAGGTTAATACTCCGTAGGTATCTAATCTCTGTTGTTGCTTTTGTTTTGGGATGCTTTGTTAAATTTTATATCTAAAGTACGGAGCAGAAAGTCACTCAGTATAAATCTGAATTTCTCTACAGATAAGACTGTAATACCTTAGTAACACCTAACAAGGAAGAAGTTCAGGGCGAAATAGGTATAAACATGACTTCGAACCTCGGTTTATCTGGTTAGTCAAGCCCTTCCTTGAAATATTCAAAATGGTACTGAACAATTCAGAAACGGGTGCTCGCCTTAAAGCTCAATTCGAGGGCCATGATACGGCCCAGCATGGTGAGAGATGGGAACAGCTCTGGAAAGACAAGGTCACTCCGTGGGATAACGAATCTCCTAATCCGGCACTCATTGATATACTAAATGAGCGAGAAGATCTTGTCTCGAAAAAAGCTGATGGTTCAAGGAAGAAAGCTTTAGTCGCTGGATGTGGAAAGGGATATGATGTCCTGCTATTGAGTGCTATGGGCTATGATGCTTATGGACTGGATATTTCCGAGACAGGTCTGCAAGGTGCTAAAGATACTGAGAAGGAGAAAGATGGCAAGGGTTTGTACGAACCTAAAGATGGGATTGAGAAAGGCAAAGTTACCTGGATAGCTGGAGACTTCTTCAAGGATGGTTTCTTGACAACTGTAGAGGGGGAGAAAAACTTTGATTTGATCTATGATTACACGGTATGTAATTCTTTCAATTTGTTGGACCAAGATTACTAAACCTTGAGAAAGTTTGGTTGTGCATTACCTCCTGTTTTAAGGCCTGCATGGTCCAAAAGATATCATGAGCTTCTGTCCCCGGAAGGAAGACTTATCTGTCTCGAATTCCCTAGTACTAAATCTCCATCGATTGGAGGTCCGCCATGGGCCATGCCTCCAGGAATTTATGAAGGTCATTTGTCACGCCCCGGGGAAGTGTTGCCATACACCGAGACTTGTGAGCTAGAGGTCGAGAAACTTGGCCCACCACACCAAAATGGCCTTCAGCGTATTGCACATTTCCATCCCAAGAGGACTAATAGGAACGGATATGATTCAGATGGCAAAATAAATGATTGGGTCAGCGTTTGGTCGAATTAGATAGATTCTCGCCTGGTAATTAGAACAAGAGCTTGAGCTTAAGCTTGAACTTGAGCTCCTTCAGCTTTTTGGTCTATTATGGTGCTCTTCGAAGCGAATTATAGTGTTCGCCTAGACCAAATCCGTGTCGGTAGTATGCCAGATAAATTGTCTCTGGTTTTTTCTCGGTCCCAGGCTCGATCTTTTGGGTAGCCCCATTCTGCAACACACAAATTTCAACGTTATATGTTTTTGCCAGAGCAAGAAGTTCTAAGTGACCACCCCATTCCGCAGTATCTCTGATTTTGTGGACATAATCTTCGAGAGGTTCGTCCAGAAATGGAACGAAATCATCCGGGTGTCCCTCAATGTATGTTGCGGCAGCTTTACGAACCACTTTGTATCGTTGATCATCCTTCAATCCTTCTGCCTCAGCCCCCAGAGGTATCCCAGTTTGTGATAATTGATCGGCTATGGCAGAGAAAAGACAATGTCCATCTGGTCTAATTTGTTTCTCGTGTAAGTTTCTCGAAGTAAACTCCTCCTGCATTCGTTTCCTTTCTACTTCTTTTTCATCAGGCATATTCGCGGCCTCTTTTCTAGCTTCTTCCACAGCAGCCTCTTGTTCCGCTGCCCTTCTTGCAAGTCTTTCTTTTTGTCGATTACGTTTCTTAGGCTGTCCTGCCTCAGATTCTGCTGTTTCCGCAATCGAGGATTTCTCCAATGAGTCGGTAATATTGTCAACTCCACTTGCATCAATCGCAATTGCCGATGTTTCTGAATCTTCCTCGCCAAGCTCTGGAACATCGTTAATATCTGGAACAGAATCCCCATTCAGCGATCCTATTTCTTGAGCTTGCCGTTCTTTCAATTGTCGTTCCAATTCCTCACATTCGTTATTCACACCTTTCCGAGTCTTCTTCGTTGCGCCTTTCTTCTTTTGCGTTATTCGTCCTTGCAAATCCTTTTGCTCCTTGCGATGGCGACTTTGCACTTCTTCGAAACTCTCCATCTTGATATTGTGTTCTTGAATTTGGTGGTGGACGTTGGTGTAGCGGGGTGAAAGTGAGGGGCAGGGCAAGGTCATAAACTTTAACATACTGCCGAAAAGGCGGTGTAATCTAACATTAGTACACTCTTCAACTTCCCTCCATATGATCTGGTGCAGGGATTTAAAAAATCAGGTCTATTTAATCCGGTATAAATAGGTTTCCGGTACAGACATTGAAGTATCAATAACTTTGTATAATTAATCTCGAATTTTTAGTTTGAATTTAATCCTATCTAATATCGTGGATTAATGGGCAGAAAAAGGCGGTGAAAGATAATTTGTATTCGGACTACAATAATAGCATGTACAAAAACACAAACTAATTTTCATTTTCCATGAATACAAGTGATCCTATACCATTATCTTCAATTCCATCCTACGCTTGTGGAAACTCCATAAAATTTTCAGTCGCACCCTCGGCACCAATTAAAACAGCAAAAATGGTCAACTCCTCCGTCTTACTCGTGTTCTTCCAAGCATGCCACCCCTCGCGTTGAATAATCACGTCTCCCTTCTTCAAGACTTTTTTCTCCCCGCTGCTCACTGTGTACTCTGCCTCTCCACCCATGATACAAACATAATCAAGTGTATGCGTACGATGCATGACTCCCTCATCTCCATTGGGATTAGGTGCCATAGTGCTAACTATGGCTGCGCTGCCACCGGGGGATGGAAAGGAGATTGTTTGTTCCCGCTTGGCGACTTCTTGACGTGCTTTGAAATCGGCGTCATCGGTGAATGAGGGTGTAGGGCCAGCAGAGTAGGCATAGCTTACTGCAAGACCGGGGAGTCCTGGTCTCGTGACGAAAGACGTGGAGTCAAGAAATGTGGTGGTTTTATCATCGGTATTGGTAGTAATGTATAATTTTGCGCTGATTCCCGTCGTGTCCGAAGCCATGTTGAGCTGATGTTTGGAACTTTTTTGGATTGAGGATGCTTGAAGCGACTGATAGCTTTGCTGGGAGATTATTTCAGTGTTGTGTGCTTGTAAGTGATTAGGTAGGATGAGGCGCTGGTATATATAGCAAGCAGTAAGCACTTGTGATATAGGTAGATCCACCACACACTGTAAATGAATGATGATTTGTAAGAGTTCTGAAATACACTCACTATAAATAGATGATGATTTGTAAGAGTTCTGAAATACACTTACCGTTTATAGCGAAATCATACCAAAATTACGATTTTCGACTTTTTAAGCCTTTATTATAAATCTCTTAATTTATATAGGGAAAATATGAAAAAAAAGCGTTATAAAACGAAAATTTTGAGAATTCATAGTTTTAAATATCTATAACTTTCGAAAAAAAAAATTAAAAATTAAGTATTGGATCTTCTGAAATAATCTAAAAATTATTTATTTATTGAAATTATTTTTTTGGAAATTTTTTATTTTATTTTATTCAGTATTGAAAAAGCTATTCAGTCACGAATTTGAATGGTGTGCGGTGAGTAGATTCCAGAACTCTAAACTCCAAAGCGATTTGGTAGAGTATCAGAAGGATTCTATATTTGCCCGATGTCCGTCTCTCGTATCATTTCTAACTACAGTAGAACTGGACCAAAATATTCGATCAATTAAATCCGGTTTTACTTAGGGTTAAATAGATTTTGTACTTCCGAGCCCCCGATCTCCTTATAATAACCATATTGTTTTAAGTATGACTCTCTACAGGGTATGATAGGAAGCATGAGGTAGAATCTGAAGGCATTCAGGAGAGACTAATAGCGTCAAGTGTATTGTAGCTAGCTATGAGAGAAGAGCTCTGATTAAACTCAGAGCTCTTACTAGTACCAATTAGGGCTAGCTCTCCCTGCTCTAGCACCCACGTGACCCATCCTTTTAACACATATAATAGTTCCACAAATCATGCAATAAATCCCTATCGGAAAAATCTAAGGTTTATGGCTACTAAAAATATATTGGATATACTGGATTCAGCTTAGAAGTGTTCGGTAATGCGGCATTCATAAAAATTCCGGTATTCTCATACAGAAATCGATCAAATCAGGAAATATTTCCGGTGTAATCAACCAGTATTCCGGCATAACGCACTCTGGTATAAACAGGTTCTACTATACAAAGAGAAAGACGATAGACCAAGTGGAACAGCTCGACGGCCTCGTACTATAACCCTTGTGGTTAGGGCAGGGTAAGCCCCAAGAATCATGAAGGGTGTTCCACTAGAAACACTCGATCCACTTATGCCTCACTTGCCGAAGAGTATAAGACGATTTGAGCAGCAACAGCACAGTCCCGCTGTTGATAAAAAGGTTGATACCACCAGTAGCGTTGTAAACTGGTCAAAATTTGAGATGGACACCTCATTTGTCCTTCATAATTCACTGTAAATTGATGCAATCCCAACAGAATCATGCCTAGACTGAAGAAGTGGAATGTGCTACACTTATAGCAGCGAGAGAAGTAGTCAAGTGAGCCATACGCTCAGTGAAGTTATGCTTTGTGACAAGCTCCAAAACCTGGGGTGCACTTATAATGTAGGGCAATGGCGGTTGCCCTATATATTGATGTTAGGGCACTAATAAAAGCAGTTAAACCCTAATACGGTGTGCTTAGTCAGCACAGTCTACGGTCCGACACCAACCAGGCAATACCTATTAAGTTAACTCGATATTTCTTGATGGAATATCAAAGCTTCTTGATTGTCGGTGGTGATACGATTGGAAGTTGATAGCCAGAGGTTGGTATGATGTTGTCCCCTCATTAGATGCCACCGAAAATTCGCTCTGACGAAGTTGCCTGTTGCACAGCATCAAACCGAATGATTGACATATGGAAGCAGAATATGAGATGTTGTAGACCAGAAAACGGACAAGTATCATTTCGCGAATCCACCAGAGGGCGGATCATCTAGTGATGAGGTAGTCTCTGATAAACCATAGCATGATATTTGATAAAGACCCGAGACCTGAATGTTGAAGGGAGAATCGATTCTGACTTGTGCAAGAGAATCATGAAGTTTCAAGTGTACAATTCACCGGCTCTGCGAATTTATAGGTTTTTGAAAAATCATCCAGAAAAACCGGCATGTCGTAAGGGCGAGAGTACCTCGTGCATTTTTCCCAATTTCGTTTTCAACATTTCCGATTAATTGCAAGCTTTCATGACGTCGTTTATTTTTCTCACGAAAGCCCCCCACAGTTGCAATCTGTTGCACAGCCTATGCTTATATTTCATACATATACTAATTTCTTCTCATTCACAGTTCCTTCGCCCAAGTGAAACACATTTTCATTTACTTCCAAAATTTCAAACTTCGCAATGGCAACTGTTGGATGCCCTTCCCCAAAACCGCCACCCTCCCCTTCGGCACAACCTACGTATACGTCAGCATCCCTAAGACTGAACCCTCCAAATCCACTATTCTCTTCCTCCACGATTTTCCATCCACATCCTATGACTGCTTGTATCAGATTTCTTATTTTGGCTCTAAAGGGTACGGGATTATTACGCCGGATCTTCTAGGCTATGGTAGTACCGATAAACCTGACACTGTAGAAGCATACGTCTTCAAGACTATGGCCGCTGAAACCAGCGACTTGCTTACCCATGAAGAAATTGAGAAAGTCGATGCTATGGGCCATGATTTAGGAAGTCTTTTCCTATTCTAAGTCATCAATTATTATCCGTCTAAATTCCTTTCGGCCACCTTACAGTTAGTTCTACATGAACCGCCAGGAATACCGTTTGACTTGACCTAGTCAGGCAAATAACGGAGAAAGAGCTGGGCTTTGGAGGGTTTGGATATATGCAATCTTTCTTTGAAGAGAATTCTTGGAAATTGATGGATGGACATGTAAATACAACGTCTCCTTTGATTTCAAACTTATCAGCTTGAATTTAAAAATCACAAAAACCGAAAATCCCATGCAAGAAAGCTTTTTCTCCCTAATGTATGATTCTAAAGGGACAGCAGCCAAGAGATTTTACCCCCTAGACGCCCTATCCACCTCGCTAAAAGAAAACTATATCGCTCCCCCACTAATTCGGCAAAACCCTACCTATATTTCCACCCGCTCTCTCATTTTCTCTACCTCGAGTTTCCGCGGCCCTACAAATTGGTACTGTTCTAGCTATGGACAGCATCCTTGTATCCATGAAGAAATAGACGATAAACTCGATCCACAGATTCCGTGCGGCTCACTTTTTATTGAGTAAATCATAAAAGTGCTGTGAGGATGGAGAGTGTTTCGAAGCGGATGCGTCTGTTTGCTAGAGATTTAGTTACGAGGGAGGTGGAGACTACGGGGCATCGGGTTCAGTTTGAGGCGAAGGATGAGGTGAATAGGTCTTGGGAGGAATTTTTGAGGGAAGCTTAAGGTAGGGGGGTCGGAGTTGTTCTATGCCAAGAAGCGGATATTGAGTTTGACAAGGATGGTAAATAAAAAATGTGCATTGCTTGATACGCTCCTTTCGTGCTACTCTATACTTATATTTGCTTACTCTAACCAATGAAATGAATGATGATGCAGTCTCCCTTGCTAACCCACCTCTTTCACTCCCCATATTCGCAATGACTAAACTCCAGGATATCTAATCAAACTCTACCAAAAACAGCATAATCCCAGCCCCACCTTCTCAATTTACCCTCGTCCATGTCCCTTTCTCTACTCTACAGCTCTATCGTATTCTCCCGACTCAATCTCTTCCCCTGCCAAACCTTCATCCCCGCAAAATATAGACGCGAAGTATTAGCCCCATCACTCGAATGAAATGTTTCCCACGCGGAAATCTCGCTAGGGTGAATAGAGTGAAAGAGAAACATCATATTAAGCATAAGCATTCCATCGAAAATAATCAAGATCATCTCATTGCTTCGAATAAATCCAGTGGTACCCGTCAAATTCTCAATCAGACGGATCACAGATCGGATGGCGATCAGAGCAGAAGCGATATATAAAGCAACGAGATGTTTCTTATATGGGATATCCGGACGAGAGGATTTCGGAATCGTGCTTGTGGAGAGACGTTGGAAAGGATTGCGCGACATGTTATATTGGAATTTCGCAACCGTGAAGACGAAGATGACCAGGAAAACAAGTTGTTCGCCTAATCCCATCATGACGAGTCGATTCCCAAGTCTAATCCAACTAACAGGCATGGTAGTCATAAGACGGAGAATAGAACCGACGATAAGGATCACGGCGGAGAAACAATCGAAAAAGAGGAAAATCTTTTGGAATCTGCTTAGGCGAATTGGTGAAAGTGATTCCCCGCCCACGGCTTTGACAATGCGTTCGTAGTACATGTAGACGGCTGCTGCCATAATGGTTGGTGCGACGAGGATACAGGTGTATTGGATGGCGAAAGGGATAACCGAGAAATTTGGTGCTTCGAAGTGTGAGATGATGCGGCATCCATAACCAATGGCTTCGACTACGGGTAAATATTAGTACAGGCAATTAGTCTCGCATATGGAAAGGGCGGACTAACGTAAACCTCCCACTACGATGGGGATGAAAAACTTGGTTTTAGATCGTGACATTTGATATGTGTGTAAGGCTGTGGTTTGGAGGAAGGTTGCTGCAAACATCACACCGGTCATCATTACTGGTACATAGCAGTAGTATGCACATGAAGCAAGGGTGGCTGTGGCTATCATGATTGCGGCTCGTGTGCGTGTGTGTTATCAGGATATGAATATGGAGAAAGGTGAATATGGAGAAAGATGGAAATATGCCTATTGAACTGGAGTTTGAATATTAGACGAAAGACGGAGAGGAGGATTTGGTGCGTTGAAGAGATTCATTTTCTCGAGAAGAGGTCCCTCAGTTATATAGATAGACATAAGATTCATCGTGATAGTTATCGCATATGATATTTACTATGTGAAAAGATCGTCGAACGTTGAAGCATGATGTCGATACCTGGCACCCCATACCAAAAATCAAAATAGCACAAAGCTTATGGAAAGATTGACCCAATCAAATCGCATCGCATAGCGTATAGCAAAGTTCGTCTGGGATTAGAGTAATTATTTTGGCTGGAACAGTATGAGTGGGGCCAAAGAACCCGAATACGCAAATGCGAAAGTTTAAATGTGATTTACTAGCATGCGCAGCAGCAGCATTGTTTGAAGATCTGATGAATTGTCACAGCTTCCGTAGGGCTTGAGTGGAGTGCCGATTGACGCTTGTATATTCGACACCCCTTTTGACAACCTCAGACTTCCATTTTTCCATAGATACGTACATACTCGTTGATGGCTGAGTTGCTTGGTGTTTCTGATGGAACCACGGGAAACGAGTTTTAAAAAACTGTTAATGTGCAGGCAAGATTGTTTAACCAAATGGTACATAGAAAATAGTAATCTAGCCCAGAATTTTGGTCTAAATATCGGGAAACGTCGATATTAGAGAGAATCTGACTAGAGATGGTGTTCGAGATGGCATTTATCATACCCCGAAAAAAAATCTGATACGGCTCACCTTACATCAATATAGATGAATGATCTTCACCACTCCCCGTCATATAAGCATATTAGAGCTAGTAATCTGCCCCAGAGCCTTGCTACCTGTATGTATTTTCTTCTGGAACAGGATTTTATTTTCCATTTACTGGAATCTGAAACTTTTGAAACGAAGTCCTGCAAATCAAATAAGTCACCATCCAAGCTGGGGGCATCCGGTGAGCCTGTCCCACTGCGCCATTCTCTGTGGATTTCCGTGTGCCAGGCGTTGTCCACTGCCATGGCAATGAGAAAGTATAAGGTTGCTTATCTCTGCTCTTTCCACCATACAAAGCCCTAATGACTGATATGCGACCACATACTAGACTGCCGCTTATTTTGTGGACATCTACTCAATTTCAACATCGCAAATGTATGGATTTTAGGCCACAATTTGGAAACCCGTCCTCTCCCCATCGTCCACACGATAGGCCCCCAATCCTTGCTTGAAATCCCTCAAGTACTCCAGGTTATATGATTTCGCGATACGTTCTCTCGTGGCAGTAAACGGCCATCGTGATTTTGTACATGATGAAAGGTAGGGTCGGTATCGCAATGTCTTGCAGACTTTTCGCACAATACCCGCGGGAGTGCAGACGCGTCACTCAAGATGGCTCTTATTAATTCCGCGAGGCAATTAGTATTTCAAAACACACTGAACGCATCCTCAGCAGCCAGACTAAATCCTGAGAGTGTTATGTTGAAGCTATCATGAATACTGTTGTGGTAGAGGAGGCACGCAGCGACGAGATTAATGTTCTAATGGTTCTGATGATTAATCAAGGCTGCTTGGTGTTCTATGGTAAGATTACCGTACATATACAAAACTGCGTTTTATTATTGCTTTTTATTATCGTTAATTTATTATCGGACTGAGGATGCATTTCAAGTTTTCTCATTAATTATAGTATAAACTAAGTATTTTGCTGGTTGTTGCCGTTGCTGAATGCTTTTCTTTGGCTATTAAAGCTGATGGGTTAATAACGTCACCGAAGATAATGAGTTCAGAGGGTTGTTCAAAAAGCAACCAAATGGCATTATGTTTATCGCCAGCTGTTCTTTTTCTTGTTCGCTGTATGCTCATCATTGGAAATGTAACAATGGAGTTTAGTACTCAAACACAGCCACCAAAGCTGGTGGTGAAAGAAAATACACATTTTTGATATTTCCGTTCGCAGAGAACCCCTCATTCCAATATCACTTCCCTTATCATACCATCAAAATCTAACCTTTCAAGCTACAATTAATTTAAATCTTCTTCAAATCTTCTTCAAATCAACAATTCTCTTCGTAATTTTAAACATGAGCACTAACAAATGGTACAATCCAACCTCCGGAAAGGGGAAGACAATTCTAGTTACTGGTGGTAACGGTTTTGTGGCAGCCCGAATTCAGGATGACTTTTTGTCTCGAGGCTACAATTTTCGAACCACTGTTCGAAGTTCAGATAAAGGGGAAGCTCTAAAGAAAAGTTTTGACAAATATGCCGATCAGCTTTCGTACGTAGTTGTCGGAGATATCGTCAAAGAAGGAGCCTTCGATCAGGCAGTGAAAGGTGTCGATGGCGTAAGTAATCATATCAGCAACTACAAACTACTCACTCACACACATCAGGTGGTTCATTCGGCCTCTCCATTTGTCTTTGACGTTAAGGATTATCAGCTTGACCTTCTTTTTCCAGCTATAACAGGTACAACCAATATCTTGAAAGCCGTTCAAAAGAATGCTCCTCAAGTAGAGCGTATAGTTATTACATCATCCTTCGCCGCAATCATAGATATGGACAAGGGACTTCGCCCTGGTCACACATACAGCGAGAAGGACTGGAACCCAATCAGCTATGGTGTTGCAGCAAATCCCAAAACTTCCGTCGAAGTCTCCTACTGTGCATCAAAAGCGTTTGCCGAAAAGGCTGCATGGGGTTTTGTTGAAGAAAACAAGCCCAACTTCAATCTTTCGATCATCTGTCCTCCTATGGTATACGGGCCCAATGCGCAAAACATCACATCTCTCGACCACCTGAATACGTCTTCAGCAGATATTTATCGTCTTATAAATGGGTCCGAAAAGACAGTCCCAAGCACCAATTTTTTCGGTTTTGTCGATGTCCGCGATGTGGGAGAAATTCATGCTCGAGCCTATGAATCTGCCGAAGCTGCTGGCCAACGTTTTCTCACTGCCGGTGGCCCTTACACATATGCTCAAGTGTGTGAAGTTATCAGGAAGCATTTCCCACAATTGAAGGATAAAATTCCTGACCCATCGACTGCACAAGTCGAAAACGCATATAAAATCAGCAACGAGAAGGCTAGAAAGGAGCTTGGAATGGATTTTAGAGACTTGGAAACGACGATTCACGATCAAGTTGTGGAATTTTTAAATTTGGAAAAGAAATTGGGTAAGGCTTGAGTTGCGAATGCGTACATCTTCTAGGCGAGGAACTTCTGGGATTTTTGAGATAAGTTGGATGGCTCCTTAAATGCCACTTTCTGTGATGTAGGTCCCAATGGGATATAACAAAATAAGCATGCTTGATATCAGACGAGCCGTAAAATTTACACCTCTGGATTGAATATTTCTCCTTGGCTAGAGAGTGCAAAACTAATGGCAGTTGCTAATCCTTGACATTACGACCTAACCCCTGAAACAGGTACTACCTATTGAATCCTCCAAGCTCACGGCGGGAAGTTTCATCTCGCCTCTAACGCTCCTTCGCCAACATCTGATCAACCTGTGAAGGTGTCTGTGGCTTTTCTTTCTCTCCGACATACATAAAAATAAATGGGGCCGGTTCATGCAGCAGTCTTCTACTTCGGATATACCGATGCCTGAATTAGAGCTACATGCGATTATCTGAATTAGGATATATCCAAAATCCGGGCTGATCAATCGAGAACACGTAGATGACTCCAAAATCGGGACCCACGACTTTTGTCGAATTCAGACTGGTGTTGGGGGAAAGAGGGACCATTTCCAGGGTATGATTGGATGGATACATACACCGATTGTGCATGCACATTGGTGGCCCGGTACGTACCCCGAAATGCTTCGGATTATCGGCAGCTCAAGGAATGAGTACCGTACCATTGTATGTAGCGGAATATCTTACTAAATTCATGATCTCTTCGTCATTCATTCCTCACCTGTGGACACGCGAGATAGAATATGTTTGGATAAAGTTCTAAAATACTAGAGCGACTTTGAGGGTCTCTTAGGATTGAATCCGGGCGTGTGAGCGGACTTGGCCGCCACCAAATTCCATGACAGATTCCTAGAAAAAATATCGAGTGCAGATATGACAAAGAGGGATTAGCGTTAGGGCTAGAGAGCCGCAAATCTAAAACTGACGACGCCTTGAACCTCTATTAGCACAGATAGTTTATTAGGTGGATCATTGCTGATGATATGTATGACTTGGCAAAATCATTCACGTCACTTATTTCTGGTTTTAGAAGAATCCACCCAGCCAACTGAACGAACCACCGGTCAACTAAACAATTTAACCTAATTAGGTCACCACCTTAAGCTATTCAGGGCTCAACACCTAGTGTATATCAATCTGAAAGTAGCGAAATAATAAAATTCTACTGATATGCCGCTTAATTAGGGTTAGGCGTTCAATTAGCCGGTGCGTTTGACCATCTCACTTGCAATTGACGTATCAACGCCTAGTGTGTACAACCGCCAGGGCGAAGATTCTCCATCAAAATCCTAAGTGGGTGGTATTAATAGATACACGGGAGGGTTTTTTATCGAAACGAAAAGATTTTGATTTTTGAACCTCATGCTCTGTCAGCTCATACACAGACAGCTCTTTGCTGTCATGATTTCTTGTGATTGTAGCCGCATTCGCTGTCATTCACCCCAGGTCATCAAAAAAAAAAATCCTTCAATCAGACGACATGTAGCTTCGACAAGATGAAATCAAGGTTTTTTTCCGTCACAGTTCAACGTCTCTAGAACGTTATCGTGTTTCGGCCTGTCAGGAGCGGCCACGACCAGCCACGACCCAGCCACAGCCACGAGCCAGCGGAGCATAACCCCACAAAACACTTTGACTCGCAGAATTTCAGCTCATTGTTAGCTTGATGGATGTACATTTTCATGTACGTTGATGTACTGTGATGATAATATCCACACAAGCGAAGAGTTAGGCAAGAAGATTTCCTGGAAAGGGGCGAATGGTTTTGAAACTCCACTGCTAGCCCCGGAATTTTAGCCCTACAAACTCCAGCGCAAAGGTCTCTATAAATAACCGATGAATCACGAGTAACAGGAAAAGGTTGCTGGACTTCCGACTTTTGATATACCTATCATTTTTCACTTTGTTTAGGGCCGGCTTTACGAGTGTGTATTCCCATCACCCATTCCAAAATACACAAGCCTACCTATCGCCGGGCTAGCTATTATCAATATGTTACCATTGACAGAGAACCAGGAATCTATGCTGAGTAGATGGGCAGCAAATAATCTAGGCAGACCTCAGGGTAACTCTATGACCTTTCTCATGGACCAAGCAGGTCTGGAAGAAGAACAAATCAACCATTGGTGGACCAATCAACAAAGTACTCGTGAGTAGCACATTTTTCCTTCTGTTGTGGAAATGTCTTCTAACATTCTGTACCAGGTCTTGATATCGAAATTCCATCTGCACAAGTAGCGCCAACTTCCGAAGTTGGCATGTATGGTTCTGAAAGCAATGATTTTGATCTATTTGGTGAAATGTTTTCCGGTCTGGGGGGAAATTGGTCTCCACTTGAGCAGCCCGATTCAGATGTTTTTCAAAGCCGAGATAATCGGGGCGATGGCTCTCCGCAGAAGATACCCCCTCATTCAGAAATTACTCCGATCTTCGATAATGATTCAGTGCTTTTGATACCATCATCTCACATGAATAATTTTATGCCAAACAGACATACTTGGGGGGGCACGTCAACCCTTTTTTCTGTGAATGAGGATCAGGTAGCAGGTCCACTGGAATCATGTCAGAGTTTTCAGCCTTACAAAGGCATAGATCAAGCAAACATTACCTCGATGTCTAATTCGAAATACAATTTGCCTAGTGATCTCCACAAAAACCAGTTCACCACTCGACACCACAACCTGGAATCTATCCCACGACCATCCATTAGATGGAGGCGCAAATCAGGTTCAAATCTGTACGCTAAAAGATCACCAGATATACATCGAAAGTTTACAAAATACAGTTGCACAATCTGTCGCCAGACATTTGAACGCAAAGGTGCCAAAGGCGACTGGAAAAGGCATGAACAGACAAAGTGCGAGCAACAAAAGTTGTGGTACTGCATGCCAAAAGAGCCAATTATCCAGGTACTCAATGTTTGGTCCTGCATGCTATGCAATTACGCTAACAGCAATCGTGAGGAGATGATCAGTCATCTTTCTAACCAACATCGATTCCAAAACTGCTGGGGAAAACCTCTGTCCAAAAGGTGCCACCCTAGGAAAGATAAGTTGAGGGATCACTTGAAGAAACACCATAATTTATCTGAAGGATTAACAGGCTGGGAATCTTGGCATCAAGATTTACCAGAAAAAAAGGCTTGGGGATGCGGATTCTGCGGTGGTTGCTTTTTTACTTGGGATGGTGAGTCTCCAATTACATATTCCTCTGTATTCTGTTATTTTAGTTTTCGGCACGGCATAGGTCGCTTGAGACTATACGTGCAGGTAAATAGAAGACTATTAAGAATTGTCATAACTAACACTACATAGCGAGACTCGACCATATTGCTGAACACTACGAGAAGCAAGGAATCCAAATTGCACAATGGTCGTTGACAAATGTCATCAAAGGATTGCTGAAGCAGCCCAGAGAATGGGATATGTTAAACGCGTGGAAAAGTCTTGTCGGTCATAATGACCAATCGTACACATGGTCATCCGATGATGCCCTAATTTTGCAGCGCAAGTTGGAGTATCGGGAAGACACACCACAGAACCTCGCCCTAGAGGCAAGAAGACTGGCAGATAAATATTCTCAAAATTTTGTACCACAAACTTGGCCCCTTTCTGAGTCTCATGTAGCAAGGCTAGCGCGAGACATGTTTGCTGAATCTTTGAGTGAAAGTTCAGGCCACGGAGATAGCGGCAACTCTTATGGGAATGCTTATATGGCAAATAATGGGCAGGTAAATCCCGCGACACAAGTTGATAATTTTTTTGATTTCTTCTGATGGTGTATCGAGTCTGAACGGTAAAAAAAAAGCAAAGGTAATAGTTTGTGAGAGCCGGCTATCCATATTCTAAAGAGACCTTTGCTTCACTCATTTGTTACTGCTAGGATTACTGAGGGGCTGAGCAGAAAGCATTAGAGAGCCCTTCACGCTGCGCATATTGAACGGTTCAATAAAACAGTCAAGACGGATCCGAACGAGGATTTTCGAGCAGGGAAGCCACATACATTTCTGTCCAAGCAATATATTTGAAAAGATTGCTAGAAGGTATGGTTGTATCGTGGAAGACTCTCACACTGACTAGCTTTTTAGTTGGGATTGAATTTGGTACCTTTCACTAACGTCCAGCTGCAGGCAGACCTGGCTGTGTATTGGAAGAATGGTTGGTTCGGGGTTTGTCTTTATAGTAAAGGATCTCAGACGATGAATGATTGATATCCAAAGAGGGAAGTCGGAAGTTGAGATAGACCAGTAGTTATGATGTAGTGATTTAACAGTTCCAGTAAACATTTTTCCGATTAGCGTGTTGAGGATTTAGTCGGAGGAATATAATTTTGGGGGCTAGATATAATTTTTTTTTAGAAAAACAAATGTTTGCAAGGTGTTTATTGGTAGCGTAGCGGTAATAGGATAACTTTCATGGCTTCAAAATAGATGCTAAAATCGCAGTATATTACCATCAGGTGAAATGTCTACTGCTCAAACAAGGAGATCAATAGCAACTTCGTGAGACGCTGTCCCGTCGGTGAAACAATCGCTAAAAATTAGCGAATAAACATTAGCTGCTCCCCTCAAGAAACATCCTCCCCCTTACACGAATCACTTCACTCCCACAGCAAGCATTGACAACTTCAAAGCCCTATTCTTACAACTTCCTTTCCTCTCCATCCATCTCATCCAATATCGAAACATTATAATCGCAATCGCTATCGCAATTCACCACCACTACTCCTCCCTAGGCAGACGAATAACAACCGAGATGTCGGGTCTATAGAATCCTGGGTTTTTTCCGAGATGGCTGATGCTGTCTACCAGGATACCGACAGCGGATATATTGATTTGCGAACTGGTTTGGAGTATTTAGGGAAATCCATGGTCTGAATGTTTGATTGAGGCGAGCGCCACAGTGGGAGATTGTAGTGATGGGATTTGTTTAATAAGGATTGATATTGAATTTTTATCTAAGATTGCCGCTTCAGGGTCCTTACGGGTAAGGATGAGTATCGGATAGTATGCAATGATGATTAGAGAAATGTCGGAACATGTAATGTAAATAACTTACTTCTTTTTGCTTTGGCTGGCTCCAGGTTCCATTTCACCTTCTGGAACGTCAAGGTCTGAATCAGGTCTTCTTCACTATCCAGAGGGTTGATTGAAATAATTTTTTTTTCATTTTATAAAAGTAAGAGCAGTCCTACTTATCCACCCCATAACATTTGAAGAAATCAGCCGTCTTTAAACGGACTGAAATATAAACCCAGATTATGGGCACAAGTTTGGTTGTTTTTTAAAAGAAAGGAAGAACAAAGTTCGCAGAAGCAAAAAGACAACGTTTTTCGAATCATCAGACTGCTGCTACCCGCCATCTCAACGATCGAATTTCATGTCTGACTTGCATATCTCCTTTCCGCCAATAAAAAAACTGAATGTGAGATTATCACCCTAATTACCGAACACGATTTGTTGCTGAAAAACAAGTTTCTGCACCAGGAGACCGAGGTGAGCATTGTATTGCGTTCTGATATTCCTACCAACGTCGAGGTTATTAATTAGATTTGACTGAATGACTCCAACTTTTTCGATTCCTATAGAATGTTAGTTTGAATTTGTTTTCAATTGGAGATGATTATTGACAGACGAGGATCAGAAACATATTCTGGGGGTTCCGCCGATACACATTGGTATAGTGTAGATCTTAATACTGTATCAAGCAGTGGATAATCCAAGGCGCACTGAACGATTCCGGAGGCACCTTTTTGAATCTCATCACCCTAGTAGCATTTTATTAGTCATTGAGACTAGATATGGTAGCGCAATTGTGGCTTTTTGAGTGACTTACCTTGAAAATCAACCACTCCATTCGTCTGTTGCATCTCTTCAAATTTTCCCATTCATCAATAAAAGAGCTTTCCTCTGGGTCTATACCTTGTCGGAAAGGGGGTGATATGCAGACACCATAATGACAACGTAGTCGCTTCACCCGTGGCAAAATTCCTTCTAGTCCACGTAAGGCAGCTCCACGCATAACGGCAGATTGCCTTCAAGAGATCAGCATAGAAACAGAGCAAATTTATGTATGTATCACGGCTTACGGATGCAAGAGGCGTATCAAGGTTGTGTTCCCGTTTTGCTGACACCACTTTTTCAACCGCTTATTGAGGTGTGACGATTCACCGAAGCCGCCGACTAGGATGATACGCTAATGCATCACAAATTTTTAGCAAAAACTTCTCTTGAATCTGTTCATCTCGGAATTGAAACACACATTGATTGTAGCATTTCTCGCGGTTTTTGCTGCTTCCACTTGATCTTTCACTAAGCTTATTATTCCCGCAATGACGGGATCGAAAAGGCCCTCCATATCTTCACTGATAGGTTGTTAGTAAACTCAACATCTTACGGAAACATAAATCTTACTATGTGAGCAAAACAAGTCGATCTTACTCGTCATAATGATCAGATTCAGGAACAGCAAGATTGAGAGGGCCAAGCTCTCCTACTTCTCTCTCATCGTTACGTCCAAAATCCCTTTTCAATGCCTCGAAGGCCGTCATAAATCTGCTACCTGGACCCTTTTGACCGAGCGGCAGATCATCGAATGCAGATCCAAAGCGTTTGGAGAGTAGAGGATGAAGATTTCGATCGATGTATGTTGCCCCGCATTTTCCACCTGTTGAGAAGTCAAGATCCAGTTCTGATAGACTGACTGTGTGAAACTTGAATACGACTTACCAATACCAACACATAGCTCGTCAAAGATAAAGTATGGCTGCACCTGCTGGATTGTATATGTAGTGATATCGATAGTTCCTCCGCCACAGTCGCATATAAGTATATTCTCATCACACTAAATTGTTAGAATCTGCCATTGATGCAGGTGATTTAGACATACCAAGATGGGATTCAATGCATCTGATTTGGTGTATTCCTTCAATGTCGCAATTGCTGCAGCTTCTGGCTCTGAAATCGTGTAAATTTTGTCTCCGGGTCTCCCCCCAAATCCGGCACTCTTGGCAGCTTTTAGCGTGGCAGCTTTTGCCTCTTCTGACCACACAGCAGGTAGTGTTACGAAAACACTCCATTGGAGTGTTTTCAAAAGTCAGATCAGTCATTTGCTCCCGCAACGTTCTTGATACATGTATGTATACCTCTTTCAGGAAATCTTCACAGACGCCTGCCGCATCACGAAATGGAGGCAGGTGTAACATGCCATCACCTGTCAAACATGCAAGTGATGGATCATCATGATCTCTTGCAGCGGAGTTCTTGTCGAGCAGAAGTTTAGTCCAGGAATAAGACTTTAGCTTTGAGTTTACCTCAAATCCCCACTTGTTGCTTTTAAGTTTTGGATTCTCCTGGCTGTAAGCGATTCTAGTGGGAGTCTTCCAAGACACGTGAGGATCTCCAGGCCATGGGCACATGATAGTGATGTCCTCTATGCCTCATTTATCTGTGGTCACGTAACTGACACCTATAGCAATGTTAAAAGCGAACAGTGTAAGATTTGACTGGCATACCTGAAAATGTTGTACCATAATCAATTCCTACAATGATTTTATGGCCATTCCCCTTTGCAGTTACAGAACGTGTAGCCTGATTGGCGGGCTTATGATCCCGCGAAGTATTCATGGTGATGTAGTGATCGATCAGATTGGGGAAATGTTTTGGGAGATTTTGGAATGGACAAGAGGTCGTTGTATGTTTGGAAGTTTAAATAGGAAATAAATTCGCGTAATGACTCGCTTCCATTTACTTGCTGTAATAAAAAGCACTTTTCAAGCTAGCAAATACCAGACCAGCTGATCGGAGCATGTAAATATCCAGTTTAGTCCAGTTGAATGCACACTGGTCAATTTCAGCTTCGCCCTGTCAATCCTATTTCCCTATAACTTCCTGCACATTCTATTCAAAACTACCAAAGTAAAACTAAGCAAGACTTCTGAACTTCCCCCAAAAGTGAGACAAATTTCCCTCAAAAGGCATCAAGTACTTGCCCAGCTAAGATCATCGTCATCTGCAACAGGTGAAAAACAAGCTGGCATCCACCCACGTCCAATGGCGCGAGGAGTTTCGATGAATGGTCAACACCTTGCCATTGGTGCCGACACCGATGAACTCGAGAATGGAGTGCTTCTAGTACCAGCCCGAAAGACTGCGCAGAGAACGAAGGAAAACGACCAACCTGCCGAACAAGGTATGCAATCGTACATTTTGTTGGGTGTATGGCTGAATTAATCTAAATACTAGAGAAGCATCGTTTCCCTCTTTAGGTGCAATTCTTTCCCGTTTAACAAGCTTCACGGCCACTCGATCACGGGCGATGTCAAATGACAGCCGGACACACAAACAAAATGGCAACCGAAGCAGTGTATAACAGCCCTCCCAGCAACTGCAATCGAACGAGCATAGGCTAAAAGGTATCCAAAGCGCCAAACAAAATGCAATTTACATATCACGGGAAAGTTTGGATGGAATAGTCGAGGGCATGGACAAACATGACGCGGCAAGACAGGAACAGCTTGAACGCCAAGTGAGAGAATTGCAACTTCGAAACGACATTTCGAATGATTTATTAGGCAAATTACAAGCCCAAAACAAACAACTCGAATGTGAAAAGCAAGAACTTGAGTTCGAAAAGCAGGCCATTGAAGAAAATACAATACCTTCATTTCAAAGCAGCAGGAAATGACGTTCAGCAAAATGCCGAGCTCCCGTTGGGCGCCCGTCGAAGATAGCAAAGTTCTAGAAGATCTTGATAGGCTTAAGAGAGACATGAGAAGCTGGGCGAAGAAGGTATCAGCAGTTGATCTGGACGCCACCCTAATAGTACTTGGTGCGCATGAGCGTGCAGTTCTATGGGATGCGTTGGAACATGTGATTATCTTTGAGAATAACGGACTTCCTCGGGGCATGTCCTCGAGAAAGGCTCCAGGGCTACTTCTGAATGCTCTCCTCTCCCACAGTGTGTATACAAGCTTATTTCGAAAACCTTTCTTCTTTCTCGGGGGAGAAGATCAGGCATTGGAATCAAAGTACCGTGCAGGATTAGAAGGAGTCTATAACTGCGGCTATCGTTGTAAGTGAAATGGAGTGTACGTCAAGAAAGTACTTGGACTAATATTCAAATAGCCAGAGAAGAGGATGCCCATATCTGGCGATCCCAGACCTTGAGACTTCTATTGCCTCCGATAGCAACCGATACCTCAGAAGAGGAAAAGAAGTTACGTATCCTGACTGAAGAAATGATATTCAAGGTGGCAGACAGAGAAGCTTCGATCTTCCTAGAAGGTGCAGCTAAATATCTCATGAACAATGAAGTTCTAGCCAAATTCGGGGACAAACTTTATCCTATCTACCGAGAGGCAGCGACTATGTCGTTCAATTTGTGGACAAGAAGAACAAAACTGCTGTGTTATACTTTACACGATGGCATGGGAGGTTGTCCAATCTTTCGTCCCAATAGCAAAGAAATGATTGCCCATTCTTCAGTAGAATATGACAGCCACGCGGATCAGCTCGAAGGAAGAGCTATTAGCATAGTTCTGCATCCGTGCTTGAAGGTCTACGGAACTGATGAGGCGAAGGACTACCACCAGGGACGTGTATGGGCACCAGCGGAAGTATGGCTTGATAGCAGGAAACCATCTGCGGAATAGCTTCGTTGTGACCTCGATGATGCTGGGCAATGCATCATCATAGTGGGCAGGGTTTGATGGTACATGGAGTAGGGCAGACTTTTCCGAACAGCGTCGGCATTACAGTTGTGATGATTCCTAGTCGTGAGATTCTAGCGGATTTTTCCACAAAACCGCTGATATTACATTTGCGATGATTTACATTAGCTGATCAATTCGAAGAGATTGCTAAAATCCTGTATGTTGAATGATGTGTATGAGGTCCCGTTCAAATGGAGAGAGAGGTGAGAGCTTGGCTGCAATAGTCTTAAGGCAAAATCCGATCCGAGATTTAGCCGACACAAGTCTACAACACAACAACCCCGCGAAAAGGGGTGCAATTACTCGGATGCACTTAATGCAAAAGCCTGCTGCCCAACTGTTCTTTGAGACCCCTTACTTCGTCGACATTGGCTTGAATTACATTAGGTAGATAAATAGAACACCCGGGAAACATCATGATGCTGACCTGAGAGGGCTGAATCACCACTTCGTGCTGTTGTTTGCTTAGTGAGCCCAGCTGTTGGCACAATGAAGACACATCCTCTTCTGTATAATATAATATAATCTTATGGGACTATATTCACAAGAAGCAAAAATTGTTTAGATGCAGTTCCTGTCAGCACATCGAATGCCAGAAGTCTGCGATACGGAATACCCCAATGCTACATTTTAGTTTCTCATCTAGTTCTTAATATTGCAATATTGCACCGAAAACATTGAAAACATCACGGCTTTCTATCTTCCACAGGTACAAGACATTCTAACTTACTGACCGCTCTTCGTGAGTTAATTTCCTTCCGTTTTCGATCAATATTCCCAATAATCTCCTTTACCACATAATCAGCCATCAAACCCCCGAAATTCCACCCCAAAAACCACATCCCCAATTTCTTCCTCAGCTTTTTCAACTCCTTTCAGTGTTTTCTCTCTATCCCCGAGACAAGAAAGTTATACACCGGTCCCAAAAACTCCACTCCAGCACCTCAAGTCACGCCGCGGTTTGCTCGTACATTTGGTTGCTACACTCTGCTCTCGGGTATGCCACGCGCCTTTAGAGCATCTCGGGCCCTCACCTTTACGAGGCCCTCACCTTTACCAACTGGCTACTTGGTCATGTATCGTTATTGTTGGATACTTGGTAATGGAGTGGTTGTATTTTGGGATAGTGACAGCTGGTCCGGGGTTGTATGGGAGTATAGTTGTGGATGGTGAAGGACTTCTCATTATGCTGGAATAATTACCTCGCATAATGGGGTGGATGATTCATCTGATTTGCAGCGCAACAATCTAGAACGTGTGGCACTCATACTCCGCGAGGTTTACGAGTCGAGGTCAATTATAATCACGGAACAGTCTTGTTCATTTGTCTATTTTCGAATTTCTGGTGGGCAGTTTTAGTGTTTCTATATGAGTAGCCATAAAAGGAATTGTTCCCTCTTCCTCGGTGTATTTAGCCTGCTCAATTTCCGCTATGAATCCTTTTGGGAACTATAACCCCTTCACCATTACAACCACAATTTGCGGCTCCTGGTAGTACCGTCTGAAAAATTTCACGAGGATCGTATTTCCTACCGGGACCTTGCATTTGAGCTATTACTTGCGGGCCGTATCCAGAAATAACGCCCTGTTTCTGTTCCCGTTTTCATACTTTTATTTGCCCAGGTGGCGGAAAGCAGCACCAAGGATGCGCAACCTTATAGCCGGAGCTCTTGGCGGTATTTGTATGCAATATAGCTATTACATTCAATAATATCAGGTATCCCACTTGGCCTTGCTTTCTTGTTATAATGCCCATTTACACCGCGACGAATACCTTCAGGCCGGTCAACAAGAGGCTCAAAGCCAAGTCCTTCTCTCGCCTTTTGGATCGAAACAAAGCATCCATTCATCAAAAACTCAAGATCATATCTTCTGAGCTCAGGCTCCCTTTTCCCGAATGTAAAAGCCCAGAACAGTCATTCTCCAATGGGTATCACTCGCTCAATTTGTTCGTTGGCAGAGTGGGGTGAAGCGACACAACGCACGACGACACGCGGCTGAACCTTTTCGATCACTGCTTGAACAATTTTTGCGAAGATATCACCAGTGTAGTAATCGACATTTTCAGAAGGTTTAGAAGGAGAGGAGGATTGCGACTCAATACGTGGATCGAAGTGAAGTGAGAATCTTCAAGGAACGAGCTTACGATTCTTGAGCCCACCATTCCTGTTTCTCCGATAACTAGCACTGACCCAAAAGAAGAAGCTACCGTCGGGGTCTCCATTGAGATTGATATTGGCCATAGTAACTCGATGTTTTTGGTGTTAAAATAACTATGTCTTAGTGAAGTTTGACGTTAAGGATAGGCATCTAACACTTTCTAAGTAAATACCCATGCCACTAATATTTGTGGCTGCGAGTTGACGGCACATGAAGCCATTATTATGCAGATGCTTGATCAGCTTTCCACAAGTAGCTTAAAGCCCAGATCAAACCCTAAAAAAATCCAACTCGAGGGTTTTTGGGAAACTAGTCTAGATACGGGCCACTCACAATGGTTTAGTGAAGCCCAGATTGCTTCCACTAGACACATCTATCGCTCCTAAGGCATGTTCGATCAATTCTTTTATATAAATTTTAGATCTTGTTTGCTTTAACATTCAATAAGTATGAGTCTTTCTTGTATAGTGTTCTATATAATTTGCTAATTTGTTTTACTAATAAAATTTGAAACAAATTAATTATTCTAAAGAACTAATAAATAGCCATCTCGGACATTTATCCGAGAACCTTAGGGTAACATCTGCTAATTTGGACCAGCTAGTCTCAGGAAAATGGTTCTACGTTTCAATAACAGTTGACCCATCCAAATTCGAGGAAATGCAGTGGCTTTCTTCCAAACCCAACCCAGTTGTTCAACTATGGAAGGTACGAATACTCCGGAGTCTTAAATAAACATTCTGTTCTTTGTCTTACTTAGTGGCAGATAGTCCAGAGAGGTTTTATGCCCCTCGGTCATGAAGCTTGTGATGATAGAGGTTTGACAGGGTATGATTGTAAAATATGCGATACCAAGACTTCATGTAGCATTCATAGCATAGCGGTCGAGTACTGTTCCCCAAAAGTGTACAGTAGATTGTGGCGGAGAACACACTGAAACCATACAACGGTTCATCTGCAACTGAGGTCGTTCTTGCATAGGAAAAGTTTTAATTGGCCGTCCGAAAATGCTTCCAAACAATTTTGCAGAATCGCATGCCGTTTTATCGGCTCTCGTGCATAATCCTCGCATTCAGTGCATCCCGACCTCCCTAAGAAATTGTACAAATAATCTTGCCCTTACTAGTATTTTTCTCCATCTCCTTATGCGCCTCAACTACCTGCTCCCAAGGGAAAACTTTATCCACGAAAACCTTAAACGTTCTATCCTGAAACTTTGGAATATACTCTTCCAACTTATCCCTCAATTTCCCCTGATAATCCACATCTCTACTCCTCAAAGTACTTCCCTCAAACCTCACCCTCTTAAACACAAAAGCACTGATATCAACTCCACTTGGTAATTTGGTTCCGCTCATCACTCCCAATTGCACGATTCTCGCATCTTTCGCCGCTACGTTCAGATTTCCTTGGAAATAGTTTGCACCCACAAAGTCTATTATGACATCCACACCCTTGCCATCAGTAGCAGCGAGGATTTCTTTGGCCCAATCTTGTGTTTTATAATTGAAGCCTGCGGTGGCTCCTAATGTATTGACGCAGAAATCAATCTTTTCTTGCGAGCCGGCCGTCACGTAGATAGCTGACGCGCCAGAGTTCTTTGCGAGTTGAATACCGGCTATGGAGACGGACGAGGCGCCCGCGTGCCAGAGGATAGATTTTCCTTTGGCAAATTCACCGACAAGATACATGGCTTGGGTAGCGGTTATCCATGTCTATTTTGGGTACATTAGTTTTCTCGTAGATTATTTCTATACCATAGAAGATGGATCAAGTAGCAATATACCTCAGGAATTCCAGCAGCCTCTTCCCAGCTCAAATGATCCGGTTTCTTCAAAAGCATATGCGTGCTCACAACAATAAACTCCGCATAAGCACCGCCATACGCCAAACCAAAAACCTCATCTCCGACACTAAGCCCTTCTTTGACATCTGCACCAAGACTTTCGATTGTACCGGAGAACTCCACACCGAGGGTTTTGGGGGCTTGCGGTGGGACAGGGTAGTTGCCTTCGCGTTGGAGGAGATCCATGCGGTTAAGCCCGAAAGCTTTCACTTTTACGATGGCTTCACCGGATGAGGCGGTGGGCTTTGGGGTTGAGTCATTTATGTAGAGGGCATCGGCGTGACCTTTTTCATTTTTGATATCTAGGTGTTGTGTCAGTGTTGATGTTATTTACGCGTATTTTGGGTGTTGGTATGCTAGGAGCGAGAGCTTAAGCTTCTATGCGTCCAATTGCGTTGAAACGAGTACATACCGACTGCACGCATAGTTTCCGGCATTCTTCTTAGATTCACTGGAAAACAAAACGGGTAAAGCTTAGAAAGGGGGTAGAAATGTCTTGGAAGAAGATGATTCCGAAGAGTGCAATGAATGTTTATATCATGAAGTAGTGGGGTTCATCAATGACGATGGCGGGGTAGCTAATATTCCTGCTTACAAACTTGCCTAAAATAGTGACGAAACAAAACAGGTACCCGAAACTCGGTATTTGTAATTTTTAACCTAGCGGGGAGTTTCTCGGTTATATACATCCGATCCTGTCCCGCTTATCCCCTTTTTCATTTGCTCTAGGAAGACTAACAAAAGAACAATCCCATTGGGCCAAATGGACTGTCCCGAGCTAGGTTGATAAAATATAACCAAATTATTCCAAGGCTAATCGTATGATCGAAATAACTTCGAGTAGCCGTTCTACCCTAGATTGATCAGGCCCTCCGTGCAAAAGCAGGCAAGGACTCCATGACTGTCGTCACAGCCCACTTGAGTGTCGTCGTCATATCGGTATCCAAACCTCCATCCTGACATTCCAAACTCAAATCATTAACGATATTTTTCTTCAATTGCCCCTCAACATCACCACCTTCGAACATCCACTTGTGACCCTCGACATAATTTGGCCAGACAATTTTGTCAACATACCCTGGTGGATCTTCCCAGAACCCCTCAAGAGTTATATAGCCACTGCGGGCTTCTCTTCGACCTTTTGCTTTTTCATAGCTAACACGAAGGAAAAGTTTTACATCAATTTGAGATTGAACCGAGGCCAAAGACTCGGAGTAGAGGAGAAACCCATCAAAAATGCAAAGCCGAATAGGAGAATCTGTGTCTGATAAAATTCCATGACCTGGCTGTCCAGGCTGGGCCCATATTTTTACTTGAGATTTCAATGCTTCAATCTCTGTATCTGGTACCGGACATTTTCCAATGGAGTTCTGATCTTCTTTGGAATCGAGATTGGGCTATGAAAAATTTGTCAAAATTCTTACTATGAACAGAAAAAATTGAATGAGGATGTATCACTGACGGGAAATGTGCCTTCTCTGCGAATGTGTTCAAGAGATTTGACCATTTCTGGTATATTCAAAGCTTCGGCACAATCCCAATCTACGAGGCCATGCTTTTTGGGGAGTCTGGCTATCATCAGTTCAGATGCACCAAGGGTTTATTGGGAGTAACAAGATGACTCCAAAATAGAAGATATATCAAGGATGAAACAGCAAAGTTCAAACTTACTCTTCCTCAGGTCGATAGAAGTCATCTTCGTGAAGGATGAAAGTGTTTGGAAATATATCACGCAAAAGTCGACTGAGCGTTGTCTTACCACTAGACGAACATCCACTGATTCCAAGTACAACTGCTTTTCCGGTACCGGCCATGATAAACAATACCCAGAGATTTTGTCCAGAGAATGTTGCTGCCAATGCCGATATTGCTTTTCAAGCTCCAAGAGGGCAGAGGCAAGAGGTCGGAGGAGTGGTTGAACTCTGTTAGGTGAGCAGCACTTGGGTAAGCAGAATCAGCATTTATTAGCTCTTTAGCGCTGAGACTGGTGGACCAATTTCTGGATAACGATTCTTCCCGACATTACTGCACCATATCATGTTTTGGTGGGTCAATAATAACCCTACGGACTCCGGATATTGCATGAGATTGAAAATGTTAAAGTCAGCTGTATGCAACGGTGAGTTATTTTGCTTGGAAAGGCGCTTAAATATGGGCTTGAGTTACATTAACCTTATCAATGCCAAAGTATATCTTCAAAAAATAAAAAATAAACCATTCCCATTCGTGCGAATCTTCTATCAAAAGTATTCCGAATTTAAGCCGGCGGGCGCCCTGTAAATCCCGTCAATCCCCAGACAACAACGCACACGCCAATCGGAAACTAGGTTAATTAATGGTGGGTAGTTTCTGGGGCAGTTGTCATTAAAGACGAAAGTATTTACTTGGCCTCGCCTGTTTCTCCTAGCAATAATTGTCAGATTCATTTATTTGAATTATTATTCCCTCTCTTATCCAAACAACCATCTTTTCCCTTGACAACCTTCAATATGCTTTCTCCCTTCAGATTAGCCAGCAGGCAAGCAATCACTCGCCGTGTTGCTTCAAAAAGTAGCATTGCCATCAGACAAGTTTCCACATGGGCTGATGTACCACAAGGTCCTCCAGTATGTATTTCTTCAATGGCACAACGTTAGAGACTCTAGGCTAATTTGTTACAGGATGTAAGTCATTGACTCTCCCGATTCGATAGAGGGCTAGTTTTCTAATTGTGCGATTGTTTGTGGGCAGGCCATCTTAGGTATGAGTTGAGAATTCGATTCTTGGTCTGACTCGAAATCTGACAAAAAAATAGGTATTACCGAGGCCTTCAAGGCAGATAGTTTCAAGGAGAAGATCAACTTGGGTTTGTCATACTGGGATTCTCTCAATGGATTGGTACTAATTTTATTCTAGGTGTCGGCGCATATAGAGATGATGCGGGCCAACCCTACGTCCTTCCCTCCGTCCGAACCGCAGAAGACAAGGTCGTTAAAGCAAATCTCAACAAAGAATATGCTGGTATTACCGGTGTTCCAGAATTTACCAAAGCAGCTGCTGTCCTTGCCTACGGTGAAGGATCAAGTGCTCTTGACCGTCTAGTCATCACACAATCAATCTCCGGAACTGGAGCTCTCCGAATTGGAGGTGCCTTCCTTCAACGATTTTACCCTGGCGCAAAGAAAATCTACATCCCAAACCCATCATGGGCCAACCATGCTGCCGTCTTCAAGGACTCGGGTCTCGAGGTTGAGAAATACAGATATTATAACAAGGATACAATTGGTCTCGATTTCGAGGGTATGATTGCAGACATCAAGGCTGCTCCAAAGGGAAGTGCTTTCTTGCTCCACGCATGTGCGCACAACCCCACCGGTGTAGACCCAACTGTTGAGCAATGGAAGGAGATTAGCGAGGTTGTCAAGGCTGGTGGACACTATGCTTTCTTCGATATGGCCTACCAAGGATTTGCTTCTGGTGATACCGACAAGGATGCTTTCCCTATCCGTCACTTCATCCAGGAAGGCCACAACCCATGTCTCGCCCAATCTTTCGCCAAGAACATGGGATTGTACGGTGAGCGTGTCGGAGCATTCTCCGTTGTCTGCGCCGATGCCGACGAGAAGAAGCGTGTCGATTCTCAAATCAAGATTCTCGTTCGTCCTCTCTACTCCAACCCTCCCGTTCACGGCGCCCGTATCGCTTCTGCAATCCTCAACGACAAGGCTTTGAACAAGCAATGGCTCGGTGAGGTCAAGGGAATGGCTGATCGTATCATCACCATGAGAGCTTTGTTGAAGAAAGAACTCGAGAGCTTGGGCTCAAAGCACGATTGGTCTCACATCACTAGCCAAATTGGCATGTTCGCATACACTGGTTTGACTCCTGAGCAAATGGATAAATTGGCGAAGGAGGTAAGTTTTGTTCCACATTATTAGGATAGAAATCGTCTCTTGCTAATCATGATTCTAGCACTCTGTATATGCTACTAAGGATGGTAGAATCTCGGTCGCAGGTATCACAACAGGAAATGTTAAGAGATTGGCTGCTGCCATTCATGCTGTTAAGCCATAGATGGATTATGTAATTACAATTGCGAAATTTAACATAGCATGGCAAGATCTTTCTTGAAATTATTTTTAGAAGCGAGTCCCGCGAAATAGGCGCAATATATACCATCAAAAGAAAGGATAATCTTCCCTCGAGAAAATTCACTGCTGTGCAGCTCTTTTTACTTGTATTTCAACTCGTGTGTCTAATGATTATGTTCCCAAGTCCTACACTTGTGTTCCAGATTCTCTCATCCTATCTAAATCAACCCTCCTATTTCCTCTAGCTCTAGTATAACAACGCCAACTCTCGTCTAATCTGTCCAAGTCATAGTTTCATCCCATTCTTTTGCAAACATCATATTCGTGAAATCGTAAAGCCATCCCTCTCTTTCCATATATATTCCATTCATTCAACTTCCTCTTAACCTCTCCACATCCCTTTTCACCTCCTCCATTTCCAACCTCAACTCCCCAAATACCCTCGCAATCTCCCGCATTTGCCTCTCCTTCCGATCGTCTTCCCTCCCTACACCATATCCCCATAAATCCCTCTCCTTCAATTTAACCCTATCCTTTAACCTCTCTCTCCCCCCACGTAATTCCCGCATATAATTTTGAAGCGCCTCGATTGTCCGCTCATCGTAGATAATTTTCTCTCCTTGTAGATATTTAAGTTGTAACTCGTGGGAGATAGTCCGGGATTGAAGGGAAAGAAAAGAGATTTTTGTGGTGGTGTGTCGGGTTAAAGGACCGTGTTTTGATCGCTCGAGAAGCTGGATTATGAGGACTGTGGCTTGATGGTAGAGTTTGAGGAGTTGGGTGGTGATGTTGACTACGCCGATGCGGGAGAGGGCGAGGTTGTGGGATTCGGTGGTGAGAGAGGATTGGAGGGATAGGACGCTGGGGAGGAGGGTGGGGATTTGGCGGTGCAGGAAGGAGGAGTTGGTTGTGGGAGTAAGGATGCGCGAGAGCGAGAGGGCGGTGTTGTGGAGGTTGGTGCTGAGGAGGGTGCTGAGTTGGGGGAGGTGCGTAGGGAGGGAATGGTATGTCGGTGTAGATTCGAGCAATGTGGTATCGGTTTTGGAGATGGAGTTTGAGGGGAGGGAGAGTTTCGCCGTGAGGAGAATGATCAGTTCGATGAGCTCGTCTGGCAGCTCTGCGGCTTTTCTTGGGGGCGCGGCTTGCGAAGTTCGGGTCCGAGGTTTGGCGGGGATTGGAGGTGGTGGTGAGAGGTCGAGGGAGGATAGAGAGAATGTTAGGATCTGCAATTTCGCGGCTTCTATTCTGGCGGTTTTCAATGTCTACGAGGGTATATTAGTGATTGTAGAATACCAATGTGGGAGGGACATAGCTACAGCGGAAACAGTGTCCCGCTCAAAGAGAGCGGGATGATTTTTGGTAGATCCATTAGGATTAAGAATATTAGTTGAAAGTTTCTTATACAGATCTGCAAACTTGGGATTACTCTGTAGAAGCGCTTCCTCGATTGGAGGTAACATTTCGTTGTTTGGACTGAAGTTGGATGTTCAATTGAACCAGATGATATTCTGCCCACACCACACCATCCCCCAAAGTTTTGTTGCACGTCTGTGACTAACACTAATTTCTGCAAATTGGGGAAAAGTAGGAATTTAAGTGTAGGTTTGGAATAGTTGAGACTTCAGGAACTCGGAAAAAACTGTTTCGGGGAAGTTGGGAGAATGGTTGTTAAGTTCCGAGAGGGTCGTTCTGGAGAGATTTATGTTTACTTTGACAAGGCTGATGGTGAGCTAGCTAGCTATGTGGTCAATTGTTAGTTGTCTGCCGAGGCTTATGAGTACTTAATTAGGTTAGCTCATTAATTACTACAGCCATGCGCGAGGACCTTGCCGACTTCTTCTGTCATACACTTACTTATCAACATCAACTTGATTTCTAAATTTTCGGTCACATTCAAATAAAACATCGAATCCTCCTCACCTGGAGCTGAGGCACAGATTCAGCACATCAAATCAAGTATCAATGGCACTCTCCTCGTCACTTCCCATACTCAACTGGAATACCCAAACTCAAGCAAATTATCCTGTTGCGCACCTTTCCTCACTCCCCTAAACTTCAACCCAAATTTGATTGAAGATATCAATATTTGACAAACTTCGAATTCTGGAAGTTCAGTATGAAAGTTATCAGATGGCAATTTAAATCAATATTTCGTTATTTTCAAACCCCTCCAAGACCCAGAAAAATGCCTTGTTGCTTGGAATGATCTGTGATTTTTGCTGGAACTACCGTTCTGGTGTCTCGAGGGATTTTTTTACATATGGGATATTCTTGGATAATGTAGATGTTCTTTTGATAAAGGTCCTTCTTACAGGATATTGCTGCTCACACTGGTACAATTTAGCCCATTCAATATCACTCAGTATGCGTGAAAATTCGAAATATTCCGTGGAAACTAAATGTGTCTGTGTTTACAGACTCATAAATCAACTTGATGGTCGACAAACGAAGCAATGTCCGTATGCGAGAGAGTTTGTGTGTGAGGGACGCTGTTTGGGAGAAGTTTCCCATCATTTAGTTTAATGTCATTGTGACTTCAATCCCCCAATGTATGTATACTTCCTTAGTTCTTCTATAGTTGGGACAATTTGTTCTTGTTCTTGGTTGAAAATGTGTCACAGGTATTCGTTCCGGTTCCTCAAATTTGTGCACTAACAGGCCACTGTTTTAGGTTCTTTTTGCTTTCGGGTTCCTCGCTGCTGAGCTGTTCTAAAGAGGCTGCTTGGCCACACTGTGAGGAGCAGGCCCACAATCACTTCACCAATGGAATGCGTATCAAGACGCAAGATATGTATGTCGAAAACATGGCTGATAAGGCCCGGGGCTCCCGGGAATCTCCTTCACTTCAACAGAACCCTTCACATTCTCATCACTCAAAGCCTCAACAACAGCCTCAGCAACCACATCAGCCTTTTAAGGCTTCACTCCCGAAGCACCCATAATTCCCCCAGATATCCCCCCAGAATCGTTCACCTCCGCCCGAAATCCATGATGCGTAGGCTCAACGGTTATTACCGAGCTACTATCACTTCCATTTCATCGTCCAAATAAGCGTCCCTATCATCGTGGTATGTGCCCGCAGTGCAACTCACGTCTAGCATATTTTTATCTCGAATTGTCTGACTTTGTTTTTGGCAGTCGCTCTAATAGTTGTGTTTATACTATGGATGAGACTACAAAACCAAGCTACTTACATTTTCAGCTAGAGCATTGCTGGTTCAGCCATACAGCGATACCAAAGGAAGTGAAATGAATCACTAGGGTTCTAGACCGATGAAATGAAGCATTAGAAACAATATGTCTTGCCAATGCGACGGTCGGACATGGCGGAAATATTACATGAATGCTAATGCAAATGATAAATGGTATTTACGTACTTTTAAAGCAGGTCATAAAGTTGTGCCGCCAAGAGCTCCTTACTCATTTCAACGACATTAATAAACTTTTCAAGGTTTACTGTATTACTCTGCAACAAGTCATTTGGAGGAGATCCTGTTAACTGGAAGCCTGGAGGAATAATGTGCTAAAGGCTCCTTCACACATAAGCGCCCCCCAAAAAACTTCGCCTCTCATTCCAAGAAATTGGGTGACGAATTGATGAACTTTCGATTCGGAGTTTTTAAAAAAGACCAGAATCCTTCCGACTATCAATCTCCACAATCATGGAATTTGACCACAGATATCTGTGCTTTGAAACTGATCCGTTCGTCCGTCTGTCCCATTTTTCAAATCACCTAGTGGCTGATTTTCACAACGGCGAAGATGCTGCTGGGATTGTGGGATTGTGGGCTTGTGCGTTGATCTTTTCTACTTGACGGATGTCTGTGCTGTAATCCGCACGGAGTACGAGTACGCTAATGTGGATTCTGCTGGTATGACAGCTGAGGCGGGACTACAAAAATATACTTTTTTGTACACGGTAATTAAACTTAGTTTCTTTGATTGTTTTCTTTTCCGTATATTTAATATTGAACTGATGGTCTTTGACCAGATATTTTATATGTTTTCTGGTAATAATTCTTCGAGTGATCAATAATTATTTTGAACGGTTCTGTGTTTTCCTCTCATATCTCTTCCTGGCTGTCACGCATTTCTAGTAAAATGGATTACGATATCAAAATTCCCGTAGTGTTGCCAGGTAATGTGATCAAGAGGAAAAGCCTCCCTGCACCAGAGATTAAAGAAAAGCCATCTATAGCATTGTAAGCCGACTAGTTTCCATACAAGAATCACTTAAACTAACAAATACGAAGCCAATCCCCAGATCATGACCCAACTGAAGCACCAGCCCATCTAATAAACCCCTTTCCCGAAGAAAAAGACATTTCCGACACCGCCTCCATCAATCCAACCATGACATCCACTCCCTCCACCCCCTCCTTTCCCCTCGATAGATTCGTCATCCCGACCAAAACCGATTCCCTAGCCTCCGGCTTCCCCTACCATCAACGTCTGTACAATTACCACGTCACACACGATGAATGGCATCTCTTCACCAACGAAATTGTCAAAGCCGCAAGTCTAAGTTTAACGGAAGATTGGGCCGCCTGGACTGCAGGTATCTCTACCGGTGTACTTAGCACCGGGCTTCTAGTATTCGCGGGTCCTGTTGCGGGATATTATACGGGGCGCTCGGTGCATAGAAAGAGAGTACTTGATAAAGTTAAAGATGGACTAATGCATGAAGGAAGTCTTAGATCTACACTTCATAAATGGAATGAGCAGACGTTCCGTGATAAGGGATTTCAGGCGTGGTTGGAATTACCGATTGTGAAAGGGGAAGTGAATGGGGAGGATGAGGGGGATCAAAAGAAGCAAAAGAAGAGCAGGAAGGAGAGGAAACTGAAGGAGAAGGAAAGGAGAAGGTTTAGGATTATTATTGTTTCGAATAATGCGCCCATGGGTATGATTATGGGTAATCAGCATTCGACTTGGAGTTTGGCACGGGCGGACTCGATACAGCAGAGTGGGATTGTAGAGGCACCTAACACTGAATATAAACATCCGGGGCTGGCAGAGCTTGCATAGTGGGTGAATTTCATGAGGTGCTTTGCTCATTTGTGTGGTTGGGGAGTTCATCAGATGGTAGAAGTTCTTTCTCATTCACCTTCCTTACGGCGCTTGCAGGATGGGCAAATTGCAGATGATTTTCTCATTTCCGCCTTCGACTACATAATAAAATTCTCCCTCATTCACCTAAGTCGCGGTACAAAAGGCAATTTTACTTTCGAGATTAGGGTATCGAGTCGCACTACATTCACCTGTACCTAGCGCTTGCTCCTTCCGTATATCCAACCTCTTGCTTTTGGGAGCTTGATTCGCTTTCGCAAAGCTTCATCTTCATATTTAGTCAGAAAGACTACGCATTCGCCAAAAAACTCTTCTTTCTTCACAACAATTTCCAATCTCTCCAGCTTTAGTAATCTCTCACTTTCAGAAACGAAATTTCGATATCTCAGCATCTATCTTTAACCATATCAAATCTGCCAACTCTGACATCATGGAAATCAACAAGGACACACTCTATCCGAAAATCTCCGGGAAGCCAAAGAATTTGATGCTGGAGTTTAACAAGTATCAGAACAAGACGAAAGGACGACGGGCTACCAGCATTTCGGTCACTGGAACAGTAAAACTCCACGGGACTCATGCAGATTTTCTCATTCACGTCGATGACACGATTCAACTCCAGTCCAGAAACACAGACCATTTAACTGCGGAAAAGGACACCATTGGCTTTGTGCCTTTTGCCCTTGCACTCAAGCCCCAAATCCTGAACTTGAAGAAGCAATTCCATTCTCGATTCTTGAAACTGAATCCGAAAGCCAGGGTACAAGAAGCTAATCCTATGATTATTGCTGGAGAATTTATCGGCCCGAGGATTCAGAAAGATGTGGCGATCAGCGCATTACCTCGAAAATGTTTCGTGATCATTTCTGTCTCTATCAATAATGAATGGCAGCCGGATGAGCAGTATTCTGATATTCACAACGAATCCGTCGGCATTTTCAATGTCTCTCGAGGAGGTTTTTTTCACGAGACGATTAGTATTAAGAACCCACAGCCAGCATTTAACAAGATGCAGGCATTAGCAGATGCAGTGGAAAAGAAATGTCCTTTTGCCAAATCTTTCGGGATCATCGGGCTGGGTGAGGGCATTGTCTGGAAACCTACCGCGCCTCTTTGTCACGATGCCAAATATTGGTTGAAGCTCAAAGGCCCAATATCAATGGGGACTGCTGTGGCTGGACCAGCGGCTAGAATGCCGCAACGAAGCAGTTTTGTGACGCCGATTTTTTCAACACCAACACCTCCTGCAAACGGAGGTGTACCTTCTAGAACAACGGGAAACACGACTCCACATCGTGGAGGTTTCGTGGCTTCTGACTTTCCACCTTTGAACCCCGCCGCTGAGGGAGGCAGGATTCCTCCAAACGAGTCGGGCAACATAATAACATCACAAAGTCCATATTTAAGACAGCCACTTTCTGAGACAAATGCTACCCTATGGAAGAGTAAGGATGCCACATTTGGGTCGCCACGGAATGCGAAGCCTGGTCAGATTATCGCTCCCAATGCATTGGCACCAGGGAAAGTCAATGTGGCCCCATCAGAGAATTCAAGACCAAACCAAGGCGGCAGACCTGCACTACTTGCGAAAGATGGACAGCGGAGCCTAGAAAACCCCAAGAACATGGAAGACCCTATACCCCTGGATTTCAAGAAAGCCGAAAGAGCTGGCCCAGTTAGCCGAAAATTTATTGAAAGTACCAAATCGATACAATTAACGCCTCAGATAATCCAACGCGCAAGGTCAGAAATCATGAACCTTATCCAGAGCGGCAGGTCTTTGACATCGCCAACGACACATCATAAGGTCGACAAACTTACGCCGGAAGTTCCTAGCGCGGTTGAGAGTATTACCTTTTCGCCAGCCACGTCCGAGGGATCTAATAGGGAACCATCGAAGAACGAAGACGAGATTCAAGCTGATTGGCCGCTCTCTAAAGGGGTCAACGATGCAGAGCCAGAAAATGCAAAATCTACTCCCCTGTCACCGATTCTAGAGAACTTTGACGAGATGTCATTGGAGATTGTTAAGCCGATTCATATACCATTACAACTCAAGACGGTCGAGATCCCGGGAGCAGCAGCAGCTAGATCATTCGCGTATGAGGTAGTCCGAGATAGAAGATTAGAGCAGGCCTGGCAATTCCTTTGCGAGAAGCAGGTCCCAAGAGATAGGAACGGCGTGGTAGCTTTCCTCAAATGGCTGTACCACGACATTGCAGTGGAGGAAAAAGCAGAGATTGAGGAAACGGAGATGGATAGAAAGCTCTTGAAGAAGGAGATTGAGACAATCGGTAGAGAGTGGTATTTTGAGGAGCTATCATTTCAGGAGCATGATTGGAACTTTAATGTTGGGGCGGCGCTTTGAGTGTTTTTTGATAGCTCGAATTTTAGCATAATAATGCGCAGTCACTTATTTATGACCTTGTTTGGAAAATATTTTCTTGCATACATTATATCACTTGATATTCTTCTAATGGTTTAATATGGCAGAAGTATCATGCATGCAATCCCTACATAGTTCCTAAACAAGTAAAACAGAACGGGTAAAACAGCAAAACGAACAAATTCTGCCGGCCAGGAAGCGGTGAATAGAAAGAAACGTGACTCGACAACACTTGAGGATTTGTTGCACATCTGAAAACAGAATCTCCCTCCCTGCATCTCCCCCACCTCAATGGATTTAGAAAATGCATCGACTGGGAATAAGAAGAGGTTTTCGGCTTTTATTTCCGGGTATTCATATGGTCGTATTACAATTTTCACTAGATCATCTCAAATACAAACCTCTCGATATGTAAAGGATGTATCGAAATTCTGCTACTCGACATCATGAATATAGACAATCAGTAAAAAGCGTACTTCCTATTATATTTACCAATCCATTGTTCTTTCTCATGTCAATAATAGTTCTGGTACTTCTCTTTATCCCTAGCTCGGACCGCAAGCGGTCTTCTTTCATTGCTTGTTCGTGTGTGTTTTTACGATCTCGTCCTTGAAAGAGACTACAGTTGTCGAGTGTATGCTTTACGAATAGACACCAATATTAAACCTCCTTCAAGATGAGTGGTGTTTCAAATCAATTTAACGTCATTGCGACCACAGAGTATAAAGGCACCACAATTGAGGTTGTCGAGGGGGATCTGTTAAAGTATCCGGTAGATGTCATTGTCAATGCTGCGAATGCCAGTTTGGTGAAGGGAGGTGGTCTTGATGGGCTGGTTCACAGACAAGCTGGACCGGAACTGGCAGCGGAAATGAAGGCGCAACTCCCACATCCAGGGAAGGAGGGTGGCGCTTATGGAACGACTCATTCTTGGAATATAGAATCATGCCGATATATCATCCATGCTGTTGGTCCGGATTGGCGTCAATCAAGACAGAGAGACGCAGGACTTCTTGCCAACGCTTATCGCAATAGTATAAACCTGGCGGTGAAAAATAAACTCAGATCCATTGCGTTTCCAGCTATTTCGGTCGGAATCTTTCAAATGCCAGGGGCACTGGCAGGGGTTACAGTAATGAACACTATTAGAACTTGGATCGATAGTCATCGAGGGGAAATGGATCGTATAAGTATATTGCTATTCAATTTTCGTGAACCAGAGATAGCCGAGATGAAGTATCCCGACCTCCAACAATATATTCCAAACGACGGCCCGGATAGGAGTAACGAACCGGCAGTGGCTTTCAGATCACTACACGACACTGCTAAATTACCAGCTCCTCCTCCAGCTACGACAGTTGATATGTCACCACCTCGACCGAAGCCTATCACAGGCACTCCGGGGTATTCTGACGACTTCGGGACTCCGGATCCCCCTTCTGGCTTATCCGTTTCACCATCTCCTCCGGGTACCACAAATAGTTCAGCCATGCCGGCCACGACAGCTAGTGTTGCTATCGGTTCAGCTCCTTCACCCGGATCTTCAACCGGGTCTCCATCCGAGTCTCCATCCAAGTCTCCATCCGAGTCTCCATCCAAGTCTCCATCCAAGTCTCCATCCAAGTCTCCATCCAAATCTCCGCCTGCACCCCCACCGAGACCTGAAGGCGGACGTGGCGAAACCCCAATCGATTCCGACGAAGAACCTCCCAGCTACCTCCTCAAATTCTACGAGCCACTTTCTCGCATGTGGATGGGACGCGATCGCTACTACACCATGCTAGAAGCCGGACTCGACCCCGAAACCTTTTACGAAGGAATGATGATCCCGGACCCCGAGGAAGATCCCAACACTGGACCTCTCTCCGGCGAAGAAAAAGTCATGTTCGATAAATATAATGAGGAGAGAATTAAACGAGGAGAACAAATCATGAAACGTTTACACTTGCCAGCAGCACGAATAGATCGGGACGCGAGGAATAAAGAAAATGCCATTCATGCGGAACTTAGTCAACAGACACTTACGGAGATTGAGGCGAAGGTTGAGGTATGGAAAGAAGAAGTTGAGAAGGATGGGATGTTGCGGTGTACCAGTCTGGAAATAGGTGGAGATCAATGTCGTATGCGTGGGTACGCCGCGCTCTGGCGCAGTCACCTGTTTCCTGATCGGTGCTTTCGGCATCAAAAGGGTTCTGTTTGAGAGCGACGTTTTACGGTATGAGGTTTGTAATTAGAGGAGAGGGGGTTCATGGCTAGGTTAAAAGACTAATTCGATAGATGATTAATGATATGACCCTAATGATATGACCCTCCTTTTCGATTCGATCTCGCTTGTTTCAATTCATTTTATTCCGTTATCTCTGCTATAAACATGAAACTATAACTCTAATACCGGAATAATCAGTCTAGGAGAGAAATGCAAATAGTTGATACGTGATTGAAACTAATGTCTATTGACAATATACTCGGCAATCATATAATTCGAGCCAGGCAATTTCCAACATGATGGTCATACACTAAAATGTTCAATTTTCGATCCAGGTACTGATGAAGGCTCTTGATCATCTCAGTATCAAGGACTTTGCGCTCGGAATAATCAGTCCAACAATCATTATTCCACTTCAGCTTTGATCTTATGAAATCTCAGTTCTCTATTGAAGGAGGATAGAGATGTGTGGATAGATGGAGGGGGAGTTCATATAACCCCGTGAGAGCATTCAATAAGTTGTTTGGATAGATAAAGTCGGGTATATAATTCAACAGACATGAAGATCTTTCATCAATTCGGAATGTGACTTGGTCCGAATGAGGTTCACATCAACCAATCATATATATCTAGCTCTAGCTCTAGCTCTAGAGTGGCTAAACAGCTGAACAAAGTACGTACTAGGTAGGTAAGGTAATAATACAAGATCTGATCTCCTGAACGTCACCACTTATTGATTACGAGCTATAATATTTCTATTGAATCCAATTTATCCAGATGTTAAATAAGAGTTGTTTTATCTAGACTATAGATTTCTACATTCCCTTCACCAATATTCATTTGGTCTTATTCTTGTGAAGAAAGGGATGGTTATCTAGATATTGTCTGATAGGTATTGACGTCAAAGTAAGGATTCCCCACCACAATACAACAAAGCAACTTCCATAAGCTGACCCAAAAACAGCACGAACTTCCCATCTAACATTTCCACTCCACTCTATCCCCCCCCAAAAAGGGAAGAAACATGTCATTCCCACGTATCCTCCTAATCCTTCTCGTCAAAACCATCCGATTCCTCGCCAATACCCTCGCGCCCCTCATCCTCCGCTACATCTACCGCAGTCCCCCCTACCCCGCCACCCGTACCCTGCACATACACAGCACACTTCTCCCCTCGTCCCCCAGCACCCTCACACTACACATCTACCAACCACCAAATTTCCCGATCAAAAATTCCCCCCCGCTACCCTGCATCCTCAATTTCCACGGCGGGGGATTCGTAATTGGGAATCCGACGGATGATTCCCTTTGGTGTCATACCATCTCCACCTTACAAAACTGCATCGTCATATCCGCATCCTATCGGCTGGCGCCTGAATTTCCCTTTCCCACTGCTCCCTACGATGCCTGTGATGCACTATTATATGTATTTTCCCACGCCGAGCAACTCGGCGTCGACGTGGAAAATATCGTCCTGAGTGGATTTAGCGCGGGAGGAAATTTATGTTTTGGGGTTCCGCTCCTATTGCAAGAGTTGAAGGAGAGAGGAGTGGTGCGAAACACAGCGTGGAATGTCAAGGGGATAATGGCATGGTATCCGGGACTCGATGGCACGATCACGCGGGCGGAAAAGAGAATGCGCATGAAATATCCGCATCTCTCATTACCATCCTGGCTCACGGCCATCTTTGACGCGTCGTACAAACCAGCATCTTTAAATCTGGATCGCAGGCATAAATTACTCTCGGCCGGAATTCAGAGGAGAGAGGTGTTGGAGAAGGCGCTGCCGAGGAATATTAGAATCGTTACTTGTGAGCATGATATGTTGTGCAGAGAAGCGGAGGATTTTGTACAGCGATTGGCGGGTTGGGGGTGGAGCGTGGATTTGGAGTGTGTGATGGGCGTTAGACATGGGTGGGATAAGTTCCCGCGGGCGAAACCGGATCCGAGGTTGTTTTATGGGAGGGCGGGGGAGTGGTTGAGGAGGGAGGTTTGGGGTGGGGAGGAGGAGGGTGAGGGTGAGGGATTTTGAAAGATTGGCGCGGGAAGAAGGCGAAATAGATTCAAATATATAAGAAAAGCGTGACACCCGAAAGCTTCTCGTCCGATATTAAACTGTGCAGCCCAAGATATCAAAGAATGTACCCCCGATCTTTCCAATACATGAGACGAGATAATATCAATGAGGCCAAGAAAGATACATATTTGATTATAGACTTGATATACTTTTTCTAAGCCTATGATCACGAGTGGTAGAGGGGAATATCTTTAAAACAAGGTTCGAGATTGAGACTCGATATATAAGATATGAGATATGAGATATGAGATATGAAAAAGATGACAAGGAGTGGTTATTCAAATTTCTCCGCCGCAGATAACGACGACTCTGATGAAGGGTTTCCATCAAACTTTCGAATTATCCATTACATGATATGAAAGATATGATGTGAGATTCTAGATGTAACAACCCTTATTCGAATTCTACTCAGACACAGTATATATACAGCAGGTAATCTCCCACTCTTCTCCCAATCTTCTTCGACATCCAATCCAGTCCAATACAATCCAATCCAGTCCAGTCCAGTCCAGTCCAGTCCAGTCCAGTCCAATCCAATCCAAATGCAGCCTACCACCGCAACACAAAAATCCCGCATTCAAACACCACAGCCCAACGCCAACCCAGACAGAAAATCCACACCTAAGCGTCTTTCTCAGAAACAATATAGAGATCTCTTCCGCCCTCAGAGCCTTCATTATTCTTTGTGATATCCAGTATCCAGTAGAATCTCGGTTAAAAAGAAAATCAAATACCGGTATAGATCGCCTTAAACCGCCGCATCTCATTTCCTCATTCAATAAGACGCTATTCTTCACATAATCTATGATCCATCATTTCTCTTTTGTACTGGTATATCGATCAAGAAATTGAGAAATCGAGAATGTAGAATGTAGAATCCCTGATTTTCATCCCTATCCCTATCCCTCCCTATCCCTACCTCTACCTCCATCCAAGTATAAAGAACCAATAGTTGAGGAAGATATATAATACGACGTAGCGTTAACTATAGTTAGATCAAATCGATAATGAGTTTACTACTACTACTATATAATACGAGAACTACCTAGTAGATCTTGGATATGCTATCCATATTGATACTGATCAATATACTGACTGGAATGAGATTGAAAGATAAGACAGGAGGAGAAAATGGGAAATCATTGTTGATACAGCTGCAACTTCATCATTCATCTCATACCGAGATGATATGGTGCACAATAATGTATTTGAGTAAATACAGTAGTTGAGTTAAATATTATATTCATGAGTTTGGCAAGTATTATCACGCTTGTCTATACAAATGGGTAGAGAGGTAGCTTTGCCTGCCTTCTCTATCCTTGTCTTTCCACCCACTCCCATAAAAACCCCATTCTATTTCTTCTGCCTCTTTGAACTCTTATCGGTGCCTGTACTCAATACACTTACACTTCTTTTATGCGTAGCTGCAGCATTCGCACCAGCGTCCGCATTGACAGTGTCATCATCATTACCCTCCGCATCACCATCACCGCCTTCTTTCTCTTTCTCCGTCCCGTTCTCTCTCTCCGTAGTCGGCATTATCGCTGCATCTCTTGCCTCTTCGTTTTCTCCTTCATTCTCCTTTCCCTCGTTTCCATTTTCATTTCCATTTTCATTTCCACCTTCCCTTTGCCTCTCATCCACCGTACCATCCATGCCCCCAATTGTAGATGAGCCACCCCCATTAGCCCCTGCCTTTCTCCTCTTCTTCTCCTCCATTTGTTCTTTCAAAACTGCAATCTCTCCCGTCAACTTATCAACCACCTTCCTACTATCCAAGAAAATTCCAATACTCCTAAATAACTCATCATACCCATGCGCCACATCCACTGTAGCCATGGTAGCTTTTTCACCAATACCCAATTCGGCCAACGTATTTTTCATGCGTGTTTGCTGAATAGTACTCTTGGTAGTGAGTGGTCTAACCAATTTTTCACCACGGAAAAATGGTCCTCCTTGTAAACGATCATGATGTGAAACACCATAAACTCTCTCTTCTTCTCCTGTGAGTCTTCGGCGTTCCGAGGGATTTTGGATGGAGGTTGATATACTTCCTTTTTTATTACCCACGGCTGATGAGTTACCGGCGTTACCTGAAGGTCCGGAGATTGATTCTCGAACATTAGAATCACGTCGACCATCATACGCACTTGGTGTATTGGCACCAACAGGAGTCGAACCACCTGGTGTCTGACCTTCCTGAATGGGTTTTCTTTTCTTGCTTTTGTCGGCTGCGACGAGTTGTTGAAAAAGTTGATGTAGACCTTGACTAGTGGTATAAGGGCTGATATTGGAACTGCTTGTAGGTGTATCTAATCTGGCATAAAGTTCTCTTCGTTCCTCCATAAATTTCTCAGACCGGGCCAGGATTCGCTTGAGTTCCACCATAAGACTCTCTTCTTCTCGAGCTTCTTCTTTCGTACGCGTAAAGACTCCTTCGAGAAAATCTTTCCTGTGTTTCTCTTGTCGAGGTTGGTAATTTAACATCTTTTGATGTAAATCGAATTCCGCAGTATTCATTTGATCCAAAGGTTTCCTCAGCGCCATCATAGCCGCACCTATTGTATAGTATCTCGATTTTAAATCTTCCATCGTCCTAACTTCTCGTCTTCTTATCACCGCATATCCTGGAGCGTCTTCCGGAATGTCAGGAGGCATATATTCGTATCGATCCCATATAACCGGCCATCTTAAATCATATTCCTGAACCAAACCCACCAAATAGTCCGTTTCGTATCTCGACCATCCCTCATCTTCTAAAATTTCCTTGTATTCCTCATTAGTATAAGTCGGTACCTGAACCTTTACGTGATACTTTGCAAATTTCGAATCCTCAATCATCTCCTCTTCTTTCTTCTCTTCTCCATTCTCCCCCATTTCCGTATCTCCCTCTTCATCCATTTTTCTCTCCCCGTCCTTGTCCTTCCCCTCAACTTTCCTCCAGTGCTTTAGTATTAACCCATCACCACCCCTCGCGCTATTCTTAAAAGGCCTGGCCTCCCACTTCACAGCTGGTTTTCGACTTCCAAATCTCTTCTTCTTAAAAACCGCTTCTTCTGGTACAATCGCAATTGGATTATCACCCCCCAAATTTTGCACTTCTCGGGCTAAGCCTCCCAGTTTTGGTTTTTGTACAGTCGTCTTTGCTTTTTTAGGTCGAGGTGCCGACGAGCTGGAGGGGAGATCCAGCATATCGCGAACATCGTGGGATGTCATTTTGAATTATTAAGTAGTTTGGAGCTGATATTCTATCTTTTCATTTCTTTGGTTATCGTAAAATCAAATCAGAAATCAAGACGAAAGTAGGGCGTCCGTTGATGAATAAAAAGAAAAGAAGATGAATTAATTGTAGAGAAAGAATGTTCAATGTTGCTACAAAATATTGGGATCGCGAAATATAACAAAAACCCAAGATGGAATCGCTATCAATGGCGAACTTATCAGCACGTGCAATAACATCCCTGCCCCAGAAGTCGCGAACGTGTTCTATCAATTCACTAAATCCAAGCCTTTGTCAAGCTTCAAGCTCAACTATCATTGCAAGTTCACCACTCGAATCTCACCAACATCCGCATACCAATACCCATAATCGAAAATGCGCACATCCCTTCCCCTCCTTGGGGCCGCTCTCTCTGTCCTACTCACCCCAATCCAATCCCTCTACTTCTACATCGACGGCACAGCACCCAAATGTTTCTTCGAGGAATTACCCAAAGATACACTGGTCGTAGGCCACTATACTGCCGAAGAATATGACGAGGGAAGAAGAGAATGGAGTAAACATGATGGATTAAACATATTTATTTCCGTGGATGTATGTTACAATCCCCTCCCTTTCTCCAGATCCCCAATTTCAACCTCGAAGCTCTATCCCGTAACATTGACTAACAAGGCACAATAGGAAATCTTCGACAATGACCATCGAGTAGTATTTCAAACTGGTTCCGCTTCTGGGCGCTTTACCTTCACAGCGGCCGATGCTGGCGATCACAAAATCTGCTTTACTCCCTCTTCGACTTCCGGCTCGAGCAATTGGCTTAACGCACTTCATCCACAAGGTGGCATTAAACTTACTTTGGATATGGCAATTGGAGAGACGAGTCAGATTGAAAGTGACGACAAGGGAAAGATTAATGATATTGTACAGAAGGTCAAGGATTTGAATGGTAGATTGCAGGATATTAGAAGGGAACAGGTTTTCCAAAGGGTAGGTGGTTTTTGTCTCTGTTTTATACTTTCCTGATGGCCCCCCCCTCTTCTCATATATCTCGAAGATCCTCCCCTATTCCCCATCATCACAGCTATATAATCCATAGAAACCCAACTAACACCCTCTCCCATCCATAGGAACGTGAAGCCGAATTCCGCGACCAATCTGAATCAACCAACGCCCGCGTCGTCCGCTGGACGCTCATCCAACTTGTCATTTTGGGAATTACTTGTGCATGGCAACTCTCACATCTCCGCTCATTTTTCATCAAGCAGAAATTGACATAATTTACCCACACTTCTACTATGTACGCTACGAATTGGAGAATGGAATGGGGAGCGTTTGATTAATTTACTTGGTGCCGTCTTCTCATGTTAAAGCGAAAAGAGCAAGAAGGATGGGGAAGAGAAAAGAGGATAAGATGAGATGAAAGATACAACATAAATGCAACGCAATAAAAGAATTACATGACATGACATTTTCTCCTTCTACCTCTTCCACCTCCCCTATATCTCCTTTTACCACCACTTGTTTACCGAATAGCACTTTAGATCCCTATAATCATATATTCTGCACATAATATAACAATTACCCGATTGATAGAATTCTTGAACATCCATTTATACAATAAAAAAACGAAAAACAACAAAAACTATCCAATTATCTATCTACTATCCATCTATCTATCTATTTATTTCCTCTACAATCCCCTCTACAAACCCTTTCCACAAAGGAGAGATATACTTTCAGAAAAGATAAATAAGTAAAGAGATAGATATACATATATATATATATACATATATTTATATTGTAAATAGCTACCAAGCTACTCTAGTATTGAAGGGTTTAAATATATGCTTAATCTTATATGATCATTGATCGTTGATTGATCGTTGATTGAACAGGATAGTGAAGGGATGGATGGATGACAAGGGAAAGGAAGGATGACAAGGGAAAGGAAGGATTTCAAGATATAATGAATGCAATGCAATAATGAATCAAATCCAACCTTCCCGCCGGTTTCATTCGTTTCATTCTCTCTGTACACACATACATACAAATCATCACATAGCACATCATTCATTCACCTGTCATTGCATTTACACGTCTATTTTCCATTGTCAACTTCCATTACACTGTCTGCCTCCCGCCCGTCTGATTTAATTGATTTAATTGATTGATATGCCTGATGCTGACTGATATTGAGAAGAACCCTTTTTGTTTTGCACTTTCGGAAAAAAGACGGACCCCTTTTCTTTCCACATTTACTTTTGGAATCATTCGTGAAAAGAGAAGAAGAATATCGCAGCCCATCCATTCCATCAGAACACACCAAAAAAACAACCTCTCCTTTCTCTCAATCAATCCATCCCCATATGCATCTAATGTATCACAACCCACAGCCCACAAACAGAAACGAGCACATCACACTCCAATTCGCCATTGCTGAAGTGCCACTGGAAAAAAAAACAGACACAACACGCCACTCGCTCCAAGGAAGTATGATGAAAAACAACGGGGTAAAAAAGCTATACATCGTAAAAAGTGTCCCCTGCTTCCCAAACCAAACTTCTTTTCCTTGGGATATTGTATTAAAACCAACGTTTCTTTATACGTAGGAGAGCCATAATTTAATTCGATGAGAAAAGGCGGAAAATGCGATGCCAAGGACGATATTTTGGATGAGAGAGATAGAGTGTGAGAGGGAAAATGTAAGAAAAACAATTATTAGTCTTGAAGGTGCTTCGCTGAAGAAGGCCCAAATGCCAAATGCCAAATTCCAAATGCCAACCGAAGGTATTCTGTTTATGATGTAGTTTCGTGTTTTCGAATCAAGCTTCAACATCGTAGAAAAGTTTTTGTATGTAGCCACAAGAGTAAAGACGAGGCTTTTTTACGAACGGGAAGAAAAGACTTGGCTATCAAACTGATGCAACTCCGGTACATGATCTTATGTGAAACGATTTGTCAATTGACGTGTTCATTATAACCGACGTTCGATATGAAGACGGTATGGAAAGTGAATGAGTCGAGGCGTGAAAAAATCTCTGAAATGAAAAACAATTATGAACAAGTGTTCAACCTAAATCAGACATTAGAACGTTTAGCCTGTGAAATAACAATAGTTCAAACTAACCGCAGCACAATACTTTCATGATCTTTTGCATTACTGTTGGTGGTGGTTGTTCCGATGCTCTCCCATTTTGGTTCAATGGCGACGATTGCTGTGCCGCGCTCATCCTCTGAGGTAGATTGTTTGAGCTGTTCTGGAATTGTGCTTGAGTCGAGCCTGCGGGCGTAGATACATCCTGAAGTGCCCCCGCCGCTCCTCCACTGTTGCGTTTCGGGGCCAACGCGCCTGGGGCGTTTGGCCTGTCGCGCGACTTGCCCATCCCTGGTTTCACTGGAGACGGTGGAGGGGGTTGTGCAGCGTTTAAACGGGCAGCAGTGAGGTGACCCTGTGTGGTGTTTCCTCCTCGAGTGGTTCCATGTAATTCTCTCTGCGATGCTCCTGGCACTGCGTTTGGTTGATGTAGCATGTGTTGAGATGGGTGTTGCTTCGTGGCTTCCCATCCCTTGCCGCCGTTCAACTTCATCCAATCGTACTCTCCGTCTTCGACCTCACCAGAGTTCTTCAATGCCTGGGTGAAGAGGTCCCGCAAGTAATCGTAATCGGGAGTATCCTCGAAGCCTAAATTCCTTACGTAGCTCAAGTATTGGTTGAATTCCTCCGGGAAACCATCACAAAGATCCTTGATGGCGGTTGTCTGTTTCTTCTCACCAATCTTCTCGTACTTTTGCTTATTGGTAGCAGCCTTCAATCCTTGCCATGGTAAACCACCTCGTAAGAAATACATGAAAACATGACCCAAAGCTTCAAGATCATCTCTTCTTGATTGTTCCCTCCCTAAGTGTGTGTTGATACTCATGTATCGTGCAGTACCAGACAATGACTTTCGCTCGCGGTATGGAATGTGTTGTTTTGTCTTGGGATCCCGGTATTGTTTTGCCATTCCAAAATCGACAACGTGAATGACATTTGCGGCCTTTGTATTCGGTCGACCAATTAAGAAGTTGTCGGGTTTGATATCCCGGTAGATCAAGTTCTTCTCGTGAATGGTTTGTACCCTTGAGAGCTATTTTTGGAATCAGCATATGCGAAGTTAATCAGCCGTCTTATTGGGGGGAAAAGAACGAACCATTTGCTTTGCTACCATGACCACCGTCTTGGTGGTAAATCTTCTATTGCAGTGATCGAATAAATCTTCCAACGATGGACCAAGGAGATCGATAACCAGGATGTTGTGAAGGCCTTCTTGACCGAAGTAATAGACATTAGGAATACCCGCTATGTTTAATTAGTCAAAAGCTCAACACATCGCAATTGATAATACTAACGGCAGCCGACGAGAATCTTGTAAGTTCGATATTCATCTCGCAATTGTGGAGCGTCACTCTTTCGAGGCTCCTATTCATGATAATATTGTCAGTAAACCAAAGCACTACTGCAACTTCCCCCTTTTTATGTTGATCAATGCTACTCGATGGATGAAAGAATGAAACCCATGGTGAAATTGACTCGGATGAACGTACGAATTTGATAGCAACTTGTTGATTATTGAGTAAATTTGTTCCCTCAAAGATCACACCGAAAGAACCCTCTCCGATTTTCTTCCCTACGCGATAATGAACGCCGACGACATTGGACGATGATGATGATGAAGCCATCGTGATTGTATTAGGAGCTCTCGATTGAGCTCAAGTAGTGGCAGGATATGAAAGGTCGATTGAAACTGATGTCGTAAGGAAGGTCAAATCGACAAGGCTAAATCGATAGTTGCCTTTCCCGATCAACAATGGGTCGAGAAGATGAAAGAGAAGAAATGAACGCGACGACTGTGGCAGGTTATGTATTAGCCAAGTTTGAAAGTATTGCTGCCACCAAGGGGACATTCAATGTAATCCCCAATGATATTGTCCCCAAATAAGTATTTTGATTATAATTTTTAGGATGGGTTGGGAGGGATGTGAATGGATGGAATTAGGAAAGAAGGGTTCTCGGGATGGGTGAGTTGAGGT
>NGKH01000027.1:71168-102969 GCA_002162575.1 Sclerotinia glacialis
GATGATAGCTGTTTCCCCTTCCCCTTCCCCTCCGACAAAAATCCCCTTCTTCTCATAATAACTTGACCGAGCTTCTAAAACTACCAGCTCGCACACTCCCACTAGCACTGCTTCTTCCATCAAACTTCGGTCTAGCCCTATGTCTCGGCCTCGACAATAACATGCTTTCCGCCCTGTCCTTCTCATTATCCGCAATACTCCTCTCCAGATCCTCCAGAGTCCTAGCCGCCTCTCTATCCATAATCGAGCCCTCAGTAGTTTCAGCACCAATTTCATTTCGGAAATCTTGTTTTGCAAGTTCCACCGCTTGTTGATGCCAATTTTCTATTCTAGCCGTCTGGAGGTAGATTGTTAACGATTGGTCTTCAATCAGATAATCTTCCATCATGCGTTTACGCATGCTGGCGTCAATTCGAGACCATCGTTGTTCTAGCTTATCTGTGCATGCGCCAATGACCTCCTGGGGACTTAATGGTTTGATTGTGAGATCCTTTTCGAATATGCCTATTGAATATGTGGTCAGCCTGTGTTCCTGACATAGGTTGTTGGAACGATAATACTTACGATTCTTGAAGCAGGCCTTGAGTGTCCAATACAAGGCTGTTGTCTTTAACTGATCTTCTACGAATTGGTCGTCCTTCGCTTCTGTATTGTTCATCGCAGCCCAGTCATCCCTCAGAAGACATCTTCTCCAGATAACACGTTGCATGAGCAACTTCTCTTCTTTATTTGAAACACCTAAACGGATAGCTTCAAGGGCCCAATAAAACCTGGCAATGCTGAAGTCGTCTTGTTCCATGGCTCTAAAATCATCACCCATTAAGGTAAGCAAATCAACCAAACTGAAAGCATCCATAGACTCATGCCTGATGAGTTGAGTCATGCTATTTTCAAGAAAGTTCATGAAAGAGAATTGTTGCTTCAAATTCTTATTTCCATGAGTTTCCAAAGCAAGTTGGATTTCAGCGTTATCGTCAATGGCCGTGCTGATGGTGGGATAGATGTATTTGTAAATCAGATCTTGAATTTTGATCAATCCAAGCTCTTGATTTGCTCTGACAAGTTCTGCTTCACCTCCATCAGGGATGAGGATTCCGTTTTTCTGACTGTAATTTCGGCCTGCCATACGCGAAAGTTTGCCAATGCTAAGCTCTACCTTTCTGCTCCAGACATCTCGTTCCCTATCTAATCCGAGTTCAAGAAGCATTCTTGCGGCCTCGTCGTAATCCTTTTCTCGAGTGATCTCATGAATCCAACCAATCTTCGCATACTCCGGTTTGTCACGTAGGAACGCGGTGAGGAATGCTTGATGATTTTGATACTCATTAAGCATTTGTTGAACTTTTCCATTGCTGATATAGTGTTCATAGAGAGCGGCAGCCCAGCTCGCACCAAAGTTTGCAAAATACTTGTTCATCCGCTCATTAAGGTCTTTTTCTCGCTTTTTAAGTTGTTCACATTCATCTTCGCCAATGCCCGGCGTACGAAGTCCTTCAGCACACATAACGACCTCATACATCAGAACAGTAGCCAAGGTCTGTAGAATTTCGTGTTTTTCCGCAATGGCCATTGCTTCATCAGGGAGTTCCCATGTATCCGCAATTCGCTGTAGCTGTTTATTTTGCGAAATTGATTGTAGATTTTGAAGACTTTCTGCCTGCATTTGAAGTTGTGGTGAGTCTTGCGTCGATACCCAACGTATCCTCTCCACGTTGGATCGGATAGCCATATCGACAAGAGTAGGAAACTCTAATCGTATTTTGTCGAGGATTGCAGGATCGGCGCTGCCTTCCGTAACAGGTTTATTGCAATAGTCTTCAAGTAGGATAGAGACAAGGTCTGCTTGCTTTCGAACGTTTTCGGCGATGTAGAAACTCGAAGTCCAAAACTCTGGGAGTCCTTCATAGCCTTCTTCTAAGATTCCGTGTGACAATGTTTCCGATTGCAATCCATAGAGTCTCAAATTATCCATGCGAAAGTCAAATGCAGCCTTCAATGCACCAGTCATCATGCCACTGGATTGACCTATTGTCTCAACTACTGAAGCAGGAGAATTTTGGCCGTCCTGCCATGCGTATTTAAGAATCTGAAATGCCCATGGTATTGCCACAGATAATTTACCAACATCATGAATGAAGAAATGTCGAACACGATCGACTTCCCCCTTTTCAGTAACAGGCTCTGTTTTAAAATTTTCATGAATGTGGTCCACAATTTCTGCGAGAAGCCCCCGTTTCTGTCCTTCAGGTAGAGCTCGAATACGAGCGTCATACCGCTGCCAGATAATTGTAGCCGCCGTCATTTTTTCTGCATCCCAAAGTAACTTCCACCGCGTGATCCTGTCAAGTTCTACGCCAGTCACTTTGAGATGCTTGGCAAGATCATGAAGAGCCGCTGCTCGCCTTTTGAGATGTTGCTCAAGCGAGGCAGAAACTGAAGGAATAAATTTGGTTGTAGATTCCACGATCTCTGTGCTCAACTCCAAAGCAGCTTCTCTAACTTCTTCTGCAGGAAATTGCAATTCTGATCGTCCCGCAAAGCTCAAAGGATTTTGTGCCATTGTGCCGTAAAATACTGCTTGTTCCAGCTTGCTTTTCGCAGTGACTTGCTGTCTTGTGCTAGATGTGAGTTTGTCAATATCGGTGGCCGCCACACGAATCACACCCCCACCTCGAACCAACAGAACAGCGGCCGGATGCCTCGCCTTGTATTTGCGCGACTTTGCTTCCTCAATTCCATGTTGAAAGTTTTGAGGTTCTTCCATGCCCGACCCGACAATCTCAACGTTTGTATCTTCCCTGAAGTCCACTACATCTTCAAACGATGGCGAAAGTGTATGATTCTCGGAAAGAAGCTGTGAGTCGGGCGAGTTTGATTGTTTTGCCCTGGAAACAACAACCACGGCACGGTCAAAGACGATATAGGCAACAAGAGCTGGACTTGGTAGATAAATTCGTGCTTTTGAAGTTGCATGTTTGTTGATCGAGGTGGTGTAAGATTTGAGTAGTCGAACATTTTCCACGATCAACTGATCCCGCCTAAGAACAACGTCAACAAGGGTGTAGTGACTTGTGTGTCGACTGGAGAGGGAGGTTAGCAACAGCAAGTGATCTCCTACATCGTAACGGTCCTCTGACGATCGAGGCGTGAAAGTGAAGTCGAGAACCTCGAATGTTTCTAATGAGAAGTCGGACAGAGTAGGTTCGGCCTTTTTGATTTCCATTACAATTGCTTCCCGCCCCTCAGCTTCTGCATGCAGCGCATTCTGTCCATCTCTTTGGAGATTCCAGAGTTGTATTCTTCCCTTTCCTGTTGCGACGACAACATTTCGGTCTCCTACATGCTCTTGTGACCCAGCGCGAACCGCGGCAATGTCTCCACGCCACGCTGAGCTAGAAAGCGCATTCCGCAGACTGCCAAATATACCTCCTGCTAAAGGTCCGCTTGATCCTCTCAAGAATTGAACAGATATCTCGGGCCTTCCATGCCCATCCCTGACTCTCAAATAAGCTAGCCGTCCGGTACTGAATGCCAGGACGAACCCGGCTGTTTCTGCATTCAAAATTTGCACAACGGTCTCTCCGGAGAGCATTCCTGATATAGTTGATCCTACTCCATTACTTTTCAGTTTGATCAGGTCAAGTGTAGCGGCACTAGCGATAGATTCCCAATATGTAATTTTTCCGGTAGTAGGTATAACAACGACAAGGCCTGGCTCCGAAGATGATGCAGAAGGCGAGACCAGCGAACCAAGAGGAAGATGATCTGATACATGCTTATTGCTGTGAGGTAAAGCGAATGTAAAAGTTTCGGGGGAAGGAATGTTGATTGCGTATGGCCAGACAAATGCGTGAGAATGGGTGAGAGCAAGTGCATAACCACTATCCGAATATATTGCGCCGTGTAGACGAGCTTTCAATGAGATTTAGTAATGGATCCACAAATCAATGGAAAATTGATAAATACCTGTAATATCTGTGCGAATTTGATCTGGAAGAGCTGGAAGTTTACTAACTGTATAGGTATCGTTCTTAGTCTGCCCGAGAATGTAAATCATCAGTTTTCAAAAGTCGCAACACAATGCCATGCCGGACAACTCACAAGAGCCACGCTACCGTCTCCCTTCCCAGGCCTTTCTGCTCCCTTCGACTTCTTGCCTCTCACTGCTATCTCTCGTCTTGGATTTGGGACCTCCTTAGGACTTTCGCGCCTCACCGAAGTAGCTACTTTATTGCTTTTTGCTTCATCCATTTCCGGTGTACCACTTGGCGCAAAAGTCTGATCATCGTATGAGCTTCGAACTCTCTTACTCTTTGGTTGTGCTAATGAATTCTCGTTCGAAGAAGGCCGTGGTCGTCTTCTACTACTCCTTACTGGAGCAGGAGCACCAGCAGTGACGGCAGGCGAAAACATTTTGAGGGTTAGTCGAAATTTGAATTAAGTGACGGGATTCAGAATATAAGAAAGACCGATGGAGTTGTTGGCATTATTCGTGGGGAGTAAATTGCCGTAAAGCTTGTCAGGTTTGTTTTCTTTTAAAGCTTCGTAAAGTTTAGATCAAACTGCCCCAAAATAAATAAATCATGGTTCAAAAATGAATACAGGAACAAAGGCGGTGGGAGCCACGCGTTTTAACCTGAGCTCTGACCATACACACCTCAAGGCTCAGGTTTAAGCTTGCTTACTGTACAGTTCTTTGTACCTACCAAGCTCCAAACAATTTATATCCTCTCATGATGCTCTCTGGATGGAATGAAAGAAAAGCATATTTGATAAAAGAATGCTTGAAGATATTTTGGGTCAATTGAAGTCATCCACTTTCATTCTTTAAGCGCATATCCTGAAATATATCTATTTCCCAAAGGATCAGTGAGAATATTACAGAATCACATCATGAACAAACACATGCCGCACCGCAGAACTTGTTTTGACATCTCAGACTCATCAAGCCATGGGCATCGTACAGTATCAATTTCTTTGATCCCCCAACTTCCGATACAATCAAGTAGTTCTTGGGTGTGACTTGCTATTTCCATCATCAGTTGTTCGATCACATCGAACCAAATAGCTTCTAGTGATCCCGCAGCTTTGGTTTCTGAAGAAATATTCAATAGGACACGAAAATAACATGCAAGGCTATAATTCAAGGCTGAGAAAGTGACGCCACGATTTAGTGCCGGCTATGACGCTTGCATTTTCCCCCCTCATCAACAGGATTGAGCTTCCTGCTTCGACATCAACCATGAAAGTTCCAAATGCCACCAACAAAGCTCCCTCAATCTACAGGGCTTACAATAACTAACCCCCTTATATTATATCGTGCTCTATTAGCTACGAAAGCCATTGACCCCGATCCGGCTCAACATCGCATTGCTTTACATTTACAAAAGTTATATTTACGATTGAAGGACTATAAGCCTCAATCCGAATATGGAGCTCGACTCAAAGCAATCAGTCAGGCCGTCAATGATGGTCAAGGCGAAGAAGATGGACAAACGGTCGCAGTACGTGGTCATCCTTTACGGAACAATCCTCTGTTTGCCCATCTTTTCAAAAGAAAAGAACGTCAAGATACACTTGCAATGACAAGAGTCCTTACAAGCCATGAAGCAGCAATGCAAATAGATTCTCCACAAGGTATATTGCTTCATGGCGAGGTTGGGACTGGAAAGTCGATGCTATTGGATATGCTAGCAGATAGTCTACCGAACAGCAAGAAAAGAAGATGGCATTTCAATACTTTCATGTTGGAGACGTTTGCACGTTTAGAGCAATTAAGACAATCTCGCTCCAATCATGGAGATCTAGGTTCAGAGGACTATTCATTACTTTGGCTAGCAAAAGATATGATTGAAAAGTCGCCGATCCTTTTCCTGGACGAGTTCCAGTTGCCAGACCGAGCTGCCAGTAAAATCTTGAGTAATCTTCTGACACCATTCTTTCAATTGGGTGGTGTACTAATTGCGTCTTCAAATCGTATGCCAGAAGAACTTGAGAAGGCTAGTGGTGTGGATTATGCCATTGCAGGCAGAGGTGGCCTCGTGAAGAATTGGTTGGGCTTAGCTAAACCCCAGAAGCTCGACATGTTCTCTGGTCGGAATGAGTTTTCTAGTTTTGTAGGAGTTCTGAAAGCCAGGTGTGAGATCTGGGATATGGGAAAGGGTGGAAGAGATTGGAGGCGAAGAGAAATTGAGGATGTTGATGATGAAACGACGAGAATGTCCGAAATAATGCGAGAGGAAATGATAGAAGGGTTTATTGGGCTCGAAAAGCTTTCATCTGGTAATGTTGGACTCGGATATGATCAAAATGCTCATGCAGAGAACGATGGCAAGACAACTGAGAAAGCTGCCAAGGCGAATACTCCTAAGAAGTACCTTCTCACTTCAGACAGTGATGATGCTTGGGACAAACTAGTAAAATCAGCTTTTCTATCCTCTCCAGACCCAATCCCATGGCAATCAACCACCCTCCTCGTCTATGGTCGTACAGTACCCGTTCCCCGGCATCTCAATGGTATTACCTACTGGGACTTCCCCACTCTTTGCGGAGGTACTTTCGGCCCCGCAGACTATATAACCATGGCCTCCACCTTCCACACCTTCATTCTCGACTCCATTCCTATCCTAACCCTGCTTCAAAAAAATGAAGCAAGACGCCTCATCACTCTCCTCGACGCCCTCTACGAAGCTCGTTGTAAACTCATTATCCGCGCTTCTGTCGGCCCAGACACCCTTTTCTTTCCGGAAACTACACTACCTTCCTCCTCAGATTCCGAATCCGAAAACCCTCAAGATGCCGTATACCCCGAAACCCTCTCCGAAATTTATCAAGACCAAACTTCTCCTTTCCGTCCGAATATCTCTACTTATACCGACGCCCCCAGTACTAAAACTGGATATGACCCAGATGAAGATGCAGATTTTGGTCCAGTTCCTGGGGCGGGTAATGAGATTGGAAGGCAGAGAGGAAATACGAAAGGCGTGGATTTCGGCAGGACGGAAAGTTTCACAGGCGAGGACGAAAGGTTTGCGTATAAGAGGGCGGCAAGTAGATTGTGGGAAATGTGTGGTGGGAGGTGGCATGCGAGGGGAGGAGACGGGAACGGGGAAGGGGAAGGGTGGTGGAGACCGTTGAGTATGGAGGCTAGGCGGTGGGAAAGGAGGAGTGGGGAGACGAAGTTGGATGATTTCGGGCTTGGCTCTATGGAGAAGGGGGAGGTAAAAGGTGATGTTAGGATGGGGGGATTTGTGGAGCTTGAGACGCCGGCGGGATTGGAGGGGAAGCTGTTAGAAGAGAAGGAGAGGGGTAAATTGGGAAATGGAGGGGCGAAGAATTAGAGGAACTACATATTTGGTATAAGCGAGATTATTCTGTTTGATATTTGATACATACAATACTTTTCACAGCACATCCATTTATTGCATTCAATAGTAATAACAATTTTCTGATATCCATCTACATAATTGTTGATAATTACACCTTCCCCACAACACTCCAATCTACAACTTGAACCCACCACCCCCAGTAACAACTTCACTCGCCAAAATTCGCTTCCCCTCTACATCCCTAATCTCGCCCCTCTTCCCAATAACCTTAACCCCACCCCTCTTCAACTCACCCACCACATCCTTCTTCTCCTTCGCCTTCTTACTAAGCACCTTCTCCCCCTCTCCCATCTTCTTAATTCTTTCCTTCTCCCTCCTCCTCCTCCTCAATTTCTCTTCTCGACTCATTTCCTCTCTAGCTACGGGTGCACCTCCACGCGTAATTTCTTTATTATCTTTCTTTTGACCCTCTACCACTTGCCCCGGCTTGTAAATTTCCTGCGGCGCAAGCATGGATTCGCCGCCCGCGATACCGGACGCGGTGGATGGTTGTGCATCCTCCATGCTGATTGTCGCGACGTCGCCCACGACTGTGAGACTGGGGGCTGCCGGCTTGGGTTTGTAGTGCCAGGAACTTAGGGCGTCGAGTTTGGCGCATACATCTTTCCATAGGTTGTCGATTTCTTTTTCTTGGGCTTGAACTTTTTCGTCCGATTTACTGATGTATGTGTCTGGGTTGGTGTTTTTAACATGCTCTTCCTCGTAGATTTCCGCGAGACTTTGTTGGTTTTTGGAATCGTCAAGTTCGAAGAGTCCGCGACGGGTGTTGGCGGGAGTTAGGGAGTCGGGACGCCGTCGAATGACTTCGTCGAATTCTTGGGCTAGAATTCGTCGCTTGATGAGTTCCTCGATGCTTTCGCTGACTTCGGCTGTGATGACGGGAACAGGTTTGCCGGTGCGTTCGAAATCGAGATCTTCTTCGAGGAGAGAGTTCATGGGTCGATCCACTGCTTTTGCTTCTCCTGATAATGTCCAATCACGTTTCGCGACGGATGCAGCTTCCAGGCGACGAATCTCCTCACTAATTTTAGCTTGGCGACGTTCGTGGGCTGAGCGACGGGACTTGGGATCTGCTGGGTCGAGGTCCGACAGGGCATCTTCAGAATTGGCATCATCTTCATCGTCAAATAGATCGCGTCGAACGTCAGCCATGGCCCGCTCCATAGCAGCTTCATCTTCTTCGGGTGCTGATTTGGCTTTTTTGGCTTGTCTCTCAAGATATTTTGCTTGTCTTTCTCCTTTGCCTATTTTTCTTGGTGGAGGTTCAAAAAAATCTTTGTAGAGAATATCATTTGTGTTATCATCAGCTACATCAGCAGCGTCATCCAAATCCATATCATCATCATCATCCTCACTATCTCCTTCTGGTGCATTCAAATCCATATTCCCAAATGTAGGTCCATCTTCTTCTTCGTCATCCTCTCTGTCTGAGCCCTCCATAGCCTTCGCACGTTTGGAGCTTTTATCTGCTTTAACGGGCATAGACATTGGATTGGCACCCCAATCAATATCTTCTTCGTCACTTGCTTCTCCAGTAAAAGGATCTGCTGCAGCATCCTGTCTTTCGAGAAATTCTGTTTGTTTATTGAAGTCGTCGATTGAAAAAAAACCATCGTTGAGTTTATTTGGATCCTCCACAAAAACTCTAGCTTCGGCATCTTCGTCATCATCGTCTTCCTCGTCTTCTTCTTCTCCGAAGCCTTCGAAAGCCTCCCCATTGTCATGACCGTCCACTCCGTCCTCTTCATCAGTATGAAATTCCTCTTCCATATCTTCGAGGTCCTCATCCCCTTCCATGCTCTCATTATCTGAACCAATTTCGAACCCATCTTCATCAAACTTCATCATATCAGAGTTACCCTCTTCTTCGTTCTCACTTTCTTCACTCTCATCCCTACCAATTCCAAGCTCTTCGAGAGCTCTCTCTGCATCTCCTTTCAGCGCATCAATAACCCTCTTAGCCTGTTCCCAAACCTGCTGAACTTCAAACCCTTGAGTATGTATTTTCCTAATCTTAAGCACTTCTCCTGCAGCCTCATCCCTCTCACCCCTCTTCCTCTTTTTCCTCTGCTCTTTCAATCTTTTGGCTTGTTCATCTCCTAACTTTCCCGCAAATCTATCCAATGTCTCTTTTGCATATTCCAAACTCGCATTGGGTAATTTCGACGAAGGCGCAATGAAAGTATGGCGATTGGTCGGAGTAAGTGCAGATACTAAATCGTCAATTGAACTTGGTACATTTGTGCCATTTTGGAGAGATATAACGGCGGGAACTTTAAGGGGTGGGGAGGCAGTCATGGTGTGTGAAGTTGAGGATGTAATGCTGCTTGTCGTCACCATCGTTGACCCTCAACTTTCCTCTGTTTGACAATTTTGAATTTTTTTTACTCGAAGCACAGCGATAAGACTAGCGCATTTTACGATAACCAGCACGTGACAGATACCTCATTGACGGTTTGGTTTTTTGAAGATATTTTCTCTCTTTCTTGATATATTTCATTTCTTTTTCGATATTTTTAGCCTTTGTGCTCCCTGAAGCTATACTATCATCCCCACTCATATACCTTCGCAACCAAGTGATTGATCGAACTAGAAGTACAAACATCAAAGTTGATTCACAAGGCATGTTATCTTATCAGGACCTTCCTGATGGAGGTTCATTTCACGATTGAACATGTCAATCAATCGTTGCATTTTTGGCATATCTGCTGCAAAGACTTGCGTATCCTGTTCTCTGGGCTGCAATGCACCCACCACATCAACAACAATCCCCTGTTGGCCGTTTATCATGCCCGACGTTGCATGCGAAATCGGATCAATGTAGTGGTCGGTTATGCATCACCGTAGTACAACGGTCCATGTTCTTGAAGGTCGGTCACACATGTACTTGCTGTAGAGTATGATAGCATACACAAGGCTGAAATTTTGGATTTTACTCGCGTGGGCTATTACTGCTTCTAGGTTTATCAATTGTACGACATCGACAACGGCATTTGAGAGGGGAACTTCAAGGCTTGGACATGCATATCGCCGGAAAGAAATGCATTTCATATATCATCCAAGACAACGCCGAGGGAAAAGTCAATTCTCCATGTCTTGGAGCATAAAAGTGTGGGGGTCGATACGTGGAAACACCACCGTTTAGATATTGTTCTATGGGAATTTGTCAATCTTATGACTTCATGTGTATTCAATTTCATATCGTCTCCTCTCTTGAGGTGCGGGGGCTCGGAGTAACCCTCCGAGCAGAAGGAGAAGGTAACGTCGTCTTTTCCAAATCATCACCAAATTCGGTATGCCATCGGACTTTCCCTTATACACTGAAATGTTTCACAACTTCATGTCACAATCAAATTGCTAGAGGGGTAATCGTATATTCTGAACATGAGATGAGGGGTAGTTAGGATGAGCAACCTCTTGGTGGTTGTAAAGAATCCGACGTTCTGTGCTTGCGCACGATGTTGTATTTTTCGAGGGTCATCTGAAGAGTACAGGTAGAAACCGAGATGTATTTAGGAACATGGAACTCATTCGAAGGTGACTTACTATTCGCAAAGTTTCCTATAGTAAGGGATTCAGTTCATTGTATGTCTTTGAGCAAAAGAAGTCAACAAATGTAGGTACTCCTCGAGAGGGCTTATTCACTTGTGACTCGGGGCCACTGGCCTTTTTTGAAAGCATTGGCATTGGCATTTGCATATACATATACGGTTTCCATACGCAAGTATTTTTTGTCTTCACCAATGATATTGGATCCGGAAATATTTCATACCGCCACATCCCGCTCCTGGCCTTATCGAATCTTGGAAAGCCAATCTCTGCGGAAAGATCTGATAAAGTTTCACATGAAAAATCAAACCTGGAATTTAATTGAGGCGGGGAAAATTAAGAGTGCCATACCATACGTAAGTACAATAGGTCTGAAATTTCTGTGATATCCGGCAAGCCTTGATCCGGATGTTTTTCTATCTGGTATCTATTTCATGCGTCTACGACAATAATATATGAATGGATGCTTACTTGGGAAGGTAGTCAACACTGTGCAACACGATGTTGCGGAGATGGTTTTCCCAAGTCGGCTCAATATGCCTGTGCAGGTGCAGAATCTAAATCTCTAATTACCCCTCCATGTTGGTATCAGATACCTACCGGTACCCTACTAGTTCCTTTGCAGATTCTGTGGTAAAGTTCCAACTAATTTTTGGCAATCATAGTAAGATTCGATCTTACTGGTCATTGATAATAAAGATTTGTGAAGAAATTACCAAAATATTGAGTATCTTGTTTCAATTGGGTTGACCACTCTCAATCTACCATCCATAGTAACACGACATTGAACATCATCGAACTTCCCTCTATGCTGTATAATATAATATAATATAATATAATCTAATACTCCGTACATCTGTTGATAGTAACCAAGAAAATATCCTTGCTTTTAGACCTTGCAATTATCTTTGCTCCACGACCTACTCCATACTCCGTACACCACATTTCTAAATTCCTACCCACTCGCTACATCTCGGTCCTTAAACTTAATCAATATCTGCGCCCAATCAAGATATCAAATTGAAACCAAGCCCCTGCGAGACCCTTCATATGCAATACCGGTTTGCACACCGTTGACACAATTGCAGCCATCAGACATCCTATAGCAGAGAACTAAGAAGGATACCGTACAAAGGAATGGAAAGGAAACCAAACGGAGCAGGAGAGGCCATCGATGGCGTATTCCACAGTTCCAGATTCTTTTTTTTTCTTTTTCAGAAGAATCCAGATCTTCGAAGGTTCGTACAGATCCTCGGAGGTTCGTATTACTGTCAAACGTTACCATAAAAGTTCCTCGATGCCCATCACCATTGTTCCTGTACAGTAGTTTTATCGTTATCTTTGCTTTGCTATCCGTAGCAGCTAACGCTAAAAAGATATCATCCGTTCCGTATCTTCTTATGAATGAGTTTGAGTTTCTAAAGTTTCAAAAGCCTTGGAAGAATTATCACTTCTCACTTGCACGTCCATACCGCTCTTACCAGACTTTTTTCAAAGCAAGTTTCGACCTTCTTCGCTGTGTTGCTTTTGCTTCAGTTACTGTATTTAGCCCCCTTTAATAACTTGGCACTAGCTTTCAAAGACTTCATTTCTTCCCATAAATTTTTACCGAAAGCATTGCTCGTTGCATCGCACTGTCTGGGTCTGGAATTCCATATCCACTTATCCTCAATATCATCCACCTGGATTTTGCAATTGCGGATATTATTGCGTATCAAATTTCCAAAAGATCCACCAAGACCGCCGTTACCCGCTCATGAAGGTTGCTGGATTCGGAACAAAGGGAACAAACTACCTCGAAATTGCTATAGAAAGAAACAATTGCTCAAGTATCTTTTAACCAGAGAACATTTGGGAATGAAGTTCGGTCAGCAATTTCAGTCGGACTCTGTGCCACAATGGGCGCCATGTGAGTCTGAAACATTTCCTATTTTTATTGGTGTGACACCGAAATGTTATGACGCAAATACTGACAACTTTCTCGATCGCTCTGCAATTAGATAACATCGATTATGATGAATTGAAGAATTCGATAAAACACAACACTACGAGGGACGCGGGGAAATCAATTGCTATTCCAGGTCATGTCGATACTGCTTTGGTCGCATTCGAGAATGAATTCTTTACAGAGTTATCCAACCAACATGACCGGGTTGAGCTGTTTGTAAAGAGCAAGAGTGAGGAAATTGGACGCAGACTACGTGAGTACAGGGCAGAGTCGGGATTTTTAAATGGTCGACATTAATCAAATAACAGAATATCTATCGAACATTGTTCTTCGATTACTTGCAAGATGTGCAGAAAGCAACAGAGGGCAGATGACGAGGAAGAGGATGAACAAATTCTCCAAATACACTAATCAGATTGAAAGCTGTGGAGATGATCTTGCGAAATTGGATCGATTTGTCGAAGCGCAACGTGTCGCATTCTATAAGTTATTGAAAAAGTATACGGTGAGGAAAACCACTTTTATACCAAAAGTACAAGAATCCATCTGACGTCATTAGAAATGGACCGGATCTCGAACCCTAAAGGAACGATTTGAATCAGAGATATTAGGAGATCCAAAAAGCTTCACGAGGCAAGATTTCCTTCGCCTACATTCTCAATACAACGATCTCATCACCCTTATCCGAGCTTCTACGCCAGTAACCAGTGGGCCGTCTACTCCAAGTATTGGTTCAATAAGGGAAAGTCTCAACCATGCTCCAACGCACACACAACGATCGCCTCCTCGACAAACATATTGGAACGAGTACGATAACGGGAGCGATGTCGATCAAGACGAACCATATTACATATACGCGGACCCAGATGCAGGAATGACATTTCCTGGCGCAGAAGTTGTTGCAAGTGCGATTAGAAGAACAAAGCAAGGAATGGAGCAGGTCAAAGACTGGTTCACACCCCATCGATCACCACGAAATCGCGAACGGGAGCCACTATTGAGAGATCGGGATGGGGGATACTTTCAGCAGAGTCCGAACGGAACAGCCAGTGGCTCAGTAACCGATGTGGATGAAGAAGCATATGCTTCCTCGGCGGATTTCCCACGCGGATATGTAGCACATTATGCTACATTTCCCAGCGTGGCCGATCAAAGATCGAGTCGATTCCAAGAACAAACTCTGTTATTCACAATGATTGCTTGCTTTGTCTTTTCGGCATTCTCTGAAGCCGCATCCACACTTCTCCTTGCAACAGGACGACACAAATTGAGGACAGAGGTTGACTTGGGCGCACTCATGGGTGCCTTGTTGGGATTTTGTCAGGCTGCTGGTGGATTGATTTGCATGGCATGTCGAAATGAAAAACTTGGATGGATACATCGCGGAGCTGTGCTTATTACCACAGCTGTTTTGTTGATTGGGAGTATTATACTTCTGATTATGGTAATTGGGAATTAAACCTCTCATTACTATCATTAGCTAACGAAATACTCAAGACCCAGCGGTAATACAACCGGTAAGCAATAATTGATGGCGAGCGCCGAGCATTAATATAGTGGGTGGCTAGCTTATATCATCAAGTTGTTGCGCTTGCACGTACCATTGCTTGGGAGTTTAGTTTTCTATCGAGGTTTTTCAATCTCTGTGCTTACTTCATTATTTACTTTTACGTTGTTTTAGCGGGCGCAACTTGCAACTTGCAAGTTTCTTTTTCTGTTGAAATTTGGGAGTACAGCATGGCGGGTGTGGCTTAAAATGCGTGCGTAAGTGACTGATGGGACGATGCGACGGGCGGACGGTCCTTACTTAACGACTTAATGCTTTAGAACTACATTTTATCTTATAGAAGGATTGGGGATTGGAGTACGCATCGATTGGATGAATGAGTGGGTTCATTGGTTTGAAAGGGCGCAAGTGGGAGTCGGAGAGGAATGTTGTATTTTCTTGAGTGGGTGTTGATTGCATTGAGTGGATTGGAGTTTGTGATTTCAACGAGGTTGTTGGTATGTAGGTAATGTCGAATGTCACAGTCGCGCGCTATATGGTATAACGAGAAGGCAATGGTGTATTATAGTACCGTTGGATTGAATGTTTATGAAATTTCCTCCTGCCTGAATGATTGGTGGAGTGATAATATAAATCCTACAGTCATAGTGATGATAATATCGATGTCTCGGCGGTATTTCCCTGGGTGCTTTTTCTTTTCCACTTATAGGTTATGGATGCGTAGTTCGTATGCTTTGCGCTATGCGCTAACTAATAGAAAAGTTGAAAAGTTGGAAGAGAGAGCTGTCAGCCTGTCAAGAACGTAAAGTGGGGAAACTACAAGAAAGAGCTGCAAACGCCAAAAGTTTCCGTTGCAAGTATAGTATGCATATTGCATACTCCGTAGTCGTACATATATACTTCGTATACTGGAGGTGGATCTTTTACAAATGAGTTTTCACATGGAAGATCTAGATCTGGAAAGTTTGTTATATGAATGCGGGCCATGAGTGCGGGCCATGGATGCAGCTGAAGGATGGGGGTAAGAAGGCCCCTGACCCGGCCGGGTGAAGTAAGTTGCTTCCGGAGCAGGAGAAGAAATCAAAAATTTGAAAATTTGAATAGTTGAATAGTTTGTGGAGGCACTAGAGGTGAGTGGGGTAAGGTAATTGTGGGGATTTTTGAGTTTTCGAGTTTATCTTGTAATACTGTACTCCGTACGGAGTAGGTTATGGAGTCCGGAATACTTGAAAGTTTGTATGGAGTTTGGGAAAGGGTGTAAGCGAGGGGGTTCATCCGAAATCCGAAATCTGGACGGAATTTGGTTTGGGTTTTGGCTTTGGCTTTGTGTAACTTGTTGCGGTTAGATGGGTTTGGTACCTGCGTGTATAGGTTTTGCTTGATGGGATGAATAAGATGAGGTATAGAGGAGATTCTGATTTCTGTGCAGTAGTAGGAGTGGTATGCATACCTAGATGGTTTCATCATGCAAGATCTTGATAACTCCGAGCTTGAAATTGGAGTTCCATGCAATTCATTTAAGATCTTATAAAAGATTTGGGGTGACAACGGCAGGATATTGGGAAGAGGAGCTTGTCTGTGTATAAATACCATGCATAGCTCAGAACACCAATGTATTATCATGTTTTTGATAACATTTGGTAGCTATGTTAGCTCACTGTTCTTGCGGTACCATTTCTATAGGATGTAGATGCGAAGAGAGACATGAGTTTAATGTGTTTGAGCCTGACTGTAGGCCTTAGAGTATACATCATCAAGGACCTGTATACATAGGACCTCCACTTCCATATATAATGTCATATTTGCTGGACTTTTTCTGCTTTCAAGTCGTGTTCAGTGTGCGAATGCAATAATAGCAGAGGATTTTCAGGTGGATGGACAAGAATGGCTGTGTGTATCACGTGAGGTGGCGTCGGGCACGTTCTTCTCTTTAGCTAACCACTTCATCACTTCATCACTTCAACAAAGTCTTGCCTCACGTTTTACTCCACGAAACACGTAGGAAATAACAGAATGGAAGATTTCCAAACGATTGATTTCTTCTCCCAAAATGTGATGTCTGTTGTGCCTCAATAATTCGACAGAATATCATTTGATCCTCCCTCTCGTTGAAAGAATGCATGGTGCAACCATCAGAGGGTCGTGTGACTAAGAAGGTCACAATTAGGGCTTTATTGTATGCCTCGAGCGAAGGTTATTTGGGAGCTGTATTCTTTTCTATCTATGACTATGGCGTCGGTGAGCTGATTGGGCAACATATCCGCCTTCATTTCCTTGAAGCCTTAATGGCAAGCTTTCGATTGTATTGGCATAAAAGCTCCAATCGAAGCAGAGACGTATCAATCGAGAATACTTCTCTTACACGAGGGTAGTCTGCTTTCACGCTGACTTTGAGTAGTTGGTTCTCGGAATGTCTTGCAGGAAGATGCGATCAGCAAAGCCTCAATCTCTCAATCGACGATAGGTTCATGCAGTCGGTGGCAGGCCGATTTCGTCATCATGTCTATTTTGATTGCGCAAATAGAAGACTGGACGAAGGGCGCCTTCATGCAAGTTACTCTGCGTCTTGAAGCTCACCAATGATACTCCTCGACCACTTTCACAATTCAATAATCGAACGACCTTTGATCTCATGAAAATCTGAGGTTCAACTAGCAGAATCTCTGCACATGTACTTGTTTTCATGCACCATCAGGCTGGGTCTATAGAATTTCCAATATATTGAATGCAGCCGACCGACCGAGCTCGAATCCCACATGCATCCTCCCGCAAGCTCAGCCTGTTTTTTGGAAGAGCTCGAATCTTGAAAATGATGGCTTTGATTCCTTTCTTTCTGGTTCCACTTTCACTCTACATAATTTACGACCTGTCACCAACAACGTCCATGCGGCTATAATGGCTGCGTTAACGCAAAAAGCCCTTAGCTACCAAGGTGAGTTGATATTATTGCACCTTGTCTTGTGATAATACCCTAACAAGAGACCTTTGGCCGAAGGACGGAATGCAGGGGAACAATTCGAACAAGCTGCAACTGCAGAACAAATATCCACACATTCTGTTGACCTAGGTACCGAAATATGGAAAATTGCGAAAAGCAATATAATTGGGTTATCCAGAGAGGGTTATTATTTTCCTGACGATGAATATGATAGGCTACTAAAGGAAGACACGATTCAAGATGCCCTCGGTGGTGACCGCGAGGTTTCGCCTTTAGTCAAATATATTCTCGGCCATGCGAAGAAAACATTTGCGACATTGCTGCAGGTCTTCACCGACAGTAAAAGCCGACGTGAAGTCATGGATTCTATCATGGCTAGTGGATTCAAAGATACCTTGTTAGTATCTCATAAGCTTGATCCGTCCTATTTTCAACACAATCTTTGGAACGAGGGCACGATAGACACTTTCAAAGATAAACGGCTGCCATTTATTGTTCCCACCTTTGATAGCGAAACTTTCATATATGAGTTCGATAAAAACCAACCCCTTCCCTTTACGGTGTTTGATGGAGCGGATGCTTCACCAAGAAGCGGCCACTTTAGCGAAGTTGAATGCGTGGAGATGTTGGCCAGTAAGCAGAATATGGCCGACGTAAAAACCAAGACGTTCAAAGTCGCGTTGAAAAAGCTGAAAAAGCTTGGTGAGCCCGGCTATGACATAAAGAAGGAATGGGAACGCGAGGCAAGAGCTCATCAACAGCTGAACAAAAAAAGCGGCAACATCATCCAAGCATTTGCCGCCTATCGCCAAATTGCGATGAATAAGTGGAATGATGAATACTATCTTGTACTTGAATGGGCCGACGGTGGAAGCCTTTTTGACTTTTGGCAGAAACATCCTGAATCTCAAATAAATCATCCGAGTGTCGGTCATGTTCGTGGACGGGTCAAAGAAATGTTGGAACAGCTGTATGGACTAGCGGAGGCTCTCGAAGCAATGCATTCTACTAGGGCTCATTCGCCTCGACATAGCAGGAGTAACTCAGCATCATCCCCGGCACTCCAACCACATAAGAATGCAGCTTGGAAGGAGAATAACCTTGGTGCCAGTGTATTACCCGTGGATAGCTCGTTATTTCCAACGTTTAATTTTGATTCCGCAGAAGATGATAGCAAACAAACAATGCCAAGCATTGTGGTGTCTTCTGATCCCGTAAATCTGAAAGTCGCTGAAAGTTCCGACTCGCAAAACTGGCGTCATGGCGATATCAAACCGGAAAACATATTGCGTTTCATTGTCGGCGATGACCATGATAAGTTGGGTGTCCTGAAACTTGCAGATTTGGGAAGAGCGCAACAACATCAATTTGTGACAAGCATGAGGCATACTAAGGAAAAGGAACTTTGGAGAACACGATGGTACGAGCCTCCGGATTTAGACGGAAAAAATCAAGAAAAGGCAGAAGGCAAAATTTCACGCTTGTTCGATATCTGGAGCATTGGTGCCGTTATTTTTGAAGCCGTATTGTGGTTGCTGTATGGCCACGAGTCTCACAATGCGTTCTTACGGCAGAACGGATTTCCCACAGGAGAGGAAAGCGTAACACCATATTGGAGGAAAGAGGGGGAAGGAAGCTACAGGGTAACTGAAGCGGTTAATTTATGGATGTAACACATATTAGTGCATGATTTAGAGCGTGAGGGTGCTATCGGTGGCCTGATCAAGTTGGTTAGGGATCGATTGCTCAAGATTGATCTGCCTCCAAACTCTGATCTGTACACCAAAGGCTTTCGCACAAATGCGAAAGATCTAAAGGAACAGCTTGCTATCATTCTTGAACGCGCTAACGGGGACGAAGGTATTTGTTTAGTGGTAAGAATCGCACGAGTATGTCTCGATCCCACATAGCCAATTCAGCCACAAATAACTCATCACAATCTACGGGTAGTTCGTTATTATCAGTCGATGATGCAAGGGAGGTGGGTATTCCTGTGAACCAAGGAAGGAGAACCGAAATAGCTCAACGGCGCGAGTATACTAACAGCATGAAAGATAAGTGGATAACATTTCCTGAAAATTCTTCATTCGTCGAGTCAATATTGGAAGGCCGGGACTATTGCCTCGGTGAACCCGAATTGTGTACAGACTGCAAACCCATCAATATCTCATCACAACATACAGAGATTGTCTATCATATGGAGACATTGGAGACCAAGTCAAAAAACGGGGAGTGCGACTTCTGCGAACTGGTCTACACGGCAGCCAAGGAACGAAACCTAACGAGTAGTGGCGATATCCAAGAGATCTTGCTGAAAAAATCAGGGAAGGACTTTGTCTTGAAAGAAACCAACCAAAAGTTTCTCCGATTAATTGGTAGGCATTGAGGCTTGATGTACAGTGCTTTGATCTAACAGGAGAATCAGAAACAAAACCGGATACATTGGCCCCTGAAGCCGCACCGATATTAGCTTTACTGGCCATTAATCGCGACCCTTCTCCTGCGGACCTTGAATCCTTCATTAAAGTGCCAAGGGCATGGCTCACAGAGTGTGATAGCAATCATGGAGATGTCTGTGCTCCTAAGGATACCCACTCGTTACCAAAAAGGCTCATCAGTGTCGAAACACCGAAAAGGCCAAAGATCGTAGTAACGGCAGATCTCTACAAGAAGATTCCTCCGGGTGGCGTTCAATATCTCGCACTCTCACACAAATGGGGCGATATGCCTGCTGAGGCCAAGACAACGAAGGAGAATCTCGAACAACGCAAGAAAAAAATCCCAATGGACGAGTTGCCACTTAGCTTCAAAAATGCCATTGCAATTACGAAAGCGCTCAACTGCTTTTATCTCTGGATCGATTCTCTGTGCATTCTACAAGGCCCGGATGGCGAATTTAGTCAGGAAGCAGATAAGATGCAAACGACCTTTAACGGTGCGTACTGCGTTCTAGCCGCTTGCAGTGCCCAGAGTGCTCAGGATGGCTTTTTGCATAATCGAGAGTCGCAGTCAAAATACTTCAAAATCAGTGATGTATACGTCTCGCCAGTCACCAATGATTTTGAGCGGGATGTCCTCCGCAGCCCCTTGAGCCGCCGCGGATGGGTATTGCAGGAACGCGCCTTGGCACGTCGAACCATTTATTTTACAGGGACTCAGACATATTGGGAGTGTGGCAAGGGTATCCGCTGCGAAACATTGGTAAAACTCATGAAGTAAGTGGAACAATATTGATCAGACAAGCCTGGCTGACATGTCTTGGTTAGTGACAAGATGGCTTTCCTCGGTGACCCGAATTTTCCTGACTACACGATTCGACCAACAAGCACCGTGGGGGAGCAAATCGACTTGTTTATTTATTTGTTCCAGACATACACTAGACTAGAATTTTCACACCCAGAAGATAGACCTGTCGCCATTGATGGACTAGTGGAACGACTGACCGTAGCATTCAAAACGCGAAGTCTAGCAGGGCTCTTCGAGACATTTTGGGGTCGCTGCTTGCTTTGGCGACGGCCGAACAATGCAGAACCACTGAGGAAAATCCCTCATGGTACACATTCACACCGGGTTCCGCCAACTTGGTCGTGGATGGCTTTTGACGGCGCGATCTCGTTTATTGAGCCTGGGGGTGGTCAGGTTGATTGGAATGATGCCGGAGTGACCCTCCCGTTTGCTAATCTTACTTGTGATCAGACTTCATGGCTTAAAACAAGCTGTCAGAATGATAGTCTGGTTATCCAGGCTAAGGCATGTAATTTCAATATACCTGCAGGCGCTGTCAGAAGCGAAGCATCTACATACTATGATGCTGAAACGGTTACTTCGACGAAATGCATAATCATCGGTACTGACAAAATGAATTCAAACGAAGCAAACACCAAGAAACATTACGTTTTGATTGTCAAGCCGGTCTCAGAGGCTTCTAATGGGATGTCTTACGAGCGTGTCGGGGTTGGGTATATGTTAGGAAGATTCATTCAATTGGACGAATCCTCTACTACTGTGACAATCGAATAGTTTCCCTCTACATGCGGCGGTCAAGCGACACGGTTGGAAACGTATTTCACACAATTTCTTTGAAGAGAAATGGGGACAACAATGATTGATATATACGCACCATAGATATCAGAATTTAAATTTGCAAATATATGATTTATATCTTGTTGTATAATTAATTACTAAATAATATATGATATCTCACCAAATTTTGCACTCTGTACATACATGATAGATATAAAGGCAATTGGTAAACCTTTCCTTGGTAACGAAATACACTCTTTGTTTAACTGGTAGTCCGGGATTGCATGTCGCAGGCACCATTAAAGGGCGTATCTTAGACAGAGTTAATACGCTTACAATAGATCTCTTGAAATATTCATATCATGTCCCTAAACTATGAAGTAAATATTTTCAGATGGGTCATGGTGGTATCCCGAACCTCCATCATTGAGATTTCGCCCGGTGGCTCCTCGCTAGACAGTTAGGGGCAATCTGTAAGTCTTCCTTCTCATTCGGCATATTTGGCGAGGTCTTCTCTCGAATTCGAGATGAAAATACGAGAAACTGTATTTGATACGAACTGCCAGGAAGGAACGTCTACCAGACCTCCTAGGTAGCAAATTGAAGTTGAAGATAGCATCTCTTTACACGAATGAGGTCGAGATGAAAATGATAAATAGGACCTGCAGCGGCAGAGGCAATGCATAATTATTTGCCATCCCTATCATCCAAGAAATACCGAAGTCGGAAAATACATACGATATGATGACAGCCATCACTCCTAATACCACCTTGTTTATGCAGAGGGTATTGTTCACGTCAAGCATCATCTCCAGATTGCATGAACTTCCCAATAACCCAAATTATAGACATCTGTGGCTCAAATACAAGCTTTGTGCCTGTAGTCGCGGAGATTTTATCAATGAATTCCAGATTCTTGTCTAAATTACAGGGTAGAATATTATATCACTTGATTCTGTCACTATCGAATGGACCTCTGTAGGGTTAAATATCTGTTGGGGGATTAGCACTTCAATGAAGAGGGGTTTATACATATCTTCATAAACTCCGCAATAACAACTAATTATTAAGGACCGGCTCTTGGTTGAAAAATAGCAAAATTTCACTTAATGGATGTGAAAGAATGAAAATATATCATCAAAATGATTCTGCAACATCCTCAAGATGAAAAGGATAATACCGAAAAGGGGGTACATATCCAACTATGGACAAATCACGTACGAATCTCCTCTTTCCTCCCTAACCAGCTATATCCTTTAGAATGATGAACTTTCAATCAATAAAAACTATTCCCCAAATTCTAAACGCTGATAGCAGAAGTTGGTTGATTCACTTCAACTTCTTTCAGATCAAATCAATCCATATTTGTGTGTGTGGTATGAGGAAGTGGTGACCGAGAAAGGAGCTGAACCACTCGCTATAATCAAGCCTGACCTCAGGTTTTCTCGGGAACACCGATATGAACGTTGAACATACTACTGATATCTTTTTTACCGCTAAAAATAGAAGAATAAAAAATAAAAAAAACCAGAAACGAAATGAAACCCACTCAAGAAGCCACCCACATTTCACTCAGAACAACATATACGAGAATCCGGATACATTATCTCAAAGCGTCACGTTAACAGCATCCATAACATCCATGCCGCAAACCCAGAAGGCGTATCCACAGCAAACCAACAGTTAGAACCCGACAGTTGGTTCCGTTCCATTCGAACCATTTATTCGTCATTCTCATCGTAAGTCGTCCATTCAAACATCTCGGCGGTATCTGATGTGATACACCTTCGCATATCGTATACACCGCTCCAATTGATCCTTGTCTTTTGATATTTGCCTGCGAGGAGGGCGTTTTAGACTGGGGTGGATATGATATGCTGTATGCATGTATATATTAACTGTTAGTTTATTAATAAAACGGATGTGCACTCGTAGATAGAATAGCTTTCCAAGATGTCGGGAATGCTCCATTTTTAGTAAAATTTGCTGTCTTTTTGGTTGGGTTTGTTAACGTTGCGAGTAACCAATCTGTGTGTAGCTTGTGATTGGACCGAGTAGTTCGGACGGTGATGACGGTTGCGAAGACTTGAGATGTACGAGGCAAGGCTACTGTGGATTAATAGTAGGGCAGTATGCAGTACCAACTGTATGGTTCTTGCGCTCACTTTAGTTTGCGCAAGAACCGGGCGCCAGGTGGGACTGGATGTGAATTTGCCGCTCATTTGAATACAGCATTCCCTTGAATCCACAATCCGAACTGGTATCAAATGAATGGACAATAGATAGCTGTTTGGCCTAGACTACTCTGGCCATTAGAACTTAGAAGAAAGTCATGCGAGAAAGATCCACGACGAGGGTCCTCATAAGCATAAATGACAATAGACATTCACCACTCTCTCGAAATATATCAACCAATCATCCAACGCATACACACACGAATAAGTACCAATACACTAAAAAGAACAAGAATATCAAACACCTAAACGGTGACCAACATACCATCATACCTGTCAAATCTAGAACGTTCTAGCCGGTGCAAGGCACCCGTTTCCGAGAGACCAAGGCGCTCCGTGTGAACGAGCGAGCGCCGAGCAAGCGGCTCAGTATCTCAGTCCGGACTTTCAAATCTGGTTTACATGCAATCAATTCTAGTATCCTTGATACTTGTGTAACCGTAACATATACACACACTCCACTCTTAAGCATCAAGTATATGATAATAAACTGCTCAGGGAAGTGGTCTATAGTATATAAAACAAGAGATACCGTCTGGTGTTTTGTATTCCGGATTTAGATTTAGTAGCGAGAAGAAAGAAAGAAAGAAAGAAAGAAAAGTTAGAAACGAAGCGGTAATTTCACACGTATAGAAAATTGAAAGCAGTTCTTTTTCGATTTTTGACAATGGACTATCTTGAACTTAATTGGTATGATACTATAGCTATAGCGTAAGTGTGGCCCCTCTCCGTCTTTTATTTTGTTTTCATTCCATATCTATCAAACAATATATATTGCCACATATGAAGAATATATTTAAACTAGTAAATTAGTATTATTAAATTAATCTGATCTTTATTATCTATCCCGATGTAATCTGCTTATTAATTTAAAATCCATATATATATATATATATATATATCTATTCCCTTTATTTATTTATTTCTCTTCCAATCTTCTTTTCCAATCTTCTTTTCCAATCTTCTCTTCCAATCTTCTCTTCCAATCTTCCCCAACCAACTCAATCCAAATCAACTCAATTAGAAACATATCATTTACTCCTCAAAATAACATATAAACCTATAATAACTGACAACCCCCACCCCACAAATTACACCCAACCCATAATCAATATACTATAAAGAATATACATTTATATATACAACTCTCCCTCTACTTCTCAACCCCCCCCCCAAACTACCCTTTCCTCCAATCCCCAAATTTGATTACTTATCATCATCATCATCATCATCATCAGAGTAGAGTAGAGTAGAATCCTCTCACAGGATTTCTTAGTAAACCATCTCTTTATTTTGTTCTAATTTCTTTATACGAAAATATTATATATATATATATATATAATAATGGCATATATTCGGGATTCGAGATTCGAGATGGATTCAAGTGATGCGATTAAATCCTCTACAATTGAAGCAAAAAACAAAAAATAATAAAATGAAATAGAGTAAAATAGAGTAAAAAAGAGTAAAATAAAATAAAGAAACCAAATATTATTATTAGACTTTAATTTATTTCTCCCGATTCTGTTATAGATAGATAAGTTATAAATATATTATCGATACAAGATACGATACAAGATAAAGATACAAGAAAAAGTATAAGATAAAGTAGAAGAAAAAGAAGAAGAAGAGAAAGCTACTCAATATTCAATATTCATCCACCTATCCACCCATCCATCCAAATAAGCGAAGATATCTATCTCGGTGGGAGAAATAGATTCTGGTAGGATATATGATATTCTACAAGGAGGGAAGAAGAAAATAGGAAGAAGATCGATTATATAGGCTAGTGAACCCGTGACAATATCAAACAAGCTACATATATACCCACAACATATATAGAAATTCTTCTTCCAAATTCCTTCCCTCCTTCCTTCCTTCCTTCCTCCCTTCCCTAAGATACCCCGCCCATCTTACCCCCCATAAACAACTAATAAACAACCAATAAACCACAAAATAAAGCACACCACAGATCTCGACATGTGACCACGCCTCTGACCCCCTCCCCGAAAGAAACAAGAAACGCAATCATTTCTCGGAATATACCATGCGATATTCGGGCACGATCTATAGCACGCGGCTGGCATCTCCGGTCGATCTATTTCATCGCAAATTCGGGGTTGTGATGTAATAGATAGACCAGACGATTCTTGGAAGGATTTGGCACGTGGGGTTTTGGGATGTCCTGGAGATGTGCTGTGCAAAATCATGATGGGTGAAATGGAGGACTCTGTTCCTAATGTGAATCTCCGAGTCCGAGGGATGTATTGAGGGTTTGTGGAGGAGGACGGTAAAACCATGTGTGACTAACATGTGGTAGGTTGATTCAATGGTCATTCTAGAGATACTTCATATGGAATCCCGAATGAGACACACATTTTAACAGATGAACAAAGTAAATTAACAAGCAAGTGCTGACTGATTAAATCTCATGAAATGATATAGAAAATAAGCGTTCATGCTCATACATTTTAACAATTACACTATAATGTACAAATTTCCCAACTTAGTGAGCCTCGATAATCGTAATGCTCCCTCGAACGCCCGTGGAAGAAAGTCCGAGAACGTGATTAATAGTCCGGTACAACAATCCAGCTTATTTCAAAATTTCAATCCATGGATCCGAAACCGAAGTCACCAGAAACAGACAAAATGTAACTAAATCCGTCACTTCGTCGGTAGGTTACCGGTATATTTAGAGATTCCACATCGTGGTGTACCTTATGAATGATTTGTAAATAGGGTAAAGAAGAAGACGGATACATGGATAAGAGCTTTCTAGGTGCTGGTGGATGGGATGATGAAGTGAATGAATGGATAACTATTCCTTACGGAACATGTATAAGCCTCGAGTGATATGATATGCAGATGATGGGAAGAATGAAGCGAGACGCTGGTCTAAAGTTTGTTCTCATGCATATCTCTGTGTGCATGAATATCCAGGTATATGTAGTAATACCATAATACCACATATATACCCCCTTCTTCACCATAAGAAATATCGATACCTCAAACGCAAAACGTAAATCAAGCATACCTGTAGGATGAAGAGAGGTCCCCCCTAGAGATACTTCCCGAAGGAGTCAAAACTCACACGCAAATGTGTGACAAGAAGCACGAAATAATGGGGTAAAAGGTCCGATGTACAAACCTTGGCTTGTCTGCTGGCCCTGACACGGAATACAAACAAGCACAATTTCGTACTGCGGATCAAATACACATCAAACGCAGCGTCTATATCAAGAACTCGGAAATGCCGGACGGATCAAAATGATCTTCATTCGGCCATGCAAAACAAAATGAACGAATGCCAATTCTCCAGCGCTTAGAGGTTCCTTTCTCAACAATCCGAAGGTCAAGAGAAAACTGGGCGCTTAGACAGGCTTTCAGCGCTACGGTCATAATTTCGAATTACGGATTCATTCGCAGAGAAGGAATTTCCATGTTTCACTTGAAACTCTTAGATTTATGCTTTCTGCCGAATGGTAATGAGGAACAAGCATTGTGAGTTAACTCCACATACTCATTTTCACATTTTCATGAGTTGATAAAAGATGGCGCTTCATTGGTACTTTGTAATTTCCAAAATACGATCGTAAAATTGAATCACGTGCATCCCACGATTTACTAAGAAATCATGCCGGAAATTCTATACCGGTATCGATTCCCGGCGGCCGGGAATACTTGCTTACTTGCTTACTTCACATACTCCGTACAGATATTCACAATACAACATACAAGGTTGTTTGAGGCTTAGTCCATCAAGTGACGGCTTTATAAATCTGCTTGCTTGAATGCCCGTGCTTTGGCTTTTGGATATCCTATCCGCCTTAAGGAGCTTCGCAAGTTCCGTCGTTTGTGGGCACTAATTTCTTACATGCAGACTTTTGCAGGCTCTTGCAGGCTCTGCAAGCGAGGCGGCTTTTGCACGCAAGCTGTATTGGATGTGTTAGCTACCAAGTTGCATTTAGGCAACCAGATAAAAAAAATTAACTGGTATTTTGGTCATGACAATGGGATTGATGCTATGTCCATATAGCATGACAGGATAGGAGTGACGGATAGGAGTTAACAACGGAGAGGATAGCGAGAGACGTGCTGTAGCCTATGCGATCAGAAAATCCTAAAAAAAAAAAGGTTATATTGCCAAGGATCAGTGCTCAAGTCAAGGGCTTTGCCGTTCTTCGCGCCAAATGACACTCTGCACACCGTCCGTCGGCTCAATATACCCCCAAAGCGATCATCTCATTCGTGTAGCATCAACCTATAGGAAGAGTGTTTCCACATTGAGTTGGTGCTGCCTCGGTTCGATCTCCACTGTTCACAAGATGAAACATACGCTGGATGGTAAAGAATGGACATAACCCACCAAGCAGTGGCAAGCACCGTCTAGCAGACGCAAGTAGATCATCCATGTGCTCCGGTGGCACGATTTTGTGATGCCACTAGATAAGTCTGAATATACAATGATACCTTACAACTCAAATGTCTTGCATTTCTCTCTCCTGTTTCCTTTTTTATCGCCGACCTTGAAAGTTTCTTTATAAGCTGGAGATGAGATGGAAATTGGAGGAACGTTCGAAATCAATGATGAGGGTATCATGGGTGTTGGTAACTAAATCGTATGGGAGGGAACTTACACTATCTTAATGGTCCTGTAGTACAATCAGAAAATCTCCTCAGAGCATCCTTGGCGGCTAAAAGGCTACAACAAAACAATGCGGCACCGCTCGCTTGAAGCCTTGAATATATGCACCTGCAATAACCGGGGAAGCGCAGCTAGAGGAATCACGAGGACACGCCCTTCCACAAGAGAAGATGAAGAAATTTCAGCCATCCATTGCTCTGCAGAAAGGTCATGTAAGAATGTGGGCGACAATATGCTCCTTTCGTATAGAGGCGATCCGACTGTACGATTGTTTGCCTTGCCATACCTTGCTTTCCCTTGGTCGGATCGGAGAGATGGTGCTGCTGGCTAGATGTAACCGATGTAACAGGTCGATTCCGAACGTTGGTTTCGCTCGGGTGTATAGCGGTGAACCCTGGTTTGAGGGTACTATGTATGCACTGTGCAGACGGGTAATCATCCAAATGGGTTGAATGATGGAAAATCGTAAGCGTACAAATTGACAATCTCGGCGAATTCGCGTCTAAAACCTTTTGGATTGTGTTTTGGTGTACAGTGAAGTGGGTAGCTCAGTGAGTGAGTGATATTATTTAGATTCATGCGGATGAAAGTAATATTCGTTAGTCAAATACGAAGCAATAATTGACAATGATGTGTTCGTTCCCAATTCGGTCAAGGTTTACTCCATATTGAGTAAAAAGCTTGGGAATCCAACGATGAAAAGGTTAGGTTACAGACAGTAGTGTGTGATTGGTATCTACCGGCAGTGATAAGGCTTTCTTGGATTGTTTGGGTACGAGCCATTATGCATTACAGTATCTATTTCCCCTCAAAGTAGAGTCGAAAAGAAAGTCATAGATCCAATTCAGCTGCCAGACCTCCTTTCAAATTATTGTTGAAGAAACACAAGTATGTATTGAACAACTTTCGTGGCCGTTTTTCGAGGACTTGAGGTTATTTATTTATGTACGAAGTATGCAATGCAGCGCTTCAATCAAATGAAAGTTGCTTCGTATAGATTATAGACGCAAGCTCGGCAAGGTAGGTTAACCAAATAAATCCCATGTTAACGCTGCAAGCGGGTCAAACTCTGTCTGACCTCTTCATTGGTCTTTGGTCTTGGATTTTCGATCCAATCTCATTGTACTCCGTAGATTCCAGACACTTTTTAAAGTTCCGTGCCTCTTGTTTATGTGCCACCGAATAAGTACCAAACTTGTCGTGACATCCTTTTAAATGATACTGGAATGATTTATTCCACTTCCTTTATTCTTGTTATGATCATCCGTATCAGAGATCCCTTCGGACCTTTGTTTTATTGTTTCATACAGACGCAGTCGAATGACATAGCATGAGCAAGAATACTCAGGGGGGGGAAAGAGGGGAAATATACCCGTAACTTCGTAAGAGTGGGAAGTGGGAAGTGGGAAAGCAAGCCATCAAATCGAGCCGATGCTTTATTCTCATTTAATCTTTTTTTTCTCTTCCCTTTCGTTACGGAGTATAATCCATCCGGATCATCCCACTTCGATTCAACCCCGTTTTTTTTTTTATATTGTTGCGCCAAAAGATGATTTTTATGCGCGTTCCCGGCTGAGTGATGACCTTTTGAACTTTGGCAACCGGGTTTGAAAGGCGGCAGAGTACTTCCAAGTTCCAGCTAGGCAAGTTGGGTAGGAATAAAGAAAAATGAGATTTGGATTTTGGGTTTTGGGTTCCATTTTTGGCTTGGGTCTTTCTAGGGGGTCAAAGTAAAATTCTATAATCAAGTACCGTGGTTTTCCTATTAGGCTGATTCTTGGGCCGACCTACCATCAAGGCTATTGAATAGTCTCATGTTGGTCAACGCGCCAAAAGAATAGCTGAATGAACTAGGTGTGAATCGGAAGTTACCAATAGAACCAAAGGGAGGAATTGTGTCGTTCCGTTACAGATGGAAACGTAACGTGACGCGAATGTATCATGGCACAGCCTCGATGATTTGTTCCTCTTGGGTATCTTGGATAATACTCCGTACTTTATTGATGGATGGGGTGGGGTGGGATGAATGAATGTATGAATGGATGGATGGATGGATGGTTGAGTTGTTTTGGTTATTTGCATTGCGTTTCGAGTGGCTAGGGTCGATGAATCTTAACTCTGTTAGGAAAAGGATGAAAAGGATAAAAGTATATTTTGATATTTTGCCTTCATGTTGTTGCCGACCTGGGCTTGTTGTACATGGGAATTAATATCGCCTTGCCTAATCGAGATAGACGCCGAAGTAGATTCAATGAGACGCAGCCAATAGGATATACAGGACAAGGGTTTCTTTATCGTCGCGCAAAAGCGAGCAGCCGCTCAGCTCACTCCGATACAAGCAACCTTGGAAGGGCTTAATGTGGTACTAGGCAGGTAGTTTTGTATCGTCATATTTATGGATTTTATGATTTGGATGATTTTGATAATTAATCTTCGAGTCTTACCATGTCCGGTATGTATCGAGGAAGTTTTGACTTCCTGATCTAGGATATCTAATTGAAGAGTGGTGACCGGACAGGTAGGTAGGTAACCGGACATGGGAAGAGCTTTCCATTTCTCCGATAATTTAACCCCAGCTATCTCCCAACGTGCCAGCGTATATTATTAAAAGTCCTTGAATCATTTTGGTGACAAGGCTAATATATGTAAGTTTCCAGGAACTTCCCTTAACTTACGTGTAGTTTGTAAGTGATGGGTGAGTGGTGGGTGAGTGGTGGGTAAGAGTGGTAACTAAGTCGCGAGTAAGAGTGGTAACTAAGTCGTGAGTAAGTCACTTAATGGGTGAATGCTAAGTAAGTAAGTAAGTGGCAAGTTGTAAATCGTAGGATGTACCTAGGATGTTTGATATAATGTATATTCTAGTAAACTGATCCGGGAGAAGGATTGAAAACAATAATGAAATTAGAACTTGAGGTAAGAACCGTAAACGCCATGTTTCGATATAAACAACAAATGAACAATCATCCTGCATAAAAAGAAGGTGCTGATGCCGAACAATGACAATGTAATATAATCAATGGAAACAAAGGGTCACATTGTCAATGGTAACAAATGAGCCTCGCAGTTATAATTATATTACAGCTATCTTTTCCCTCTCGATTATTTCCTTGGAATTATTTACAAACAAAATCAATGCAATAATTATATCGTCAATAGTACAGTACTCGGTATATATATATGTATATATATATTTTAATTCAATCAAATACAATCAATCAAGGCTACAGACTAGATGAAGACCTTTTTTGGGTTTGGCATCTTCCTTCGATGTATACTACATCCATCCATCCATCCGCATTTACATGACATATGAGAAATATACTCACTCACCTGGTATACCTTTGAAACTCTTGATTCCAAATAATATACCCTTTTATAAGTTGGTACTTTAATCTACTCTACTCTACTCTACTCTACTCTGCTCCATTTCCCCTCTCCTCCTCTTCCTCTTCCTCTCCCTCTTCTTCTTCCTCCCCTCTTCTTTTTCCTCTTACTCTTCCTCTCCATCTTCTTCTTCCTCTCCCTCTTCTTGCTCCTCTCCCTCTCCCTCTCCCTCTCCCTCTCCC
>NGKH01000027.1:103069-180124 GCA_002162575.1 Sclerotinia glacialis
CTTTTCTTTTTCATAGCATGCTTGCCAGTGTTGCACTTTTCCGTTAAGTCTCTCCCTCTCCCTCTCTCCCTCCCCCTCTCCCCATTCATGCATCCAAGCTGAATCACCCAACCGCCGAGGATTTTCATCTTACCGAGCTAAACGCGGAACATGGTAGAAAAAGAGGCACTAAAAGCCACTAAAAGCCACTAAAACAACCCATGATGATTTGTCGTACAGAACAGACGCTGCTCAATATATTTCCACATACCCCAACAGCCATAATCTTTTAATCCTTTGCGTCCCTTCGTTACCATTCCGCTGGGTCAAAGAGATCCCCAAAAAACTACTGAGAAGTCGAAAAATACCATACAACTTTCAAGATTTTCTTATTAGAAACTGCCGCCATTCTTATATTTTATCTATCTATCCCTGATTCAACGTTTTTTTTTCTATTTCAGGAACTTGACGTTTGATTGATGACACACATTCATACATATCAATCAATCAATCGATCGATCAGTCAATCAGCCAACCAGTCAACCAGTCAATCAATCAATCAATCAATCAGTCATCAATTTCGATAGTGAAAAGACGACAAAGACGAGAACCGCGGAATCTTTAATTTACGAGAAATACACATCCATCCATCCATCTTTGCCGACAAACATCCATTTCTCTACCGCCATTTTGTACTACTGTACCCATCAATCATCATCATCATAATCATAGGCGATTCGGCTGGACCAATCTATCATTCACTCAAACCCGTATTTCATCAAACCCGTATTTCATCAAGAAAGAAAGAAAGAAAGAAAGAAAGAAAGAAACCCCATCCCAAATACTTGTGAATAAAGTATAGTTCCATTCTTTTACTACATTCCTCTAGGAAAGTATCAAGTATCAGTATCAAGTATCACTTCAATCATTTGCGCCAATTGATTTGATTCACTACTTTGACTTGACTCGAACTTGAGCGACAATCTTGTCAAGAGAAGATCACATCCTTTTAATCAACAATAATCGACTATCATCATTTATCTGATCTTTCAAACCTTGGGAGAGAAGATCAAAATCCTATTTCTACCTATTGCGATCGATCTCATTTATTGCGTACCGGACACGAAGTGAATTAACTCGACAGCAGTGGAGGAATTGGAAATATTCATCACAATCATCACAATCATCAGTCCAATCATCTGGTCTCCACATTTCTCAACGGATCTCAGGGAAACGCCGAGAAGGTCACGAGTTTATTCTTACTGAGAAGTTTTCGCACCAACAGGTCACTCTTCCACGATCCCAAACCTTAAATTTGAAGTTCATATTACTCAAAAAAGGAAAGGAGTATTAACGAATGGAAGGGTAACTTGATACACTCGACCTTTGGAAATATTTTCTATTGGGACTAGAAAGCGCTCTATTCTAGGAAGGAACGTAATCTTTAACTCGGATTTCATTTGAGCCCATCCATATTGGAACACTTCATTTATCAAATACTTTTAATACCGTACGTTGAAGCGCCGAACAGAGAATTTCTGCTTTGTCTCTAAAACCTCCACCGTCGCAATAGGGTAAATCAACTTGTATGAAGGCGCCTAACACCATGACTACAGAACAAAGTCTCCTTGGACCTCAGGCGCTTGCCGATTTGGCTCGAGAAATTTTGGTGGTCAACTCAAGCAGTGAAGGAGGATTAGAAAATACTCAAAATACCGTTGGGATGGCGAGTCCAGGAGGTGCAGATAAACAAGTGGAATCACCGACTGCTAGATTTACAGCAGTGAATGGGAGGAATCAAACTGAAATCCCGCCTTCGACCAATGGCAACGGGAATGGGAACAGTAATGGTGTGAAAGGGAAAGGCGTTGCAAGGAGGGGTTCCGATGAGCGATCAAATGGACAACCTCGAATCTCACCTCCAGGTCACGAGAGATTGACCATCACAACTACACAGGACCAAGATTGGTCTTCTTCCTCGAATGGAGAGCGTACTAATTTACCCGATCGCCAAATGAATAATAGCCAAAATTCAAATCATTATCCAGACGAAAATTCTCACAAACGTAAAAGATCGGGTTCGATGGATCAAGGCTCATCATCAGCAAATTCATACCACAGTCATGCTCTACCAAATCCAACAAAAGCAACACCAACAACGGCGACTGCCGAACTTGATGGCAACAGAGATGAAGCAAGTGCTCGAGCAAAATCTCAATCTCAGGTGGACTCTAGAGATACCTATAGTTCCGATACCCAGTATAGGCAATTTATGTCAGCAAATGATTCAGCTCGGGAAGCGGCTCCGAATGACTTGTGGCATCCCAGACATTATGTTCAACATTCTCAAGTTAATTCCGATGAGCATCTTGGAGAGGTCTTACAAAGAGCATCTCAAAGTTTAGATGCGCAGCAACATGATTACGATCGTCGTACACTTTCTGGTGACGATAACGGATACGCTGATCCTCAATCTGCATATGGTCAAGAGAGGCGGGAGTTGTCTGCACAATCAGATCTCAAGAAGCGGAAAAGGAATTTCAGTAATCGGACCAAGACGGGTTGTATGACATGCAGAAGAAGAAAGAAGAAATGCGATGAATCTAGGCCAGAGTGTAAATTATTTGAAAAATATCTTCTTCACTTTTACTAACATTAGATATAGGTAACAACTGCCTCCGTGGTGGGTTCGTCTGTTCTGGATATCAACAACGAGGTCCATACCCAAAGGTCGAGATGAAACAAACTCCGGTCCCATTACAATCCAAGACGGAATACGAGAGCCCTTCTTCATATACACAACCCTCACCATATGGAAACCAACCTGGAATTCCGACTCGAAGGGAACCATTACCTGGGTATCGTGGTCAGAACTTACGTGTAGATCCTCACAGCAGATCTATGACGGATGGAGACGATCAAGCAAGTGCGACTACCTTACCTAGTGCTTCAATCACAAGTCCGGAGAATAATAGAATATCCGCATCAAGCTATGGAATTCAACAAACGCCAACTCCTGTGAGCGCAAATAGTGCTCATCCTGATCGTTATAAGAATGAGTATTCACGCGTTGGGCCTCTCCACGATCTTTCCAGACAAGAGCCAAGGATAGAGTCAGATACTGGCACACCACATTCTGCTCGTGAACCTAGTTCTGCTCTTCCAAATCTATTAAATCACCAGATTCACCCCGATAGTCCTCGTACCAGCGCCCAAATTGCAGCTCAATTAGCACTCTCTCACCCTGCAAGTCGACCACGAACTCAAAAGGAAGAGATGCTAGCTGGTCGTCATTACTTTCCATTTGACAAAGAACTAGTTCTCGAGCGTGAACGCTGTAATACAGCTTGCTGGCGGTTTAACAATAGTACTAATCCTAATAATGGTGTGTCACCGGAAGAACGTGCTCGTCAATTTCGAGATATTCTTCAACCACGCGATCACGTCATCTCTCCTACTCAAGCTTCACCTGCCACTCCTGTTGGCAAAGTTGGTGATAATGTGGTCGTTGAAGCTCCATTTACTTGTGATTATGGATATAATATTAGCATTGGACAAGATGTAGCGATTGGGAAGAACTGTACGATTCTCGATACTTGCGAGGTTAAAATTGGTGATCGTTGTAATATCGGACCGAATGTTAGTATCTATACCGCAACGCTACACACTGATCCCAAAAAAAGACTTGGATCCCGAGGAGCAAATTTGGGAAGAAAGATTATTATTCAGGAAGATTGCTGGATTGGGGGTGGTGTAACAATCTTACCTGGAAGAACTATTGGAAAAGGCAGCACAGTGGGAGCAGGATCTATCGTCACAAGAGATGTTCCACCTTATACGGTAGCTTGTGGAAATCCAGCAAGGGTCATTCGTGGTCTTTACCCACCACATGAGTGAATGAGATAGTGGAAATCTCTTCAGTTATATCATTATGGACGAAGAACTACCTAATGGATTCTCTTTCTCTATTTCTTTTAACCATTTTTTTTTCCGTGCCATTCGACTATATCTAGGGATCTTTTTGGGAGTTTTGTATTGTGTGAGGGGTTAGATGAGAGACGGGAGATTTGTTTGGAATGCTCTGGTAACTTGGTTCAGCTTATGGCGCGAGGTGTAGCTGGATGAGGATGAGGAGTACTTATTACTGTAGCCTTTGTATCTCTTTTTGTTTGCTTACGTTGTTCATTATGATAACATGTAGGACGATTGGATGAGGATGATTAGAAGTCTGCAGTTACAGGACATGTAAACGCATGGGTGAGTTTCTGGAAATTGTGGATGGGGGGATGGTGGAATGTTGAAATGGAAAAGTATATTCATATAATCATATCTTATCACATTACATTATTAGATTTTCGCTATTGATGAATGGTGAATACATTCTTGAGGTACTTTTGTGTTTGTTTATATCGATTGGTAAAATCACCTTTTATTTCTTTCTTCTTCTTCTTCTTCTTCTTCTCTCTCTTCCTTTCTCTAAAACGTCCTATCTATTACTCGGGTCTATTACGAATCTATAGATGAGATAATATGCTTTTACGGCACGTGCAACTCACATGACAATCCTAAGCGACAGCCCTTATAAGCCGAAGATCTTATATCTTCATGCACAATACAACCTCTTTGATTCTATTAAGGTGGCAATTGCGTATCCCCTTGACGATTGATCTTTTGGTGCACTACTGCTCCCTATGCACCAAGGTCAATCAACAATATTACTTTAAAGGAAAAACATTCTCTCGTTATTGGGTTTTCTTTTTTTATCGTTATTGTTTATTTTTCATTGTCCTTTTTTTACAGTTACCTCAGACTTGTCTCATCACCTGCTTATCTTTAGAAGTTTTATATCAGACGTAATTTGATTTTCACCGTCATCTCCTGTTTTAGTTCATCTTAATAATAGTCTATACCTTTCACCCCGGGTAGTTCATCTGCGCTGAAGCTATTACATCTATGAAAGCTCTTATATTGCCAACTGTCATCTGACAATCTTCAAATAGCAGGAAACTGCGCGATCACCGGAGAGTTTCAAGGACGCAAGAAGCAAAGGGAGACTGAATGGAGAAATCAGGATTCACTATGATTCTACAGCTTGAAGGAGGAGAGTTTGTTATCTCTGAGTCTCTGATACATTCTTGCAATTGTTGAATCCCACTGTTTCCATTTACAGCACTGTGTGACCCTCCAACACTTGCTCTTACAACTCAAAAGCTCTCTCGAGAAGATCTCTCGTGTCCAACTTCAGGCACAATTCTCATCTCTATATAAACTTCTCTTAACAGTGCAATAGTTTGAACCCCATATTGTTATTGGATCTTAACGATCCTGGTCACAGGTTCATTCTACCAAAGACAATCAAAGCCAACGACCTGTCCTGAGTTCTCTTTTCTACGATGGACCTGAAATGCAACCCGAAGAAAAATACTTCTTTCAGATGAGAAGTTTATTACTGTTGCTTGTTGGTATGATTATTGTCATTTAACCAAGTTCAAAGGTGGGAGTCGAGTCAAATAGAACAAGATATTGAGAACACCCAACCACACCCAGCATTTGCCGAGACTGGAAAGAATTAACTTAGGATATTATGTTTTAAATAGCTATTGATTTGGGATTTGCGAATTCGACATGAAGGGATGCAGGAATGAATGAATGGCGGGGAGTACTATTTGTTGAGGTTTGAATAATAGACCTTCTAAGCCTCAAGTTAGACTCTTAAATAGACAAGTCTGAAGGTTGAATAGCTCTAAACATCGTTAAATTCACTATGCATTCGGATATCTTCCTAAGAATTCCATACATTTTTCATCTGCATGGACGGATAAAATCATTTAATTCACTGACCATCTTCAATACTTATTTTCTTATACCAAATCCTGTGTCAATAATTTTCTCCCTGTCTCTCTCTATTCATTTTCCTTATATTCGGGATATTCTCTTCGATTATAGACAAGAGCAATCTTTATAAAGAGGATATTAGATAGGACCAATCTGATACGAGCTGTGTGATCTATATGTAGTACGTAATAAATTCTCGTGATTGCTTGATTGGGGTTACTTTTATATTTTTGATGCTGTAGTGTGAAGCGCATAAGGTGGTGATGGTAGATAATGAAAGAAATGAGAGATGATAGCATGAAATGAGATGAGATGAAAAACAAAAACCAAGAAAAATCCTTCTTTAAAATCATAGACGAGAACCAAACCCAGCCATATCACTCATTGGAAGGATAAGTAGCGTCAAGTCTAAATCAACAATGCATGCAAACTCTGATAGTTCTAACGGGCTCTTTTTCTCCGTCCCCCCTTCGCTGGATATCAGCGTTTTTTCATTTACGAGAGATTAAGCCGATGAGAAACATACTACTTGTATGTTGGGAAGTTGAATCAAGCTCCATTCACTCCCTAGCCTCTTATCCTCTGGCTGTTTGTCAACTCCTACCCCATTTGCCGCCCTTCCATTCGTCACACTGGGTAGGAACTACTGAATTCACCCATTTCGTCCTATGTTTATCTCCTGGCCCATATCTCATGATAAACTCCGCTTCATTTTGCCCCTCTTCCTTTACTCCTTGCGCTCCTTTTTCCGACTCCAATTCGCACATCTAACGAGCCTCGCTCTCTTTCCTTTTCAAAATGCAGCTCCCAAGATCTATTAATACTTCCCAACATCTAAGAAACCTCCAAAGATACTGGACCAAATTGGCCAGCTGACTGCTGACATATATGTAATACAGTTCTGTGGTGAATCCTGAAGTAACAGGTTAGGAGTACAATATTGAATCATCCATGAAAGAAATAGAACGATGTTATTATAAAGAGCATCGGTATTGCTGAACATTGATCTTTAGAAAGAATTTGAGGATAAAATTCTCGATAAAGATGGGGAAAAGTACGATGTAGCAAGACGGGTAGAGAGAGGTAGAAGGAAGGACTCCTGATGGATCTAGTAGGAGAGGGATAGAAAATGGAAAGAACAGAAATGAGCGGAGAGAGATAGAAAGAGCTGAGACTAAATGCGACTGCGTGGGATGAGAAGTATTCTTTGGGATCAGAACTCGAAATCATCAATCCCAAGTCCTTCAAACATATTCCCTTCTCAATATCCAATGCTCGGCTCACATCCTCTTATTATAGTCGGACAACTTCAACCACCACCCATATCGTGGATTCGAAGCTCCACATAAAGGGGTCTGAGGATTGTATCCATGGACCATATTAGCAAGTATTATTTTGGATTCCACCGACGTTTTATATTGCTATTTGGATTCTCAAAGGAAGTCAAGCCGCTAAAATCTGGATACTGAAATGCGGTAGGTAATTTGAGATTCTTGTTAATGAATCTATTCACCATATTTAAAACATCTATATCCCTTTTAAATTATTCGTTCCTTATTGAAAGTCTTGCGAAATTCACTATTCGAATCACTTCCAACTGTATTTTCCTCAAGGGACCCCCTTCTCTCTGCCCCCAGTTTTAATTCCTATGCTCCTATCTGTGTATAAAACCCCCCTTCCTTCTCAAGCTCCTGCTATCCAATCCCACGACTGGTAAACAGTCTTGGAAGTGCATTCCAATTGAGAGAATGAGACTTGTACTTCTTTTAAGATGATAGTGAGATGGGATGAGATGAGATTGAATGTCAAGATAACCGTCAGAGATGAGAAGTGAAGAGATAATGAAAATAAAACACTTAATTCAGCACAAAAGACAACAAAATTACCGATCATCAAAAGAATTAAGATAATGAAAATAAAACTCTAAAGGAACACCAAGGCATTTCCCATGCCAATCCGATGCTCACCACAGGAAAATATAGCAGTTTCTACACTCATCAAGGATGGAGATTTTCCTAGAGTTGACCTCGCACATATACAAATAATATCATCTGAGTCTATACATTGTATAATTTTTAGGTTGGTGAATAGTGAGAATACATATAGATGTTAGTTGATATTGATCCTTTTGCTAGAGTTAGGGAGCATTCTTACCTTGCTAAAGAATCTGCAATGACTCTCAAGGATTCACTTAATCAATACACCGCCCTCACTTCAGCCATCCACACCTCCTCCTCCTCCTCTCCTTCCCAAATTCCACTTCTATAATAAATGAAACCATCACCTTCCCGCCATCTCTTTGGAAAAAATCACATAGTGACAAATGTGGCTACCCTAACAGTTTCACCTCGAACTTTAAGGAAGGACTATATGTATTCCTTGGTCGAGAGTTTATCAATGATAGAAATGGGAAGGGATTAATGGAAGCGATAGGATAGGAGGCGAGTATATATATATATAAACGACAACAGAAATATACAAAGATGAGATGATATACAACGCAAATCAAATCAAATCAAACTATAAAAATATTGAAAAATCAACATTAATATAATCAATAACAAAATCCCAAACTACATTATCACTATCGCGAAACTTTCAGGAAACAATATTCATCATCCATTTTTCATCAATTATTCACTTACTTATTTACTACTTATCAAAACTCATCATCTCCTTTTTCTTCTTTTCTTTCCCAATTTTGCTTATATATCTTTCACAAATAATAATCCAAAATCTCTTTTACAACTCAGCCCGCCTGAACATAAAGATCACTAAATTGTATAGTACTGTATCCTACACCCTATGGAATCGTGAATATATGAATAATCTAGGGACTTTATATTATATATTATAGATTGAGACTTCAATCACACATACTAATCACCAGGTATTCCAAAAGAAGTCGGAATCCCCAGATCCCTAATTTACTCCAAGAACTTCACCACAGTCCCAACCAAGGTGGTTACCCCTACGATTGATAGATTATTTATAACCTACTCGAGTATTCAACTTGGAGTTGAGTTATCTAATCATTCACAATACTCAAATGTGGATAGTTCATCTCCTTCTGGGTAAATGGGAGAAATAAGAAGATACGTGTCGAGGAGAAGAATGAAGAGAATAGGATGAGATGAGATGAGATGAGATGAGATGAGATGATAATTTTCCTTTTGCTATCGTTTATTGGTGTAATTAGATGCGATGAGATGAAAACCAGTTATAAAAGACAATATGCAACACAATCAGTCATAATCATAACCCTCAAGAAATTCATTGTTAAGCTCATCATCTTCTCAACCCAGCAAAACAACAAGCCTAAAATCATTCTTGTATACTAACAACATTCTACAAACTCTGTTGTAATCTTATAAATTACCTATAAGGTTATAATTTATACTAAAACCAACCCACTAATAACCTAAATGAGATGAGGTGCAATAATTAGAAGGAACATACATTTACATATCCATTGAGAGTCAAGAAATGAAATGAAATGAAATAACAAGGAAATAAATCTTGCGATGACAACGATAACCATCACACAAGAAGAAGAATAACAACAAACAACAACAGGAAAATAAAAAAGTTATAATCTGGTAATTCAAACTATTCTCTCTATGTTCTGCATTCTGTGCCAAGCAGGAAGTATCATCTTTCAGATTATAGCGTTCCAAGGCGGCCTGAAAGTGATGGGTATAAGTATCTGAGAGAAAAGTGTGACCAGGTAGTCCTGTGATACCCGTGTTTGGCGCTGATTGCTATGCGATATACATTTCTGTAAGGGGCTGCATCGAGAGGTTTATATAAGTTGTTGAAGACTAAGAATATCCTCGCTCCGACTAGAAAGATAGGATAAATAGTCAAAGTGAAGTGTATGCTAGATGATATCTTACTCATGAACAGATGGGGAGAACAATATTTATTTTTAAGGATGAGATGGCATTGATTTCATAAATGAGAGTTATAAGACGGAAAGCATGCCAGTATCTGACCGATATAATTGGTATTCTCTTAGAGCACTAGTTTATACCTACTATCAAGTCTATTTGAGCTTACTGCAAGACTGTATAAATACACTCGTTACTCTGTATGTAGAAAGAGGGGAAGAGGGGAAGAGAGTAAGAGAGTAAAAAAGTTAGAGAAGAGAGTATAAAAAAATAAGAGAGTAAGAAAGTAAGAGGGTAAAAAAGTAAGAGAGTAAAAAAGTAAAGAAAGTAAGAAAGAAGGAAGACAGAGCCTCGAAAGCCTCAAAAGCCTTGAAGGGTAGTTCTAGGTGGCACGTGATTGGGAGTGATGAATGTATTATATATTTCGGAGTAAGTACGAGGTATATATATGGTAGTATTTTGAAGGTTTAAGTTGTCGTCGCTTGATGTGTTAAGGTTTGTCTGTTTATCATTGAGTAACCAATTGAGTCTCGTATCATTTATGCATGCACGTGATCTTCACATGTACTCCGTACATCATTACTTACCATGAGATTCTTTCTGGTCTGGACCATCCATCCAACCATCCATGCATACTATACTCTGTGTAAAACCGGTCGGTATCAAACCGTAGTGTTACCGTTTTACTCATCGGGCGGCAGAACAGCCATGTAAGAACTTACAACGGAACAGCTGGATTGCATAGCCGGCTTTTACTACTGGGCAGTTAATTGCTCGAGTCGAATAGAGTAGTTGCTCAGGATATATCCGACGAGTCACAGTACGAATCATACTGCAGTCTATAGAGAGGTTTTTGGATGTTCATCTGGGTGGAGATTTCTGTTCTTAGCATGGCTTGAGTACGGGTAGCAAATGGTACTCGTAATACTTGATGGATTACCTGGTATATATAGCATGGTATGGCATAGCATGGCTTGCCAGTTATAGTAACAGATAACGCCATCATTTACTTCGTATTCCTGAGCATCGTATTTCGGAGATCAAATCAGATAAAGGTGGAAATTCGACCGAGGGAATAGATAATTTATTCCTTTCAGGTTCCCTCGTTCATCTAACTCATTGAAGGGTGATGACCCCCAAAAGAAGTCTCGCGAGTTCGCGAGTTCGCAATCTTCCTGAATCCTCCTGTATCTCCTAGAAATAAAGTTGCGGCTGTGTGTATACCCAATTTCAAACTTTTCTTATTTTTCTTTTTTTCCTCATGATATGCAAGGTACTTGAGTAAGGAACCTGGTCTGAAAAAGTATTTTTATTCTCGTGGATGATGGATGATGGATGGATGATACGAGGATTGATATATTTGACGATAAACTTCCTTCCATGTGAATCAAAATGCTTTAGCATGACGATAATTCCCAAAGTTGAAATTGATGAGAAACAAGTCATCTCCTACACTTTTTTTGGTTGGACCCTTGATCTGATTTGATGTTATGCATGTAGAGTAAGTAGTTAGTTATCGATACGGAGTACGTGGTAATCAATCTCGATAACACGGACCGGACACATGTGAAATACAGCGGGCTGATTCAAATTTTGATGGGTGGGAATCACAACGTTTTGATAGGGCTTGAGAAAAGTCATCTCCTCATATGCCCAGCGATATGATCCATATTATTACTGTGAGAGTCAGACACTCCTCGGAAGATTCGGGGGTCGGTGGCAGAGTCGTGAGTCGTGGATCCTGTAAAAGAAAATGAAAGAAGAAGAAGGAAAAAAAAGAAAAGACCCGCAAGATGACTTGATGGATATGGATATGTAGTCTGGACTCTGGATTGACGGCCAATTGGCATATTATGGGAATTTGGCGTTGCGAAACTTACGACTCATACGTACGTACGTCGTCGTACTGGTGAAAAATATCTCTCTTCCGCCTTCCGCTTACTTTCTTGGGAATGCAGGTACGAAAATTTGGATATGCAAGTAGATGGGTTATGATGGTGCTAGGTGGGTAGCAAATAGGTAGGTATTGGATAGATGCAAGGTATTAGAGAGGTACAATGTAAGTACGAGGTATATATGAGGTAGATATTAGGCAGGTATTAGGTATATATAAGGTAGGTATTAGGCAGGTACTAGGTAAATATGTATATATGCATAATTAGTTTGTATGCGTGGTTTATTCTTTCGTGAAATGCATGCATAAAATCCCAAATTGATTTTCCGTGACAATTCGTATGGTATCATTGCACTTGAAAATCATTGCTGGCTGCTATAGGTGGGTGGGCTGAGTCTTGATTGGAAGAAAATGATCTCATTTCTCATTTCTCTTCTCTTTTCTTTCTTCTCTCTTCTTTTTTCTGTTCTCTCTTTTCCTTTTCTCTTTTTTTTTTTTTTTCATCATGCAGGGGAGATCACACTTGGAATCTGCTACATCTTACTTGCCAAGGTAGGTTGGAATTGTTCGTCACATTATATATGATTGGATGATAATGATGAAACGCCATGATTTCGTACCTGGCTAAGCCTTTTACTCAATCTATAAAATTGTGTGGTGTATGGGTTAGCTAAATAGTTCATTGGAGTAAATGATCTTGTCATATCACCCTACGGACCGCCCCCTCAACCACGAGGAGATCTTTCAGGGGTCATTGCCTAATTGATTCAGGTTGTGGATTGTGTGGTCGGTGTATCTCTCGCTATCTGCAGAGTGAGTGATTGATGATTACTCAGCAATCAATCATCACGGAGATGGGAAAATAGAAATCAAGGGAATGATCAATTGTTTCATTTCATGTTATGGGTATTTATGATTGATTGAGGAACTCAGGAATATGCTCAGCCTCCTTTCATTCCTAGAGGTTGTCGGGTTATCTGATAAGGTTAACAGTTAACAACTGAGCACTCAACTTCATGCCACTCAACTCACTCAACTCATGGAAATCAGCGTGGTAATATGAACTAGTGAGTGAGTGCATATGTGTGAGAGAAAGGTAAGGAATATGAATGAATGTTGATATTTGATTGGTTAATAACCCCTGCTGCATCTTTTTCTACCTGCGCTTTCGAACTCCACCCACAACTCCCCCGGCCGCCCTGCCAAGTAAAATAAATTGAATCCACTTCTGCTTAGCATAATTTACACAACTTTATTGAATATTATTCATCTATTCATAATTTTATTCATGATCAGCACATCTTTTGGGAATTATTATCTCCCCTCCTTCCCTCCTTCCCTCCTTCTTCCCTCAACTCTCTTTTTAAAGATAACTCAAAATCCAAAATCTCATTAGTACATTTCAATCCTTCAAAGTACTACATTACACTCCTTCTTCTCTTCCTAAAGTCAGCCAGCCTGCTCAAATCATTTCACTGCAAGTCAGCTTGAAGCCTTTTTAAAGAATCCATCTTCCCCTCAACCCTCAACCACTCATCATATCAAACAAACAATCCACCTCAATTCACATTCTTTACTTCAGCCCTACTCACCAACGAGGATTCTCTCCTTCCTCACCACCTTCCTTTTGAAGATCGATATCAATCATTGAAATTGCAAGTCATTTTCAATCAAACACTCCCTCGAGGCAATAAGTTGATCAATTTCATACTGGACTTTTGGTTTAAGAGATTCAATCCAAAGATACCCAATACACAATCACAATCAGACATAACCTTCTTCACGAAATCAGATCAAACAAATAAATACATACATCACCGTCAAGATGAAGTACACAACTGCCATTCTTTCTGGCCTTATGGCTGCTACCGCGGTAGCTCAACCCCATCTTCGTCATCAACATGCTGCCAGACACGAAAAGCGAGATATTGCCTGGGTTACCGAAATTGAAATGGTGACCGAGACGGTGGACTATACGACGACCGTTTGGGTTTCCGCTGGTCAATTACCTGCTCCAAGTACCAGTGCTCCATCTGTGACTCCTACAACTTTGGCAACTATACCAAAGTCTTCTGCCGCGGCTTCCACTTCTATTCCAGAGTCTACTGCCGCAGCTTCCACTTCTATTCCAGAGTCTATCGCTGCAGCTAGTAGCTCAACTAGAGCTGTTCTCAATCAGAAACCAAGCTCCTCAAGCTCTTCATTTGTGGCTCCATCTTCTTCTACTTTCGTTTCTGTTGCTGCTCCATCTACAACACATACTTCCGCAGTTGCTGTTCTTACTACCTCCAGCGTCGCGCCAGTTGTTATTCCAACCACCTCGAGCGTTGCCCCAGTTATTCCAACGACATCCAGTGTAGCTCCAGTCGTTATTCCAACTACTTCCAGTGTCGCGCCAGTTGTTGTTCCTACCACCAGCGTCGCACCAGTTGTCATTCCATCCTCAGCCGCCGCAGCTCCCGTCCCAGTAACAACCTACGCATCATCATCCTCTTCCTCTGGATCCTCATCTGGAGTTTGCGGTTCCGGCACACCATGTTCTGGAGATATGACTTTCTACGAAGCCGGTCTTGGAGCTTGTGGAATCACAACTGATGGATCCAGCTTTGCAGGTGTTGCTCTTCCAGTTGGTCTCATGGGTTCCCTCTCAAACAATAACCCATACTGTGGAAAGACAATCACCATCAAGTGTACCTCCACTGGTAAAACCACTCAAGCAACTGTTATCGATAAATGTATGGGTTGCATGGGTAACTCAATCGATCTCACAAACTTCGCATTCGATCAACTTGCCGAAGAAGCTGTTGGTCGTACTCAAGCCACTTGGTTCTTCAACGAATAAATTCTTCATCCATCCCTTTCGAATTTCATATTTGTTATTCTGGTTATTTATTACTCGAAATTTCAAAGACAAAAATCTTTCTCATTCTCCTATAAATATCGCCAGTTCGATATACAAAAAGAGTAGATCTCTTTTGATCTAAGGCTTTGCACATGACATCTTTTTGAAAAAGATAGTTAACGAATCTCTTTGGGATATCATATCATTGGGGGGTTTTTGTTTCGTAGTATATCCGTTGGTTTAGCTTGCTCGTTGGTTTTGAGGAGAGTTTGAGGAGGATACCTATGCATGAAATGGTTGCTTAAGGATATCAAATCATATCATCGCATTGTCTGTTTGGCGTTCTTACCCTGTTGGGATGTTTTACATTCATACGATCTTGATCTTTGAGTTGGGAAATTCGGAGCAGACGCATTTCAAGATGCTAACCATATCTCATTGAGACATGGAATGGAAAATTCAAAAGACAAAAACTTCATATGATTGGAGGGAGGGGGATTTTTTTCACCAAAAAGCAAACACAATGAAAAGTAACATGGAGATGGAGAGATTGCACAGAAATAAAATGAAACAAATTGATATGGAAATAGCTTCTTGTACATACATATACCCCTTTAGATTTTAGTGTTTTGATTTAACACGAAATTCTTATGATTTTTACAGATGTTTTCTAGATATTGAGATGATTGATGATTTGAGTGATTAGTGATTTGGATAGATGTGAGTGATATTGATGAATATTGATAACGCATCCGTATTCCCTCAACTATATCCTCAATTTCTCTAATTTCTTTCTTTCTTTTTTTTCTTTCTTCGATGTAATTGTAATACTCTTGATTGTTATCAGAATAGATGAGAAAGCTAAATCTATATTCAAGTTTAAATATATAAGAAAAGTAAATATATAAAAAAAAAAAATAATAGTAAGAAAGATGATGAAATAAAATAAAATAAAATAAAATTGAATTGAATTGAATATAATAAGATATAATAAGATATAATAAGATATAATAAGATATAATATAATGATTTAGTTTAATTTAATTTAGTTTAATAGAAATTATTATTATTATTTTTGAATAATGGATAATGGATAATGGTTAATGGTTAATGGATAATGGATAATGGATAATGAATAATGAATAATAAGCGAAGAAAGAGAGGATAGATAGATAAATAGATAGAATCAAGGGATTGGGAAGAGGGATGGGAAAGAGAGGTAGGAAAGAGGGATAGTATATGTAATTATAAATTAATTAGATGTAATTATTAGATATTGTAAGGAGAAGGAGAAGGAGAAATAGATTGTGAAATATTATATTGCAATTCAATATAATCTAATTCCGATATATATAAACTGGTATAACTAACAACTCTTACAAACGTTCTTCTCTATCCGTCCCTTCATGATCTAGGTATATATCTATATTTCTGTTCCAGTGGTCTCCCTCTCTTAGCACTACTCATCCTACCGATTCAAATTCAATAACCCTTCAATATATCTCTTAGTATCAAGACCCAACCCCGCAGCTCCCCACCCAGAATCTTCTCCCCCACTTCCACCTCCTGGACCACCCATCCAACTACCAGCATATCCATATCCATATCCCCTTCCCTGTCCCGTTTCCACATAATCACTGGCCCTCCTAATTAGAATAATTTCTTTATCTCTACTCCTTTCCATTCCCCCAGGCCCAGCTCCATAATCCAAAAACGGATGCGCAGGCCCACTAATACCCGTCCCACCTGTTTGTGCCATACTAGTTGCACCACTACTTGCATCTTTATCTTTTCTCCCCTTATCACTTATTTCTCCCATGAAAGTTTTACTCGTTTGACTTTCTGCCGAATTTTCTGGTATGAGGGATGGTATATTAACTTTCGGATTTGCTGTCGGTTCTGCAGGTGAGGGAATGCGTGTCCAAAGAATCCAATATCCTCTTGATGTTTTAGCCGTACGTTCTAGTGTATTTATATCAGTGGTCGTTGCGACATATGTATGGAGGATTTGAAGATGAGTGTTTAAGGCTTCGATGCGAGACCAAGGGAGACGATTTGCTTGTTCTTGTGTTTGGACTTGTTGAGGATCGGGAATATTAGGGATATTTGAGTTAATAGTAAGAGTTTTGGGATCCCAAAGAAGATCGTAGACAGGAGCTGTTGGGTTATTTGCATTGGCTAATGGAGACATAGGAATATCGGGTTTGGGTGCGCGAAAAGATGTAGATTTGAGGAGCGGTTTGATGAGAGATTGAAGTTGTTTATGAAGAGATCGATATAGACCTTGTAATGCTAGAGAATTTGCTCGTAATTCAAAGAGAAAAATGAAGATGAAAGGTTTACTTGCATAAGCCACGACTCTTAATTTTCTCGCTTTATTTCGATCTTGACTTTCGAATGAAGCGTTGGAAGTGCCGGTGCGTTCGGAAGCGCTGGTGCGTCTGATTGATGAGCTAAAGTCGGAATAATCAATGCTGATATCAGCTTCTTCACGAACATCTTCTTCGCGTTCCAATTCTACTGTTAATGTACGAAGTACAAGTCGTTGATTTTTCCCTTCAAAATCTTCACCTTCGGCGTTGAGATCGGTAGGTAAATCCATTTCAGCTTCCATATCACCCATTAGACCCACTAGATAATGTCCTTTAGAGTCATCAAATTCAGGTGTATGTATTAATCTTTCAGTTGCGTCAGTCGTCCCATCGATTGAAGGAATAGGAGTAGTTGAGGCAGTCAAGAGATTGCTTTGTTCTTCTTTTGCTGTAGTCCCACCTAGGGACCAATGAGTTCCGTAACCGAACTTCAAGTATTGCGAAAACCTGTTGCCCTTTGATTCGCCGTCTGTACCCTCAGTACCTTCAGTACTGGTATGACTTGCAGGATTTCTACGAGACGGTGGACGTGGTGATTTGGATTTGTATTTGGTTTGATCACCCTTACTATCTTCTTCCACCACTGGTCGAGGCTCGGTTGTACTAATACTCGACGATCGACTAGGTTCAGGTCCATCATGAGGACCATCATAAATTGGTATCTCCTTACTTAGACTGGATGTTGGTCGAGCAGCATTCTTTGCATCCTTAGATTTTGGTTCAACTCTTGGCTTAGACTTAGGTGGCTTTTTCGCGCGACGGGTAGAAGAAGGGTTGTCAACAACTCCATAAGCATATGGACCCCATCTATAAAGATCCTCAACCCAATGTGAAACATCTCTTAGTGACTTCCTTGACAAAGCTCCAGTACCAAGGAAAATTGCACCATCTTCTGTCGCAGGCTCATCACCAGAACCTAACCAAGGAGCAGATTGTTTCGACCGTTGATCTGTAAGTCCTTTATTGGCATTGTCTTTCCAACTTGATTGTGCGTCTCCAAATCTTGAAACTAGCACATCTACAAGCCCATCCATTTGTCCAACAAACCCTTCGAGAACTTCTCTTTCGCCACTACCCCGTTCTTCTTCTCCAACTCCTACCCCAAGTTCTCCACAAGCAGCAACTTTTATTCCGCCATATAAATTATTCGCAGGATTGCCATGCATAAGCACATTCCATGTCGAGAGGTACGTATCCCAATATCTACCCAGGATGCTCACAAATTTGGAACGTCTTGTTCGAACAAAAAGGGCACTCATCGAAGAGGCATGATGGAGGAGGAAGGTTGAGTGTGCTCGTAAAATATCCCCAAGGAGTAGTATCGCAGGTTTTACTTCTCGAGAAGAATACTCGATAGTTTCTTGTTCTTCGGCAGGTTTGCCTTTGGTAGCTGGTATCTTTTTTGTGCCTGGCAATATCGTGAGATTGATTGACTATGAACACATTAGTACAACCAACTGACTCAAGAATGAAGTTACCAACAGCAAGTATCCACCAGCCAGATTCCAATTCATGAAGAATGATACGAGACTTCTCAGTCTCTATAGTATCCACAGATTTACCCTCAGAAAAACTCCTCCCGAATTCTACCATTCCCTGGGCAAGCCCAATCTGCCTTAGCTGTTCATTCTTTTGCTCTTTTGCAAATGCACGCGCCTCCTTTGTATCTGTAGAAGCCCCTCTCTTGTGTCCATTTTGCTTGATCGAGGGGTAATAATAAACAATTTGGTTATCGAGTGTATCATCGGTAGTTCCTAAGGAAGGGTTGTAGATGGTTAGAAAGCCCAGTTGTGCTGGTACTACCTTTCGACGTTGCTCAGACATTGCATGCTGGAGATGATTAAGAAGATCAAGACGAGGATATAAATATATTGCAGATCATTTCTTGGTTGAATCGAGTCAGGGAATCAGTCGTGGAGTTTCTTGGGGTCGCGCTAATAGTCCGACCCTGAAGTTCGTTATGGTGATGGATGATGTAATTCATGGACCAAACACAGACTTTTTATGCTATTTTTGCTTACATAAGACATGATATCGACAAATAATATATGCACGTGACGGAGAAGTTTATTGTAAGAAAATTGATGGAGGCCTAATATGAGCTCGAGAATCGTGATTTTGACAAGTTGTTTTTTATTTATTTTGACAATAATTCATGTATGGAAACTTAATCTGGTGCTGACTGCACTTTCTATAATCATGAGGCTTAAGATCAGAACCTCTTTATTTGTGCTGGGAAGGATTGTAAGCCCATCAAAGCCATTTCCAATCCATGAATTCCATTCTCGACTTTTCAGTACCAACAATACCTCGAAAACCTCGAAACCTTTGAGAATTTTATTTTGTGGTTCCGACCATTTTAGTTGTGAATCTCTTCGTTCTTTGGCGGCAGAACAACTATCGGATCCAAAAGGAATTGCTTCTATCGACGTTCTCATTCGACCAGGTAAAAGGTTTGGAAGAGGCTTGAGGGAAACTCGTGAAGGTAATCTCTCAAATTTCGAGCATTGATTTTCCTTTGCATACTGATCATTGCTAGTACCGCTGAGGGAAGTGGCCGAAGAGTTGAATCTCCCCATACATGAGAGAGATACATTCACCGGATGGGATGTAAGTTTCGACTTTTGGATATGTCTTCGCTGCCTTGAGAACTTTAACTGATCATATTCTAGCTGCCCAAACCAGATGGAGAATTAATCAATCTTATTGTAGCTGTTTCGTTTGGTCTCTTCGTACCACCACGTATTCTCAACAGTGCTGAATATGGTGGAATTAACGTTCATCCTTCCCTATTGCCACAGTAAATTTGTCCAACATTGGGTTTCTGTACCAACGCTAACCATAATGTATAGATACCGAGGATCTGCTCCAATCCATCATGCCATTATGAATGGGGACATAATTACTGGTGTTACACTTCAAACTTTGGATCCTCATAAGTTTGACCATGGCACTATTCTCAGTCAAGTAGGTTTCCCTATTCCACAACCAAATACAGTAAAGTACCAAGGCCTTTTGGACTTCATCACACCAAAGGCAGCGAATTTGCTCGCAAAGGGTATCAGAGACCGAGTCTTCGTAAACCCGGAGTCGAATCAAACGATCAAGCCTGCGCCCAAGATCAACCCTGTTGATAAATACATCGACTGGGAGGAAGGATTATCTACCGACATTGAACGTAGATACCGGGCACTTGGACGGCTTTGGTGTTATACACGTACTTGGTGGTCAGGCAAGAATAAAAGAAGGACAATCTTCCAAGATTTCGAGATTGCGCCACTACCAAAACAATCTGCGGTGATTCCAGAACGGGTTTACAATTTATTCCCAAAATGGGAATATATCTGCACTCCTGTGTATGCAGATCCCACTCATCCAGGGTCTATCATCATTCCAACTGTACAAAATGGATTGGGGCTCCGAGTTAAACACATTCTCGTAGAAGGTCAGGTGGTAGGTTCAGCCATTGATGCTGTGCATAAAATATCAGCTTTCACCAAAATTCCAACTGATGATGCTTTGTTCATGGCTGTAGCATTGACGGATATATCGGAGGATGGTCAGCCGGTTCTGCGCGATGGTAAAGGCGTTGAGTATGAGGCGAAGCACATTGTCCTACCCGGGACGCTAAAGATCAACCGGGCGCGCCTCATTAAGCATATTCCCGAGAATTTAGGGTAAATTATGTAGATGTATATTAGAATAATGAACCAAGCAAAAAGAACCAGGATTCGGTTGTATGTAGTGTATCATCTCCTGAATCGCAAGAGGAGGATTGTGATTTGAACTATGTATGATATGGAGTAGGAAGGGGAGGTATCAGTATTCTGAAAGAAAAAGAGAGAATGAGCGTTGTTTGTATTATAATCTGGATACAAGCTCGTCTATTGTTTTGAAAACGAAAAGCGGCATATCCCCCCCTATTGAGTTGGCAGTAGGGATTGAAAGTGTTTGATTTGTGGAATAAAGGAGCATAATAGTCGCTGCATTCGGTGTTGTCCAGAGTTGTACTTGCATCATTGTTGAGAGCGAAAGCAGTGATTTGATCTGTATCTTATAGGCTCCAAAAATGTAATTTCTTTCGATTGTTGAGGTAACGAGAAGCAATCGTGGACTTTTTTGGTGCGTCAAGGACGGAATAGGCTCTATTTCTGCAATAGACAAGAGGTCTTTGTTTTATAACTAACCGATGCCAGAGAAGGAATCCTTTGATTGTTGAAAGTAAAATGACGCAATGGCTAATCCATCTGGTATATCGAGGGTTCAGCAAATTTCGATTGTTGATAATGAGAAAAAGTATTTAAGCCTTGTCTAATCGGCGCTGAAGACGACCTATCTTCGATTATCGTATAAGGAATGATGGATCGTTGATGGGTTTAGTACTGCCAAAGTTGAAAGTCTTGTTAATATTGTTTGGAATAGGAAGAATGACTTGATTAGGGTTTGATGGACGGTAGAACGAAATGCCTTCGATTTCTCAGCATAGGTCGAAAAGAGTATCAATCTATCTGGCATCTCAAAGGCAGAGCATGCCTAATTGCCGAAATCGAAAAGACATCTTGGATTTATCGAATATACACCAAAAACGGAATATCTAGGGCTGTCGTAAAGATAGCAAGGAATAGCTGAACATTTTGTTTCGCGAAGAAACGATATCTTGTCATCGTTGAATATAGGAAAAGTGGCTTGATCAATCGTATAATAAAATCTAGAGACGAGATCGTCGAGCCTTTCGAATGCTGATCAGAGATATAGATAGCCGCATGATGTACTCAAGGACAAGAAGTCTTTGATTATGGAAGCAATGAGAACGGTTCAATTCATGTCCAATACGGTCAATGAATGGTATATGTTCGATACATGAACCAAGCAAAGGAAATAATCGATCAGCCTGATAAATTTAAAGACGAGATTCTTAGCAGGATCGAGAATAGGTTGAGATTCATCTCGTGCTTTCAAAGCGAGAAGTATTAGGAACTAGAAAGGAGAAGAGAGTATAATCGATCTTTTCGGTAGCGCCGGAGATGAAATCGTTCCAATTACCAGAAAGAAGGAGGAAATAAAGTAAGAGTTGCCTAATATCTTGAAAGACGATAGGTATTCGATGCCGAAAAGAAGAAAAGGCTATTGTTGATCTGGTTGGCATCTCAAAGACCAAACCCTTCCCATCATTAGAGTAAAAGAGAGAATATGGTTAGAATTGCCTGACATCCCCAAGGACGAAAGGTATTCAATCGGAAAGCAAAGAGAGCATCTTATCCGTGTGTAATAGACGCCAGGGACAAGAATCAGTCAGTACTAGAAGAAGTAGAGGGAACAGTCGATCCATTTGGTAGACCCAAGGTGGAATCCTTCGAATAAGCAACATGACGCAAAAAAGGAACAAGAAATAGTCTAGTACCTCCAAAAGACGATCTTTTGAACACGCGCAGACATATCATAAACTACCTTGAAGCTTTGCCAGAGTGACAAGTAGTCATGATGGTAAGTAGTTCCAGGGAATGTGGATAGGAGCTCATCAGAAGTACAATGACACAATAGGAAGTGTCTAAACATCTATACATGCGTGTATATCTGCCTGCCACACCTCATCTACAAATCTCCTGAATTTTTATAATGTTGAAATCAACTCAATTACATTTTAACTAACCGTTTCTTTGTACATCAATCGCTTAGATTGATTGCTCTACATTGCTTTGCTTTGCTTTACTTAGTTGATATATATAACCTAAATAGGATATTTATTGATCAATCTTTATATAATTTGCTAAGAAAAAACCGAAATGTTTATTGTAATGATCGAATTACTAATTATCATCTGGGAATTCCTGTATAAGGTTAGTGTTTGTTTTTGATATGAAATGAAGAAAAAGAAAAATGATTAAAAATCAAAAATGATTCAAAATATACCAAATCAATGACTGTAGCATTTTCAGGAAAACTCAATTCATTATTCTCGTTTGCTCTATAATCATATTGTATAATAATGATAAAGTTAACAATATAAAAAATACAGCAATCGTAGTTGTAGGAGCTGGGACAGGAGCTGATGGTTCTGGCTCAATATAATGAATTGGATCTAATGTTGAAACAGATTCTTCTTCATCTTCTACTAGCTCCATATAGTTGCTTGGGAAGAGCCTATTTTCGCCTTCGGAATTGATGCCCATTCATTAATCATCATCGATCATTTCAAAATTGAGAATATATTCATCTTTGATCAATTCCAATTCATTATCTTCTGTTTTCTTATAATTATATTGAATTAATATACATATATTATTAATAACGGAAATTTCGTTGATTAGGAGCATTATACCCGAATGTTTCAGCAGTCATAGCTGTTGTATTACTACGGATTGGATCATATCCAACAAGTTCCTCAATAAGGTCTTCCTTATAGGGAACATATTCAATGGTTTGCTCAAGCTTCGGGTGGTTGTGATAATAATTCGTCGGGAGGGAACTGGAGTGAACTTGAGCGTTATATGCCTAGTGAAGCGAACCTAATCTTTTGGTAAAGCCCTAGATGTCTCACAAGGACCGACTCCGCACGAAGAATCACCCACAGTTTCCCCGTTAGATATCTTGGACCGTCTTCCAGCCTTCTCGGGAGCAGAAGATCGGTGTGGTTTGTCGATTAAAGAGGAGGCGAAGAGGAGATGTACGACTCGTATGGCCGCGAGAGACTGGGATGACCTTGCACATTGTGTGCCTTGAGAACAGACGACTCAAGGACCGACAAAGTACGAAGGATCTCCCACTGCTCCCTTTCTCGCCCAGGAACAAGATCACGAGTATGTAAAGAACGCAAATGAAGCGAGGAGTGGTACTGTGTGGTATAATCCAGGGACGGTAAGTCGAATGTAAGGATTAAGGCAAAGGGGCAGCTGATTTGAGGAAGCGGGATGGCGAGAATTATCTTCTTAAATAGCTCAACTCATCGTCGATTACGCGCCATGACGCAACTTTCTGTTACAACTCCAAACGATATCGAAACTGCTGAAGAGCTACCCTAAAAGTGTTAGTATCCATCCCCATGTTGCGGAGTTCTATTGCAGTGGGGTGCTTGTATTCCCCTGTAACAATATCATCAGCTGCCGAAAACTCTCTGCCCAGGTCGAGTCTCAGTCCCAACCACGCATGCCCTACCGGAGGTTGACTGGTCGCTCGTTCAATAGCGTGTGCAGCTAATTGCCAGTAAGTGCAGTGCCAAGCCCGATTAACGTTCTCTTCCGCCGGCAGATACTTCGAATACATTTTTTCCATAGCATGGATCATCTCGTGAGCCAGGGTACCCAGCATTTCGATCATTACTTCGATAAAAACTTCGTTGGGATCTCCACGGAGTATATTTCTGATATATATTGTTGTGGTAATGAAGTAGCCCCTTTCGACGTGACTAGTAGTTCCCAAGTTGCCATCAAGATTGACTGCTTTTGCTCGAGCCTCATCAGAGACGAACTCGAGCTTGAAGATATTCTTAAATTCGTCGGGGGCAAAGTCGGCGACCACGGAATCCTTGATCATTCCTGCGAAGAAAACATCGTTAAAAAAGTGGAAGTATTTTTCGAGGACAATTTCCGGGTCAAGCAAGGGGAGGTTGCGAATCAACTCGGAGGCACGCTCCCGGTATCTTAAATCCAGAGCGGGACTCCTCTTCTCCGTATGCTCCTCGATCATCCTAGATATGTCCACCCAGCTGTGCGATATTGGTTTTAAGATATAAGGAGCCAACGGCACACCAGTATACAAAATCGGCTCAGTGGGTTCTGGTGCTCGAAGACCGGGGTTGCAAGCTGGCAGAACCGGATACTTTTCGTCCCACGGTCCCGCAGGCGTTGTTTTCCATTTATAACTCATTCTCGCTGTCTATTTGGTAGGACTCGTCTTGTATCTGTGAGGTGGAGTATGATCGATGCAGAATTACCGCTTATTGAAGTATAAATTGGTGATTCTGGTGTGTAAAATCGATTGATTTCGGGAGAATTTCGATTGTGCGTGATTTTCAGAGCTCAATTACAACAGATTTACAGGGAAATACTACTAGCTTACAGAATTCTCCTTAGTACTCGCGTGACTAGAGCCGCTTTTTCTGCTCACGATCGAGGCTTATGGACATGGGGCCCCCTCCAGCCTTGTCTAATCAGGCTACATTATTGTTGCCTAAGCTAGTTCTATTGTTTCAAGACTATAAATTACTTTTCTTTCAATGGAACTGGTCAATTATTGTCTTCTAGTGACTTTCCTAGTTCATTCCATGGTCTAGACATTTTTGGGTAGTTGCTAAATACCATTCAAAGGTCGTCTATTAACCGAAGGGGTAAATCCACTTATTATATTTTCCTTGAATAGGTTCGAGCTCCCCTTGACAGTTTGGAACATCTCAACACTTTCATATATTCTTCTTAAAGCACCTTTTCAATAATGATTATTCTGCATATTTATGCACAATGTTATTTATGATTATTTCCTGTAGATACATTTGGGATATAGAAGGTAGTGCTTCTTGCAACAGACTATAGTCCTATGATAGATCCTCCTGCACCCTCTCTTGAAATACTAAAAATACTGCTTTATTATGAGAGCTTGTAATAATTAGAAAGTTAGTTATGCAGGAACTGTCATACGCTTCCAACCTTGGTGGCATCTCTAATCTTCTCCCGGAGCGAGATGCCGACATCCTTCTCACGCCTAACAGCAATTTAATTCGGAAGTGGCTGAGCATCATATTGAAAATCACGGCAGAAAACTCCGTTCTTCAAGTCGATAAGGCCAGAGTCGTATGATTAATTTATGATTCACCGCGCAGTACATTTGACTCCACAAAGATTTAGCAATGAACGACCTTGACTTTCGGATTTATGATCATCAGTCCACGTCTTCATGTGTCACAGAGTCTTTTAGACAAACCAGTCCTGTACTTAAATCCATGCAGTTGCTATCAAATAATGTTTGTCATCTAGATTCAGTCAGTAGTGAGTATTCAGAGTATCGGCCAGGTGATGCTGATAACCATGCCTATAATTATATTTTAATAGTAACCCGAACTAAAAACGCTTCGCAGTAAACAACCTCTTATCTCTTCTTATGGCGCAGAATCGCTATTACTGTGAGCTTATAAAACATTGCGATATCAATCGATAGTGAACCAAGTCTTGTTTTTCTAGTAGAATTCTTAGGCAGGAACTCTCACCAGTATGCTCAAATTATGGCAGCTAGCCATCTTTCTTGTGCTAGAATCGATGACGTAGATCTATATCAGAATACGGGAAGAATGCTATCAGAGGCAGAGTTCACCAGAGGATGGTTTTTGATCGCAACCGGTTATTCTATTTCTCAACTCGGATATGTCATCATCACATAGTGTGATGGGATTATTCAAATTTCATGAACTTGAACAGAAGCTAACTTCGATTTGTTTCTGTGGAAGTGAATAAATATACTGTTCAAAGACACCTCATCACTGCAGTTCACCAATATTAAGTGCGGACTCTTAATTTCCTTGATTTACAACAGGAAGAGCTCAGAATTTCAGAAAGAAATTACCGGGATTCACCTGAAGAGTCTTGAGCCATGGGACGATGTTGATCGCGCAAGCTTACAAGAACTTGGAAAACACCGCGAGTGAGAAGAGAGGTGAATCTTCCTTAGCTAAAGTTTCTTTAATAGTGGTGATGATACGCGCGACCAGTGGAGCTTAAAAATGAGAGTCGAGGGACAGGGAAAAGAATCGGAGGCAGTGGTTTGAGGTTTAAGGCACTAAATGCTCAATCAAAACCACAAATTGCACCATTATGGACCAGAGCTTTGTCGCAAACAAGATCAAAAAGGTATTTCGATCACGAGAAAATTTGTACTGTATAAACCATTTGTTCTTTATCATGTAAGAGGTAACGATGAAGTCAAAAATACCTAGAAGCATCAGGACATAAAAGCGTTTACCCAGCTCAGACTTTATGCCTGCCATCATCACATATGTACACCAGAAGCATTCCGCACACATAATCTCCAAATGGATACATAACTACAACAAACGGGTTGTAGCCTTGCATGGTGCATATGATCAAGCCTTCTGATCAGCCTGTGTGCTTTGGCTCCTCGGTTAATTCCCACTCCTCGCAAGGCTTTGGTCGAGCATATGGAATATTCTATTCTTTTTTGTCTTTTGAATATTTAGGCTGTTCAGTTCACTGCTCTCTCTCTGTTTGAATTTGGTAATTGGTACATTATTTTTGTCACGTTGCTGCTTTTGATGTTGTGGATTGAGCGAGGACTCAGGACGGTGAGGTGAGCGAATGCGGTGAGGTTAAATGCTGCGAATAATTGCCGCCATTACTTAGAGCATACTCTTAGAAAACATAGGCTACTAAGTACTTATCAGGTAGCTTTTGTTATTATGGTCGAGGTGAGGAAATGCATGGAAGGTGTTTCGCATGCCTCCTTTGTGTTTTGCTAATTTGCTTTGACTCCCTTTCTAGGCAGAGAGACATCTGATAGGCAGTCATATTGCCAACCTAATTTCTATTGCGGCATAAGTTAAGTTTATATTTATAAAATGTTGTCGAAAAAAAAGTGAAGTAAGTCATGATCATGAAGTAGAATAAGAAGAGACTTTTGCTCATGGGTAAGTCAAAAAGAAAGAAATTTCAAGACCAATGTTTTTGAAATGAGATAAATTGAACTTCTCTCTGATACGCCCACAGTAGGATGAATCAAGGCTAAGGATCCAAGATTCCGCAGTAGTTGTTGCAATGAGATTGTTCATGTGTCGAGCTAACCAGAACCAAAATTTCTGAGTGAATTGATGACTTTCAGCACATTTGAACACAAGATTTTACTAAGAAGTCAAAATATAGCTTATGCCATACGTGATATCATTAGATTCATGTACAAATATCTCGAATTGACGATGGCTTGGAGAATCCTCGTTTTCGCCCCTTACTTTCTCTTAAATCAGAACACTTTATGTTCCTCTCGTCCCCCGCCGCTACCAGAACAGCTTGTACCATTTCCTCCTACTTCGTAATAAAGATACTGGATCTCGAGTCTTCTGTCTTTATCACCAACCCCTCATTATTCACCTACTCGAACATAAGATCCCATACACCCTGGGAAGCGAAGAATCCTACCGAATCAAAAATTACATCACTAACAGCCTCCCCCACGCCCCCCCCCTTCATCTTCGTCTCAAAAGCCAACATTGGGGATCGCACCAAGTGAGACAGTGCATTTCCTGTAACATCCTTTCCACACCGCCTAGTAGTACGAATTCTGAGTCTATAGCTGAAGGAAATATTGATCCATCCTCCGAGCTCTTAATAATTCAGGGCCAGAATGCGCGAATATTGCTTTGGTAATGATATCCCTAACCAAAGTGCCAGGACGCAGGATATAAGCATACATTTAGAAAAATGTATATATACTTCACCTCTCTCCTCCCCAATAGCCTTGCGGCCAGCAAAAAGTCAGGCCATCGGTAGTATCCGTGGCAACTGCTCAACCGTAAAAATGCATAACCGCCAATACGCATTCGTCAGTTTCGCCGAGAGGTTTAACGACATTATTAATAGTGGCGATGGATGTCTTCGGTAAAGAAAGAACGGTAAAAAAGAACCGCCACATAAAGGAAGTTGTGGATAAAGGATTTCGAAACCCTGTACTTTGAGTCCGTTGATGTAGCCCTTGTAGTTCGCGGGCGTGTGCTGGGCGCCGTGTACGAGAAATTTGTTGGGCGGAGGAACTACATGGTGAGGTGGATGGGTAGATTTAAACAGAAGATATTGGGATGAAGGAATTGATGTTGTGTAATTAAATAAATCGTTGATATTTAAAGGACCTTGGATTTTTATGGGATGTAGAAACTAATTATAATGTGAAAAAAGGAGTAGCAGTTTCCAATACCTAAATAATTGTGAAAGACACTTATAGATTGGTGGAAAAGGCATCGAAAAATTATTTTCAATAAAAACTAGCTGAAATGAAGATGAACACACATAAAATATATATTTTGAGCATTCTTTCGTCTTTGTGAACTGCTTGTATTTCCAATTTAAGATTATAACATAACCATCAGTGATTCATGCTCAATCTCACCTCACCGACCGTGCCTTTCAACATCTGCGAGCCATCTGACGCTCCCAAAATTATTTCCTCCAACTCGACATCTTCACGGCGTTGCTGCAGCTCACTATAATTTCCATATAAACATGCCCTCTCACTCTTTGCTCTTTGGGTTAACTCGGCCATCGTCTCTGCGCCTCTGAACGTCTGACCTACCACAAGGCCCCTGGAAAGAACGGCAAGGGAGCTCGACTTCCATGCGGGCGTTCCACGCAGCCTAGTTTGATATATTGTGAGAGCAGTGAAAACAGTAGCAGCAATGATGAAAAAACAATGTAGGGATATCCATTCCCATTCAATTTTATAGAAAGTGACAATCTCGTAGTTTGTACCAGCTTGTACTTTTTGACCATCGTCGTTAGCACGAATGGAGTTGCTCATGCTTTTTGCAAGAGACGCAAATGTAGCCGGAAGGTCATTGCTCGTGTTGAAAGCCTGCATAGAGCTGGGTTTGTATTGAAGATTACCATCGGACATGATGTAACCGTTTAATCTTGCTTGTTGAGTTGCAGTAACATTGTGGGTTATGTTGATGCTTGTAGAGAACAAATCGCTGACGTAGCTACTAATGCTGTTGACAGCAGCTTGTGAGACATTGTACTTTCCGCCCAGAGATAGATCGGATCGAGGTGCGGCGGATAATTTATTGTTAAACTCTAGACTCGAGACAATGGATGAGTTAAGAACAGCAGCCCATTTTGAGCTTGTGATCTGCCATGAATCCGAATCTCGCGTTGCGCTCTTTACTTCAGAAACTTCTTCAGATAGAGTTCCGGACACGATACTCGAATTATAACGATTAACACAATAGTATAAGCCGCATTCTCGTGCCTCCAGAGGTAGATTCGGCCAGACAACTGACGTATTTTGTGGAGGATGTACTTTGAGAAAGGTCATCGCCCAGATCAAAGTATCCATATCTTTTAGTGACACTGTCTCGGTAGCATTGCCTGTTCCATAAGTCGCCATGAAAATGCCACCGGGAATTTTCAGAGAAATGTATTTATCGGTGTAATTCCAGCCATCGAAACAATCAATAAAAAGGCCATTGGGAAGTCGGAATGCAGTGCCCATCTCTAATATCCCAACACCGTTATCAGTTTGTAGGTCAGTGTAGAGAAAATTGTAATCTCTGTATTCAACTACTTTATCGCTAAGGTCGTTGCAGACATTACAAACCGAGAGGGATTCAAACAAATCCCAAGTACAATTTCCTGATGTGCACTTGTGAGGAAGTTGCTGAGTGGTCATCTCAATAGGCTGCGTAAGACCGTATAGAACAGCGGACTGCATGGTAAAATCAGCGTCCACAAACGCCTGTGCTATGAGTGGGTCACCTGCTCTGGGTCAGCGGATTGAGGCTCATACTTAAAGCTTCGAGGGGATCGACCTACTTGACACATTGGTAAGCTGAGTGTTGAATAGTCGACCCCTGGAATAACGATCTGATATGGGGACACTGGCCATCTCTCCAATTTCACGAGGGACAGAACGTTGCTGATACTGAACGAGCTGTTGTGTAAAAGGGTCAACTGCCAAAGCAAGCACGGTGGTGACAGCACCAATGCGTATTATAATCCTATCTATGTGAGTATGACTTTTTCTATCGAATATGAGACAAGGAAGTTCTCACTCTCGATTTCTTCTCCACAGCAGTTTGAAACTACCCAATGGCCCGCGGCTTGCCGCGTCAATTTTATCAAAGTCTATCAGGAAATTTTTCTGTTCTGAGAAGTGAAGCCATTTCCATTGACTGGTAGATTCAGCAATGGAATACAAAACAAGAACTTTAGCAGCGGTTGCAAGAATAGACACCAAAGCATTGAGTGTGACACCATGCCAGCGAAAAATGGGTTTCCCATCGAAAGCATCAAGGAGTGCAGCGAGGGCTATAAAACATAATGTTCCTGTGGCAAGTGAAGCTAGCTCGCGTTTCCACACACGGAAGTTCCAAAAGAGCTCTCGCGACATCGAGTAAAAAAATATACTGTTTCGAAAACAAAAGACAATGCAAAGAAAAAAATTTGAGGAATGGATTCGTTAAATAATAGTCCTGCAGTGGGGGGGCTGCGCCTACCGTGCTTATATAGAGCATTGCTTTTCGCGGTGAATGATAGGGGTGGTAGAGATGGATCCTACTATCGACAGTTCTTGGCAGTAGGCTGACGCCCTTGCAAGACATCCCACTGGCAGAGATCTTTGCTTTAATAGCTGCTTCATCTACTTACGATCCATATCCCCCTATCGTCCATTGGACATTTGGTGTAAAGATTACTGAGCAATCCGCCAACAAAATCCGCCACGGCAAATGAAATGTCATCCTGTGGGAGATCTGCAATCTTGATTGAGCATCTTGTACGTACATTGTTTTGTGTTGTGTGATGCTTCGTACAAGAAGCCCTGTTCTGTTTGAGACCCGCACAGGCTTATGTAATAAAAAGCTTTTTAACCTTAAATCTTAAATAGAGGTCAGCCCTCATACATCGAGACCAACAGCCAACTCTCTTATAGACATGCTATAAAAATAAACTTCAAGGTAAAAAAATTATAGTATTTCATAGGAACATTCAAAATGCCAAAAATGGAGGGAGTTCTAAAATGTCTAACATTTCATTCATTCATTCATTTATTCCATAGTACTTATATAACTACCGACCTTTTGATATCATTTCTTTATCTCTTCCACTTGCTTCGTTTCAGGACCTCACTTTGACTTTCCAGTAGGGATGCCAAACATCACCGCCGGCTTTCCATCCTTGGCCGCTTTGTCAACCCTGAAATATCCCTTTCTCTCTAATTGAATAATGTCATCCTCCTTGAGATCAGCCACGTTACTGTCACATAACTGGTCTGTCTTATGAGCAGAATCCGGGGTGAGGAAATCCTCCCAGTTGTCATCTTCCTCCAATTTATCTTTGGTGATCATGTAGTCGAACTCGTACACTTCTGCTGGGATGAGAGTTTGGTCAGAGGACAACCAAGTGACTTTCTTTTCGGTTTTTTTAACATCACCCTCTAAGTGCAACTCTAGCTCGATATCTGTAATTGGACCAGAGCCATTAATTTTGCGTACGAATGCATTGCCCCAGTTCATGAGAGTAATTTCCTCGCCTTCTTTAAACAGCTTGACATCCTCTTGATCAAGAATGAGATTCTTGCTGTAGGTAACTTTCTTCATGCCAACCTGGGGGTTTTTGCCATGCTTAGGCTTGTCTTCGGTATACGGGGTCTCTGGACCATTTGTGACAACAGCCTTTACTTGATCCTTGATGTCAACACCTGTATGCCTTGGTGCAATTGGGTCGATTTCCTTCTTGTTTGAAGCCCAGAAATTTGTCCAGTCCATGGTTACAATATTTCGACTTGGTCCCTGCTTCAAGATAAAATCTCTTAAAGCAGGAATGGTCATACCTCTTCTTCGAACACCACGGATTGTTGGCATACGAGGATCATCCCAACCCCAAACTCTCCCAGCATCAACCATCTTGGCCAATTTACGTTTTGAGAGGAAGACGCGAACGAAGTTCATACGAGCAAACTCCCACATGTGCACTGGAGTGAGGTTTAACTTGGTTATAAACCATTGGTATTGGGGATTTCTGTCGTTGTACTCAGTTGTTCTCAATGCGTGTGTGACTCCTTCGAGTGAATCGACAATTGGGCATGCGAAATCGTAGGTAGGATACATCTTCCATGTAGTACCAGTGCGGTGATGAGGTAAGGGGCCGCCAGTCTCGGGATCATCATTGGGGCATCTGTAGATGACAGGATCGCGCATTGCCTTATTTGGGTTGTCCACAGACATCTTTGCTCGGATACAGAATTTCTTTCCTGCCTCTGTGCCATTCTTCATGTCCTCAAATATAGCGAGATTTTCCTCAACACTCTTGTCTCTGTTCTTGCTCGCAATACCATCCATACGCTGTTCTCTCATAGTTTGTTGATCTGTGTCATCCGCATAAGCGTCGCCTTGTTTGATAATTCTCAGACCATATTGGTATAATTCCTCAAAATAATCACTAGTATGACTCTTCTTATCTGGCTTGACACCCATAAGTGCCAAATCCTCGATAATAGAATCTTGGAATTCTTGTTTTTCTTTCGAAGGGTTCGTATCGTCGAATCGCAGCAGAAGTGTGCCTTTGTAGAGCTCGTGTGCGAAATAGTCATTGAGAAGTGCGGCTTTTGCGTGACCAATGTGAAGATATCCACTAAAGAACATTAGCAACATAACTTTGAGGTATATGGAGTTCGGTGAGCATACGATGGCTCCGGTGGAAATCTAGTCACAACCCCTTTCTCAGTATTAGGTAAAGCTATGTTGTAGCTTGCTCCCGCCTTGCTAGCAGCTGTCTTCTTTGCCTTCTCCGCCTCATCCTTAAGCTTGATCTCCTCTTGAATTTCTGGATGTGTTTGCTCAATGAATTGATACCATCTGACAAGATTAACAGAGGTTCCCTTCTTTATGAAAGCAGCAGCAACTCTGTTTGTTCGAAGTGTAATCCATATTTTTGCGTCTAATTCCGTGATCGAGTACCCGTCAACATAGGAACGAAGGGTAAGATGCTTGTCCAAAGCGAGTAAGTGTGGCTCAATAGCTTTGAAGTCTAGCGGAGCTAGATTCGTCGCTAGTTGTGATAATTCCTCGGACTTCATTTTGTCAATATGGAGCAGTAAATTGGTTTGGTCAAGTCTTGAGATAAATTCTGAGGATAGTGGGGAGTTTGTTAACTCGGGGCGGGGTGGTCCGGAAAAGGGTTCTGCCGAGCACCGAGCGGAAGCTAATTTTTATGAATTGGCGCTAGTGATGATGGATGTACACAGGGCACGAAATCCTTGATGAACACCAAGTGCAAGTCTGATTGCAAGCGCTTCCCTTTCAACAAGCCCTTTTACCAAAAATCGAAAGTTTCTAGGCCTCGATCAACACAACATGGCAGCTCCAGGATTATGCCTAGCTCAGATGAGCAGGCTGTCTCTGTCCACAGCCCGACAAACCCTACTCCATACCCCAAAAGCCTCGATACCAATAGTCCAAGTCCGACACAAGGGCTTCAAAGAGAGGATTCTTTCCAAGAAGGAGAAGTCGGGCATTCTCACCGGGCCAACTAAGTCATTTTCGAAAAAGAAGACCACGGAAAAGAAGAAGAAGAAGCCGAGGACTACATATCGACAATATGATCCAAAAGATGCAGAATCATTCACACTGTGTGATGCCATGCGGTTAGTCCAGTCTTTCGCGTTAATTCGACAGGTTAACTCATGCAGTGTGCAGATATTTAAGAGCATTCGAAGTTGGAAGACCCCCGAATTCTTCTAAATATGAGATACATCTGAAGATGAAATCACTCAAGAACGGTCCAGTTGTACGAAATCGATTACGACTTCCACACCCAGTCAAAACCGATTTGAGGATATGCGTCATTTGCCCTCCGGACTCGAAATATGCGGAATCAGCAAAAGCGGCAGGAGCAACACTAGTCGGGGAAGAGGAAATATTTCAAGCTGTAAAGGATGGCCGAATCGAATTCGACCGATGTATTTGTCAAACGGATTCTCTGGCGAAAATGAATAAAGCTGGTTTGGGTAGAGTTTTGGGTCCTCGAGGACTTATGCCGAGCGCGAAGACAGGTACCGTTGTGAAAGACCCGAGCTTAGTTTTGAAGGATTTGATTGGAGGTGCTGAATATCGAGAACGTTTGGGTGTTGTAAGAATGGCAGTCGGTCAACTCGGTTTCACGCCAGAGGAAATGCAGCGAAATGTTAAAGCATTTATCGAGGCTGTAAAGAAGGACATGGCACAACTGAGTGACAAGATCAATAAGGAGCTGGTAGAGGTGGTCTTGAGCTCCACAAACGGTCCTGGGTTCATTCTTAATGGGGAGTTCAGAGATCTCAACTCGAGTCTGACCCCTCGAGATTTATCGACTTCATAACATCACATATCATGACATGCACATTTGTACTTTAACTGTATAATGAAGACTCATTCCTTTGGCTGGGTATATCCCTTGAACTCCTGAAGCTACAAAATACATCATTCAATTGTCATATGGATTTAACGTCTCTCAATATCTTAATCGCCTCATCGCCAGCTCCCAAATCACGGTATATGCCCATGATTTTGACCAATCGCGGTCTACCTTCTTCTTTTAGAGACATTGCCTGCTTTAAAGCAGTATTTAGATCCAGAATAATGGTGTTTTTCAGCTGCAGTAATCGAGGTTGCTGGGCTGCAATGAAGGGATGATCCAACCCGATTGTGGTTGACAAATGCTCAACGTTACGATAGTCCAGCACAAGTCTTTGAAGCTTTTTCGTACTTGTTCCATTGACCACTCCATCAATAGCCAGTTCGTCCTCATCCTCATCCTCGTCTTCATCTTCACTCCAAGAATCTTCAAGCCCGTTTGGTGACCGACCGAGCGACGCAACCATTAACTTATCCTCCAACTCTTCAAGTCGTGAATCAACCTCGAGCAATTTTCTCCCCAAAGCTATGTCCTTACTAACACTTTTCTTCTCGCTAAGAAGACCCTCAACCTCCAATTTCCTTTCTCTAACCTTCCCTCTCACATCCTCAACACCTCTTTTAAACCCCAATAGCCCCACCCTAACATCTTCAACCTTCTCTTCTCCACCCTTAAGGTCCGGGCCCAAGCTCAGAAATTGTTCATAATTGGTATTCACCAGATCCAATAATTCTTTTGAGAGAGCCTGTGAACGCTCGCGAAGATCGGAACGTAAATCCTCGAGGGTCTGGTGACGATCTGATAAAGTCGATAGATAGCTTGGTGCATCAAAAGTTGGAGCCAGAAAATCGCTTCGAGGAAGTGCTTCGGGATATGGGAGATTGTCCTCATCGTCCGAGGAAACATCACCCGACCCTCCACCAAAATAGAATTTACTCATATTTGATGACTGTAAGAGATATTTGAATCAATCGGAGTCTGAGACGAAGGACAAAATCGCTGGCTGAATAAGACTTTTGTATATAAGCTTCGATATCTCCTTTTGGAGTTCTGTCCTTTTCGTCTGGTATTTTTGTAGTTGCTGCTGTGTTTATACACCTTCCCTAACCCGTTCCTTGGGAACAACTCTTCCTTAAGGCTGGTCAGGCATTCATGAGCAGAATGTCGGTCGGTAGTTACATAACAGGACCCAGACAATGAACGCAAGCTCTGGGTAAATCAACCCCAAATCCTAGGACAACAACCGAGGGTATGAAAAATCGATGATGAAAGATCCCTTCTTTTATCTCTTGGCGTGAAGGGATTTTGAAAGGTGGAAAAGACTATGATTGGATATATCCCTTGAATTGACAATTCAAAATATATGTCAGGTTAGAGGAAGTTGAGAAGAGGTTAGGAGGTTATCAAAAATTGACTTGATGCCTGCAAAATAGGAAATCAACAAAGCCGATTTTCGGAAAGTAAGCATGCGTCAACTAGTTTTCACGCTAATTTTTATCAATCTAATCTTTTTGATCTCTCAGTTCCCTTTCCCCCCTCCCTTTCTCTTTCTAATCTGATTTCACAAACAAACCTCATTCGTCCTTTGATCTGGTAACATAACACAAGGCTCCTCAGAATTATCATTTTATGTGCTAATGAGTAACGACTTCAATTCTTCTATTCTTTTATTCCTCAATTCTTCTCATCTTCACTAGCAACCGAGTCAATTATATCAATTATATCAATTACCTCAATTACATTTTTCACAAAAGGATTTGTTGTGTGTCAAGTTAGAACTACTTCATATCTCGTGACCTTCCTTTCCTGCGATTGAAAGAAAATTCGCCAATCGGCTATTCATTGACCCGAGTCATGGCTTCACCCACTGTATCAACACCCTCATCGGCTGGTTCACCAGCAACTCTTGCGCCCGCTCCTCCGGTTCTCGCCATTAAAACTGAAAATTTGTCAATCATGAACACCATGGCGTCAGCATCGGGGGCTTCTACCCCCACTATCATGACGACGAAGGAATGGGTTATTCCGCCACGACCGAAGCCTGGACGAAAGCCTGCAACGGACACCCCACCAACAAAGAGAAAGGCTCAAAATAGAGCTGCTCAACGTGCTTTCAGAGAACGACGGGCCGCGCGAGTAGGCGAATTAGAAGAACAGCTTGAGGAGGCGAAGGAAGATCAACAAAGGCGTGAGAATGATATGCGATTGAAGATTATTAGACTTGAGGCAGATGTTACCCGGTTCAACGGCGAGCTTCAATCATGGAGATTACGATGCGAGACTCTTGATCGAATTGCAGAATATGAAAAGAGAGAGAAGGAAACTGCACTCAAGGAACTGGCATATCTCAGAAACGGATTCCAAAGTACAAGCACGGATGCTGTCCCTCTTCCACCTCGCAGGAACCGGCAGTCGACGCAAACCTTACCATCACTGCCACAACAACAAAGTCCTTTTGTTCCAGAACTTGAGATACCAAGTGAAATTGGGTGTGGTGGTTGCAAGTCTACAGATGAATGTGCTTGTGTTGAACAAGTAATTGCCATGTCTACTCAAGGTTGTGGCAATTGCAGCCCTGATACTCATTGTCAGTGCTTAGAGGAAACGCTTAAGGATGCCGGCATGGATTTGAAGAGAGCACATTCTCCTACAATCGATACTACTATAGAAAAACGTGCTCGTTTGTCATCTAGGCCTTCTACTCCCCTCGAGATTGACTTTACTGCCCAATTCTCACGACGACAGCCAGCCACCCGCGAGCCATCACCTCCACCTCAGATCCTGACACGACCTATTGAACCATGTGGGTTCTGTGATCAAGCAACATTTTGTCCATGTGCTGAAAGGGAGCTCGAGAATCGTCTTGCACCTTTGCTGAATGAAGTCACCCCTCCACCATCAGATACAGATATTGAAAACACACAGGTTAAACTTCCATCTATGCAACCTAATCATATGCATCGTCCAGTAGCTGCTGCACCAGCTTCTAATTCTTGTGTCAATGGCCCTGGTACTTGCAAACAATGTATGAGTGATCCCAAGGCGGGATTATTCTGTCGATCACTCGCAGCAATGAGAGCTTCTTCAAGTTCGGCTACACCGGATGGATGCTGTGGAGGTAATTCTTCTGGTGGTGGCTGTTGCAAGACAATGGAACTGGCGTCTTCATCAGAACCACCCCCAAGTTTATCTGTCGCTGAAACCTACAAAACTCTTTCTACCCATAAGAACTTTGATCAAGCTAGTGATGAGTTGGCTACGTGGTTGGGTCGTCTTCATGCTACACCGCTCCAGCACGCCGGTAGAGCACCCATGGAAGTGGAGGCTGCAAGTGTTATGGGTGTACTTAAACTCTTCGACCGAAGATTTGGCAGAGGTTGAAGACGACGATAGGTTTTACTGAAGATACCCAACAAATGATTTCATATTTTATTGTACATATTTATCAGACTATGCATAAGCATCAAACAAAAGCATAAGCGATTTGACATGTTTGGGATTCATAATAGCCAGCAACAAGGGTTCTATGTACATATTCTAACATACCCACTACAACGTTCAATGTAATCTTACAGATGACAGCTGAGAAACATTCATCAAAATATCCACATATCTTGGCGATCAATTGTCCTTACCAAGAAAGGCAGGTGACAATATTCAAAGAACCGTTCCTGGGGGACTCCGATACCAGTTATCTATTCCCACCCAAAACCTGCCCCACGTGTGAGGATTTATCGAGAGGGGTCGTTGCACTGCATTATGTTCCTGACCTTGCCTTTTTTTTCTCCTCGAGTATTGCAAGCCATTGATAAGCTACCGTCTTTGCTTTCGATCTTATACGATACCAAGTTCGGTAAGGTTTCCCATTCGATACATAGATGCATGATTGATGTGACCGAGGTGAGCTAAAAGTTGGCTCTACTTTTTTTTTTGGAATTTACTTAAAGTCGAGATCTTATGGTTGAGATTTTTGGTGTTTTTGATTTATCTGCTTCCAATTTTTTGATATCGATTTCTCCAAAGTCGCGAAAATGCAGAATCTTAAAATCACTACCCTTCTCGCCCCTCTACTTCTCCAAGGCGTACAAGCCTCACTATACGGAGAAAGTCCTCTCAACCACACCTGCGAATTGAGTAAGTACTCAGTGCCCCCTATCACTCCCATCAACAAAACACCTAACAAAAACAAGAAACGCCCTATCTCTCCTGTTCTAAAAACGCCACCCCTGACCTGACGGATTCCTGCTGCACGGAAACATTCGGCGGTCTCCTCCTCAGCACCCAATTCTGGGATACGTATACGGGGCGCGAAGCCGAGGGTCAATTGTTACCCCAGAATTCGTGGACGTTGCATGGGCTGTGGCCCGATTTTTGTAATGGGTCTTACACGCAGTATTGCGATTTGAGGTTTGTGTGTCCTATGCTGATTGCGAAATTGTGCGGGTGTGTGGCTAAAGATGGGGATATCTAGTCGTCAGTATGATCCTGAGCCGTCTCCTAATACCACGACCGGGACGTCGAGCGGTACTCCCGTGCCTCCTTATACCGGGAAACCCATCTCGGATATCATCCAACAATATGGAAAATATGATCTCCTCGCCTACATGAACGAGTACGTATAATTATCGCTCTCGCTTCTCTCCTCCTCCGCTCTACGCAAAACTAACCCTCACAACCTAGATACTGGATCGCGCAATTAACACCCAATTGGCACCTCTGGGCCCACGAATTCTCCAAACACGCCACCTGTTTCTCCACCTTCGATACACCCTGCTACGGACCCCTCTTCAACCAAACGCCCCACGCGGACCTCATCTCCTTCTACACCACCGCCCTCTCCTATTATTCTACACTCCCCACCCACACCTTCCTCTCCAAACACCACATTGTCCCTTCAAATACAACCACCTATACACTATCCGCTCTGCAGTCAGCGTTGAAGAGGGAAGTGGGTGCAGTGCCTTATATTGGATGTTCGGGACCGAGATTTAATGCTACGGCCCAGGGCAAAGGGAGTTTGGATGATGGTCATACCGTAGTTAATGAGGTGTGGTATTATTTTTATGTGCTGGGACGCGTGCAGAATGGGAGGAAAGTACCGGTCGGTGCGGATGTTAATGGGGGGAGTATTAGTAGTTGTGCTACTACGAAGGGAGCATTGAGGTATTTGGAGCGGAGTGAGGGGTCTGTGAGAGAGGGGAGTGGAAAGTATGGGTTAGAGGGGGTCTTGGGATCATGAAGTGATTTAGGGAGGATGTATATATGGATAATATAGTATATAAATCAAAATACATAATGGAATCTTCACTTTTCTATAAATTATTCGTAATCCCAGGTTCAATCGCTTCTAATGCCTCCATAACCTCAGTATAAACCCTCATCTGGGCATCCTTCCCCTTCTCACTCCGTACATACTGACTCGGCTCACTAACCATACAATCAACCATATACCCCCCATGACTTTCCTCCCCCGCCGCCGCCGCCGCAACCAATGTCCTACTACCCACCTCTGTCGTCCTCGCCAACAAAGATTTACCAATCCAAGCGAAGATGTTCAAAGGGAATACAGCATGGCGCATGAGTTCGGAGTGACAGAATCCGGGCGTAAGAGTATTGAGTATGATTTGATCTTTTTCGGATTTGGAGAGTCGGGGCGCGAGTTCGCGGATCATGAGGATTTCGAGGAGTTTGGAGACATTGTAGCGGTCTGGTTGGAGTTTGGGGTTTTTGAGGGCATGCAGGATCGAGGGGAAGGATTGTTCTTTGAAGAGGGCCTAGGAGGGGTTTTGTGTTAGGTTTTTGAGATGTCGGTGGCTTAATTTTATAATGTGCGGTACTTCCTGGCAACTCGACTGTGGAAGATCCCACCGCAGATGAAGGGGTAGGAGACCTTACCTGTTCATGCGCCTCACTAGCCACGATTGTCAATCTCGGCACTATATCAAACTTCGCAGCACTCTCCCTCAATTTTGGCAATACCAATAGTGCCATTAAAAATGTACTCATCACATTAACGGTAACCGTACTTTCCATGCCCTCAAATTCCTCGTATTTCGGTACTGCCAACCCTGCATTCTCAAGCATTACATCTAACCGGTCCAATTCGTTTACTTTGGCGCAAAATTCTTTGACCGAGGCATAAGAGGTCAGATCTACTTGCCATACTTCGATGATGGTTTTGTGATTTGGCAGAGAGGTTGTGATAGAGGCGATTGCATCTTCACCTTTGGAAAGAGTGCGGCATGCGAGAATCACTCGCGCAGCATTGAGGCGGATGATGTGTCGAGCGGCTTCGAGACCGAGACCTGTGTTTGCGCCGGTTATGATTACTGTTTGGCCGGCAAACGAGGTATCTGGATATGGAAGTTTCTTGAATTGGGATTTCAAGAAGCGGCCGAGGAAATCGGTAGGACTAGAGAGTGACAGACGTTAGAATGTAGAGCTCGAATAAACGAGGAGATGAAGGGGGTATGTTTAACTTACAGATTGAAGTGTCCACCTAGATTAGGCATAATTAAGATATTCTAATATAAATGAGTCTGACTGATTAGCATTGGGGAATAAAGTAGTAAAGGGTATATATAGCAATATTTCGAACACATGTTGGCGCTGAAGATCAATTGATTTGACTTCAAGGTGTGACTTCAAGGTGTGAAACCATAGTGAAGAGTTTCAAACAACATCCCTGTCTGAAGAGATGGTCCGTGACAATTCTAACAATCTAAAGTTCACGTGCAAAAGTAGCGTCCTCTTCAACATCACTTTGTAAAAATTCTGAAAACCGACACAAATCCTCCATTTACACCTCAACCAAGCCTCGAGCCGTTTTTTTCCTCATACAAATTGAAATTGTGGGAATTAGACGGTTCTATATCAGTCGGAAAATTCGAGTTAGACCACTTTTTCAAAAAAATTAATTTTGCGCGTTTTTCCTTAGATGTGCAACAAAAGGTTGGGGGTTGGGGGGGTTTTTGGTGGGAGACAACTTCGGAATTTTGTCGGCTGCGCTAAACATATAAATTTCGATGACAACCAATATAGCAATCAATCATATGCAGTTCAAAGTGGAATTATGCTTCTTTTTGGTTGTGAAGATACGGTATTGGCGTGGAAAGTTCCAGTTCCAATGTCGTGGCTGTAAATGTGCAATTATGGCAATGTCAGATGTGTTATACTATTATTATGAAGGGAAGAAATGGTATTTGTTTCATGAACTCTGCTTACAGGTATATGGGGGAGCATCATGGAGGAGTAGACTGGAAATGGTTGGCTGCGTGCGCGGAAGTGTAGGTCAATAGGGGCTTCATATTATAATTATCGAAATACGGTATTTGATACCAATATACCCGATCACCAAACCAAATCAGCCAGATCAGACCAGTCCAAGAATTAAAGGAAAAGAATGAGAGATAAAACTAGTCCAAGGCACTTCACCAACAAGCACAGCTGCGTGCATTTGCTACGAGTGTGTAAGTACCCTCGCCCGCCCAATGATGGATTGAAGAGCCCGCTCACATTTTGTCATTGGAGGCATTACTGCGCGCCAACTCTATGGCATTTCAACATGCTAAATAAACCCCTTCTCCAGCAATGGCTTCACGGGATGTGCTGCATCCCTTCCCAACCACCGTCGCGTTAGCTCTATGCTCCCATGTGTTATTTGTAGGCAACATATACTTCTGTGTGAACTTTGCAACTTTCTGCCCATCCATCCCTTCGCCCGCAAATCTTTAACATCTTTGCCAAAACTTAAATATTCTAGATACACGAATGATCGTCTCCTTTATCTGCCGAATATCCTAGCACGCCTTATTGCAATAATTAACACCCTCACCGAATCCATCAGACCTCTCTGAGCCAAAACACAATTCTTTCCATCTGATACTCGAAAACTTCCCATCCCTACCATCTTGACGATCTCCCGGTATTTTATTGTGATTATTAATATTTGAAATCATCACCATAACGAATAAACACCATAAACAACCAATATCACATTCGTCAAGAACAACCAGGCTGTAAACCCTGCTTACATGCTCCAATTACAAAATCGCAGTATGAGAACTTCCATCTTGAAACGTTGTAGGGAGTTTATGGGATGCGGACAAATGGATGCGATTTTAGGTGATCATTTTATGAAATTTGAGGGATGTGAAGATGGATGTTGCTCGATTGAAGTATCTCTTGAGATTTTGCATCGTTCGCTATCATTTAATATATTTGAGTTTTGTGTCACTGATGATATGTTCTTCACTGTACTCGGGAGTGAGTCGGTGGGAGGGTCAGAGGAGCCTATACTTTGAGGGAGAGCTAGGTGTCAGGAATCAATGTGGATGACTAGGGGAGGGAAGCCGATATGATGTTGATGAGGGCGGCAAAGAGCGATATCGAAGATTATAGATGGGGGAAGGGATTCAGGGACAATGGAAGAGATACCGAAAAGATCTCAGGATGGTCTCATTTCCAAGCATGTTGACTTGGAGTATGATTTGACATTCATCGAAGAACCAATACTTGTGGTATCTATCTTCAAACCCCACGAGAATAACATCGGAATAGATACTCGACATTCGAATTATTTCCGATTTGTTGTTTTCCTTTCATAAGGCTAGGATGTGAATGTGATAATATCTCAATTCTTTGATGTCTACTCTAAGGTGTTTGTTTGACATGCAGTCGGCAACAGACAGCCAACAAGCTCACAAATGAACCTCGGTCCAGGGGTCAAGCGTGCACCACCTTGACAATACGTACTATCTTAACTTGTAGTACCTATTGAGATATAATAAAATATTACTATCTAAAATTCGCAATTTTATCAAAGAAAGATTGCCATTTAGCGCTTTTAACATGACAAGTCCACCGCCATTGACAGGAATTCGCGTCCTCGAGTTTGCAGGCCTAGCTCCAGGTAGCTCTACCCCGCACTTCCCCAGATTCTAGTTCTCCCCCTTAACATCAATTCGCAGGACCTTTCGCCGGACTTCTTCTAGCAGATTATGGAGCATCAGTCCTCCGTATTGATCGCGCAATTCCCAACCTCACCCATTCGTCCTCAATTCCTCCTCCTACCGCCGATCTCCTCACTCGACACAAATCCTCCATTGCCGTCGACCTCAAATCACCTGCCGGGATATCCTTCATTAAGTCCCTCGTACTGCATACTGATGTTATAATCGATCCATTCCGGCCAGGAGTTTTGGAAAAATTGGGACTTTCACCCGATGTTCTCCTTCAACTCAACCCTCGCATGATTCTTGCCCGAATGTCGGGTTTTCGTCGTGATGGGAAGTACAAAGATATGGCTGGACACGATATAAACTACATAGCAGTATCAGGGGCTTTATCACTTCTTGGACGGAAAGATGAGAAGCCATTGCCACCAGCAAATATACTCGGGGATTTTGCAGGAGGTGGAGCTACGTTATTTCAGGGAATTTTACTTGCCTTGCTCGCGCGGGAGAAGAGTGGGAAGGGGCAAGTCGTAGAAGCGAATATGGTGGATGGAAGTGCATATCTTGTAACCTTTCCAAGAATTTTGAAGAAAACTCCCGTGTGGAATAAACCGAGAGGAGAGAATTCTTTGGACTCGGGTAGCCCATATTATGATACGTATGAAACGAGGGATGGAAAATACATGGCAGTTGGTGCTTTGGAACCGCAATTTTTCAAAGAATTGATCACAGGCCTAGGATTGGGAGGAACCGGTATGGAGAGGACGAGAGAAGATAGAAGAACATGGCCAGAAATGAGGGAAACTTTCACTAGATTGTTCAAGGAAAGAACGAGATCTGAGTGGGAAACCATTTTCGATGGGACTGATGCTTGCTGTACACCTGTTCTCGATTATGCGGAACTCGAGAATAATCCTTCCAGAGAAGGTGATCAAAGACCAATGGTAACACTCAGAAAGACACCGTCTCTTGCAATATCTACACATAGTAGCCAAGACCCGTCAAGTGGTCAAGGTGCCGGCGTCGAAGGAGAAAGCTACACCGGAAAACCATTGTATCCTGGAGAAGGTGGGGAAATAACACTCAATCAATGGCTAGGGTGGAAAAGAGGGACAAATTATGATGTTGAAAATGGTGGCTTGATTGGGAAGAAGTATTCGAAATTATGATCTACCAACACAAACCGATGCCACCTCGAACACCTCACATCTCTCAACTATGACTCCCCCTTTCCATTGTCATTTCTAAAACGCCCCCAAACCCAAGTCTATATTCCACGAATCCGAATCCGAAACCCGAAGCCGTCACCGCCTACCAGCCCCAAATCAACTCCGTTTCCCTATTCCCGATCGCCAATAATCTGCTCCTAAACGGATGCAGAAAATTCGTGGCTCGACAAAACTCCAGCTAAAGCTTCGAACGCTGGTACACCTTGAGAAGAAATCAATTTATTGTCCTAACACTCTAAACCATCACGAAGCAAACTTACAACTCAAATTTTGAAATCATCATCATCAAGCTCAATAAGCATGGATGGACTTGGGGGTGGGTTTGGAGGAGGAGATGGTGGATCACCCCTTGACATATTTGTCGACGAAACAGACTCGACTTTTGGATGATGAGTTACTCGTCGACGAGGTGCTCGGATTTGTGGAGCTCCGAATGATAAAGCCAGAGGAGCAGCTCTACGCTGACGTTGTTGAAGACGTGAAGAGGAAAGATTTGCTGGAGCGACGGCCATCTTTCTTATCTGATCCGAAACAATACGCAGGAGGGTTATATAGGAATTAAGGGGAAAGAAATATGATTAAGTCCGTGAATCAATAATAACTAGGTCGATTATATCCCGTAAGAGGAAGTCTAGTACTCAAAAAGCAAATCTAGACAAGCAAGTCACTTTCGGAGAATTAACTGGATGGAAGCTGAAAGACTCTTGGGTTTAAGAATTTCTTCTTTTGCTGATCCTTCCATCGTACTTAAATACCTGTTCCCATTGTTTCTCCTCCCTTCTAGATCTATCATAAAATCCCCAAATGTTCCCTTGGAGCCTTCGATACCCGCAAAGTCCTTCTACGTGCCTTTGTCACACGGATGCCCTGTCTAGACCCTACAAACAATGCTCCCGACGGCCCTTGGAAGCCTCGAGAGGGCAGTGACATTCATTCGGTCTTGGCCCTGGGCCTATTTCCCCCCTTTCTCATTTGCGATAGATGGATAGATGACCTAGGTAGATAGGTAGATAGGTAGATAGATACTCGTTACGAAGCCTTCCTTTCCAAATTTGCGGAAATCCACACTCACACTCACACATATACACACACAAACACTTCATCTGCAAACACAATAACATCATCAATTCATCGATTCCATCATCCCGTCATCCCGTCATCCCGGAAGCGGGAACCAGACTTCCAGGAGCAAACTGGCGGATATACGACAAATCATCTTTCGCCAATCTCATCGTGGGAACCTTACTTTACTTTACTCGATCTCATATTAATTAATCTTTTATTACTGCACTACGTTGTAGAAACTAATAAATGAGGAAAGAAGCGATTTCGGAAAAGGAAAGTAGAGTACATATCTAATACTCACTCGCTCATTCAATACTTAGTATAGATGGAATATATGTATTTCTGCATCACCATTCCACAAGCAGATAATTAATATCAACCCACCCAAACCTTTACAGTAACTCCAAGTACCCAGCCCGCTTTCACAAAAACGTTCTGTGCTTCGTCTTGCGTCGTCTTGCGTCGTCTTGCGTCGTCTTACCCATCTACCCCCCAATTCCAACAAAATAGATATCTTCCATTTAGAGAATATTAAAAATTTGTAATAAATAAAAAGTATAATCAAAAATAATCTAGCCGAGGCGATGCACGCACTAAACAGCACTGGTGGAGACAAAGACCATCCGAAGATCGAGCACCCGTTACACCCGCCTTCCCGGGAGATTTTACAGATCGGTCACAATCAAGATGGATGGATGGATAGATAGATAGATGGATAGATCTTGCGATTGCGTCTTTTTCGCGGGGATATGGTGATGGGGAAAGGGGGGAGGATATTGGTTTGGAAATATTATGGTTTGGTAGTCTTATGGTTTGGTGGGGACGGGATGGGATGGGATAGAAAGATGAGGATAGGATAGGATGGTCGATCGGTAAAGTATATTTGTAGGGGAAGTATGGAGTTGTAGATAGATAGATAAATAGATAAGGAGACAAGGAGTGTGTTACCTAGAGATCGAACCCCAGACTCCAGATTCCAGAAATCACATCCGAATCCTTCCTTTCCTGGGTATAGAAACGCTAGAAAGGCTAGAAACGGCTGTGATGGTTGTAATAATGATGATGGTTATAATAGAGATAAAGATAGCGATAGAGATAGCGATAAATACAAAGAGCAACAAATGAAATATATACACGAGTACCGTGCTGCTGGTTCGGGTGCGTACTAGTGCGTGCTTTAAGGGGGTGGGTATGGTGTTGGATATATATTTGTGTGATGATGGGATGAGGCGAGATGAGGGAGGTGAGTGAGTGAGAAAGCTTCTAGATCTAGACATGGAAATACCAGGGGTGCAACGTGCCGTGGAGGTGGGCAGATACGCCGCAGCAATGTCTCACGGAAGGGAAGTAGATTGATGAAACCCTGGCACTCGCACTCGATACGAGCAAATCTTACGATTGTGTATGAATCCGCCGGTAAGCTTGCGCGAGCACGTCATGCAGTGTAATGATCCGATCCGTGGTCCTTTCCAAATCCATTGATTGATTGGGTAGGAATTAATTCTCTCTCTCCTGAGGCAAATGGAGCAAACTATCTAGATACCAGCTATGCCTCGAAAGCTAGTCAGTAGACACCAATAAGACCAGACGGAAAAGATCGAAAGAAAAATTAAAAGAGTTACAACCTTTCCATGTAAACAACAACAGAATCAAGCTTGCCATTCATTCATTCGCCTCATGCTTCCAACCCAAAATTCTCCAATCGGTGCAATGTCGGTACCATCTTTCCCATTCATGTCCATCGCCGCGTTCGTGTATTTCACACATCATTATGCTTCAAGTCAAAGAAAAGGTATCGTATGTCGTTGTGAAATCGAAAAAAAAGGAGTCTATGGTAAATGGCCCAACACAACACTTGCGGTGAGTATCTATAAACGTTTCCTCCGTTGCTTCCCCGCCTCCAAATTTCTTGACCCGAGAAGGGTCGCCGCGTTTGTTCTTCGGACAGTAGCTTTATTGTACTTGAGCAACAATTTCGCTCGCCTTCGAAAGTGATTCAACCATTTGTTGACATTCCTTCCTTCTCCGAACGGTGTAGTCACTTTCTTTGAGCAAATCATCAAGAGTATCGGTTCTGTACATATTCTCGAGAAGTTCTCGTTGCATCTCATCCTTGGTGTATCTACAATTGATTAATTAAGGTAACTCGGAAAATGATCAGGGATTCTTACTGGACGAGATTAAGCATAATGGCTTTGGGTACCATGTCAATCATGGTTCGCTTTACGATATTGTAATATGAATTGATGAGAAGTTCTGAATAAGTCAGCAGTGGTATCCAAGGATGTAATGAGATTTGACTTACTAATAATCTCAACTTCTGTTCCCTCTCTCTCTGACAAAGTTCCTGAGGCCTTGAGGATCGGCGGTGGGGCTTCCATGGCAGCCATCTTCTTCTTGTTTTTAGAAGCAAAGAAACTTCCAAAGAAACCTCCATTTTGGTCATTCATTCCATCAAGTGTTGGACTTGCAGTGCGTGCAGGCGTTGATGGGATCGGCTTTCCAGACTTAGGGTCGACCTGAATGGGCTTAGCTGCGTTATGTCTTTCACTAACGATAGCCATAGCCTGTAAAGTAAATTAGTATGAATTATTAATCAATGGTCGTAAAACTTACTCTGTGGCCGTTGAGGAAGTCAGGGTGACCGGTATTGATATAGCATGCTTCCATAGCAACTAGATCCCTTACAAGCTTGTTCGCAGGGTCCATGGCCTTCTTAAAGAATGCAATAACGACGGCATGGAATTTCTCCTTCAATTGAGGATACCTGCGGAATAATGGCTTGGCAAGAAGTTGAGTAAGGATTCTAACCAATTCGTCGTATACCAGGGAAGCACACTTCAAACTTGGTTCCTCCAGACGCTTAATTTGTTGCTTAACAATTAGTTCGAAAGCAGTAGTACCAACGAATAGCGCTGGCGAAGAACCCGAGGAATTATAAAGAATAGTTCTGATGTCGATATCCTTAACTTGATCAAATGGATCCACGGCTTTAACACCATTCGAGTAAAGTTCGTGGAAGACGAAGCTGATTCTAGCACCTCCCGAGAGTTCGACACTGGAAAGCTCCTGGTTATTACCCTCCAGGACCGTCCGCCATTCATTTGTAAATTCCGTAATGATATTGAGAACAATATTCGCACTATTCCCAAGCATCGAATCTCCAAGACCTGCCAGCTCGGCAGTGTATTTTTGTAATGAAGCCGAAATACGAGCCTTAATATCTGGGAGGGTTTGCTTGATGTGCATCATCAAGATGAGGTTCAATTTTCTGGCCAAATAGGGTGTTCCGCAATATGTGCTCTTATTCTTGTATGCTCGGTGATTCTCGAAGAAGTTCTTCTCGTTTTCCAGTGCCGCACTAATCTGCTTCTTATTGTCGATATCCCTTTGACCTCTGTTGACCACTGGAACATAGCCTAATCTCAGGGGAATAATTCTTCCAGCCAAAATGTCCACAACATCAGTTCCATCGTCCATCAAATCGACCTTGGTCAAAACACCAATAGTTCTTTGACCTTCTGGGTCGACCTCTCGCGCAAGCTTCAATCCATCCGAGTTGGCCAAATCGGTATTAGCACCTGTAACAGCAAGAATAATAGCATTTGGCTTGCTAATTTGCTTCAGGACCATGTCTTTAATCTGTCTTTCAATATCCCTTGGCTGATCCCCGACTGGAACCTTGGTCAACCCGGGTAAATCGACGAGGGTAAGAGTAAGAACATTAGGAGAATATATGCGGAGGTTGATGGGAGCTGGAGAGATTCCCGCATTTCGACCAGTCTTCGCCTCGGTTTCCTTCACAATCTCATCTCTAATCTGATTAAAGTCATAGAACTTTTGCCCGGGAATATGAAGGAACTCGCCCCATTCATCAAAATTGGCTTCTTTATCACCTGTCGTGACTAGTTCCTCCGTATCCTTTACCCCGTTTGTCTTCGCGGTAGGCGGACGGTTGATAAGTTGTAGGATGAGCGGTCTTCTGGTAACAATACCGGTTCCTCGAGGTAAACTGCGCATCATCATAGTATTAGCATATGTAAAACAAAGTATGCAGGTATGTGGCAGACTCACAAGTCTCTACCAACTATGTTTTCTAAAACGGAACTCTTTCCACTCGACTGACTCCCTACCACTGCGATTTGAGGAAGATCTATGGGGTTTTGCACACCGACGGTCGTAAATACATCTTGAAGCTTGTTCACCAGTCTGCAAGATCTGTTAGCTATACGGCGCAAACAAATACAGTTTAAGGAGGTCCTAACGTTATGAGACTGGGGTCAGAGATACCGCCTTGTGCGGCCATGATTGCGGATGCGTGTTGATTTTGGGAGGAGATAGATAGTTTGAAGATGCAGTAATAAATTTTTTGGCAAGCTTGACTCTTGTTGGTATTCACTTTTTAGGGAAGTGAAAGTTGGAGAAGTTTCTGGGTTTAAAGTGCGACTCCTGTTGATATTCTGTTGTTTAATACAAACTAGGCGTGCGAGGCCAACTTCCGCGAGGTGAGGCTAGTGATGACGGTCCGTGCGCCGATCTTAGCCACACGTATTAAAAAAGATGGAGAATGAATAAATCTACTTGGGGAGGTAGTTGATGCAGAAAAGCGTTTGGCTTGTATTAAAATAGACAAGTTTATACGTCCGGTATCTTGAGACTAAAGTTTCAATTGTATATGATAGATATACCAGCAAAAAGGTTTCTTTGTTCTTAACGGTGAGTGAGTTCCAATTGTCCCCCCAAAAATCTATGGGATCACAAGATATATTGAGATATACTGAAGCGTCATATGGACGAGAAACCAGTGGGGGCCGGGCGGGGTCGATTGATACCCAAGGAGTCAAGAACAGCTCATGTATACTCATACAAAAACATCCCCTCATCTATTGGTCTTTGGAAGTTTAGATACATGGCAGTGACTCTAATGATGCATACCTAGCTACACAACCAACAAGCCCTAAAGTTTCGTCATCACTATTACGACGCATATTCGCCAGAGCATTAGGCACCTGAATATCGAAGAGCAAGCACGTGCCCAACCCCCTTTCCCACACTTCGAATACGCGGATAACTTCCACCACTCAACCCAACCATGTCACCCAAAACTATAACCGTAATCGGATCCCTCAATATCGATCTCGTAACGCTTACGCCCCGCGTTCCTGCTGGCGGCGAAACCTTAACCGCTACATCTTTTAGCACTGGTCCTGGCGGGAAAGGTGCCAATCAAGCTGTAGCATGCGCTCGCCTCTCAAGACCTAATCCTGCTTCCGCCCCATCTCACGAGAGCGATGTTCTGGTCAAAATGATAGGTGCTGTCGGTGACGATGAGTATGTATTTATCTTCCAAAAATTCTTATACAATTCCTTGATTCAAATATCTGCTACAAGTGGTTTCTGTTCTCCAAATTATGTATCCATGCCTTTCTAGTCAAGAACCTGTGGCATGATTCTCTTTTGGCTATTTTGCAACACAAGTGTGTTGCATCATTCAGATATTCATATATTCTTGATATGCAAAACACGACACATTGATTCCACTCTAACATCTCACTCATCAAAACACCATGAACTAAAACCTCCCTAGATTCGGTCCATCCCTCATCTCCTCTCTCAAATCCTCCCTCATCGACACAACCTACGTCCAAACCATTCCAAATCAATCCACCGGCGTAGCAGTAATCCTCGTAGAATCCGACAGCGGCGAAAACCGCATCCTCCTCTCTCCCGGCGCCAACCACGTGAGTACAACCATCTTTCATCTTTTATGACTTCTTCATTATCCATCGCCGTTACAGTAACTGATTTCTAACACCAATCGTACGCCAGTCCCTAGAACCCTCCAACTTCACCCACGCCTTCTCCCTCGGCACCCCCCTCCCCACCCTACTCATCCTCCAACTCGAGATTCCCCTCCCCACCATCCTCCAAATTCTCACCATCACCTCCACCAACCAAATTCCCGTGCTCCTGAATCCAGCGCCTGCCCAAAAACTACCCCCCTCAGCCTACCCCTCCATAACCCACCTAATCCTAAACGAAACCGAAGCCGCCATCCTAACCTCCCGTCCCATCTCCTCCGTCACCTCCCCTACCTTCGACTGGCGCACCGTTACTTCCGAATTTTTAACCCTCGGCTGCAAAACCGTAATCATAACACTCGGAGCCAAAGGCGCTATATTCGCTACTGGGAACATATACGAACATATTCCTGCGGAGAAAAATGTAAAGGTAGTTGATACGACAGCTGCTGGTGACACCTTTGTAGGAGCCTATGCTGTTGAGCTAGTGCGGAATGGGGATGCAGATGCTGATGCGGATGTTATGTTGGCTGCTGTGGCGAAAGCATGTAAGGCGGCTGCGCGAACTGTGGAGAAAGAGGGGGCTCAGAGTGCTATCCCTTGGGCTGATGAAGTGGAGAGATCGATCTTGTAAAGCTAGTCTGGACAGTTATCAAATGTGGATATTTTGATATACAAATGATACTGTTTCATTGGCATGTATTAATTATCTACCATGCCTTGCATTTGCCTTGCCATCCAATCATCCCCCTTTCAACTGCCCCACTTACTCGCAATGAACCTATCCATGCAAGAGTAGCTTTGCGTGAAGGGTCTAAATAGTTGAAAACAATTCGCGAACATACACTAAGACGCCAAGCCGCTACCATAAAAGTTTGTCCCTGAACACCATAGAGTGCCTTCCATATGCAAGCATTTCCGCACTCGACCCAATTCTCCCGATTCGCCGCACCAAGTGTGTGTGTAATGTGAATAATGATGTGTTGATGCAAAACAATGAAAATTGTGACATCACTTCTGATGAAAGCGTTTATGAATTCTTGGTACTGGTGTGAATTTCCAATCACCAGCCGTTAGATACACGCTGCGAACCATTGGATGCCTTTGGCTTTAAGGATCTTCCTGGAGTGTTTTCACTCGACCATCTGATGTACTTATTAGTTCTAGTCCACAGAATGACCAAAGAGATGATACTTACATTCGAATTTTGCCGTCGTCACCGGCTGAAGCGAACATGGCTGGATTTGTCGGATTCCAAGAAATTGCATTACAGCAGCCTTTCTTATGACCTTCCAGTTTTTCTACCACTGTACCGTTCTCTCTGTGATATATTATAACGTTCCCCTCTATAAGTGAAAATATTAGTAATGCTGATCGGCCATCCGATGTATAAATCATACCTTCGCTTCCGCTAACAACAAAACTCTCATTGGCACCACCGAAAGAGCTTCTGATAATGAATTCACCCCCTTTGTCCCCTGATACGAAGGATCGTACCGTTTCGCCTGTCTCTACGTCGAGCATGCGTGTCTCTCCAGTGCAACAATGGACCAGTAGGTGCCTTGAATTGTGGCTAATGCTGATTGAGCATAGCTGAACTTTGAGGTCTAGCTCATATTCAAGCTCGCGAGTTACGAAATTATAAACATAAAGATGGGTCGTGTGTTCGACGATCACTAATTTGTTTCCGTCCGGTGTAATTGCTATATCCCGAATACGATGTTCTTGACCCCAATCGTAGACAAGATCACCGTTGAGGTTCCACTGGCATAAGTTTTTGGTACTACCCAAACTGCCAATGACAAAAGACTGTCCATCTGGTGCCCATACACAGCAAGTCACAGGCTCACTAAACCCTTGAAGTTTGTTCAGTAATTCACCGGTCTGAATAGTCAGCAAGAAAGCTTCTAATGGACGGGTTCTAATATGAAATTCGAACTTACTGCAGTGTTCCATAAACACGCACGATTATCACGACCACACGTGACCATTCTTGTATCATCAAGACTCCAAGCAAAAGAACAAACACCCGCCTCATGTTCAGAAAGGACAACATGAACATCAAAGTCCGGGACGTTATAAATAACGGTAACGCCATCGCTCCCACAGCTCGCCAATAGAGTACCGTCGTGTGAGAACTTGGTATCCCATATCTCACCAGAATGTTTAGCAACCTCCAAAACTGGCCGCAATGGGAAGTTACTTCGGTCGCATGCATGATCTTGGTACAGTGAAGGAGAAGTGTATGTGTTATGGTAGATACAGTTAGATATTTGATGTTGTTTAACTTGGTTAAAGAGGGTGACCAAACGATGCTCGGGCAACATGGCTGACGGTGATATGCATCCTAGGAGAAAATCAATACAATATGCCAACCAACAGCACCAGCATGAAACTTACTGGATAATTGCGAAAGAAGTTGTTGTCTTGATTCTCCAGTGGCCCCATCCCAGTTAGCCTTGGTCTTGAGGTCTTCGGGTGTACACATCAGTAAGCTGACGCAAGTGATTAGTCCCTATCCAGATAGTGCTCGCGGGTATGTTGACAGGACCTTACCTTGACAGAAAATGCAATTTGGAGGTGTCCTGTCCCAATGGTGTGAGCTCAGATCGCAGTACATTTATTGCTATGCCCATGTCTTTTTGCTCTAGTAGTTCCAAGAATTTCTGTTGGCGTATCCAGAATCGCATAAAGTTCTTATCCACGCCATCTCGGAGAACCAAGCCATTCCCATGAATGGTGACTCCGCCTTCCTCTGTAGATCCTCTAAAGAGGAGTTCTTCAGCTTCGGCCCACTCGCCCTGTAGGACTGCATCTCGGAAAGCTGCTACTGTTGGACTCTCTAGATCGTACCCACTTTCCTGACTTAACGTTCCAGCAGCACCATTGTAACCCAAGTCCGACAATGCTTGAATCAAGATCCTCGTCACTTCCTCCCTATCATGTCCAAAGTATGTAGATACCGGCTTGATACCTGTGTCTGAGTGACCATTTGTATTTGATCCATTCATGGCTACTGAGGGAGAGTGTGCACCGTTGGTGGAGTTTGAGAGAGCTGCCTTGTGCAGAGGGGAAGTCCCGGCTCCATTTGACAATGACCTCGAGTTACCGTTCGGGTTACTACTCTCCCCGTCAAATCTCATACTAGCACTTGGTCGTTTTCGTTTACGGCGATGTTCGTTTTCTGGGTTCGAAATATTTGAAGCGTCTCCAGGGCTCGGAAGAAGATTTGATTGTTCCCCTAGGTTTATATTACGATCTCGATGCCTACGACCAAGGACTTGCTCTGGAGTACGACTCGGCCGGAGCTCAGCTTGCGGTATGCTGCGGGTTCTGGTACCTGCTCTTGTTGTGGTTTCTATGTTATATCTGGTGAATGTAGGAAGAGGATTGACTTGTTCGGTGGCGTATCGGTATGACGGTAAAGGGGAATGGGCTGAGAAGGCAGTGCTGGTTGATGTTTGAGGGGAAGTAGGGGCGGATGGGTCGTCGGGAGTGGATAGGGATAGTTGTCTATGGGGGTTATCGCCTGCCAGGACGAAGTCTGCGGGAGTGCCGCTTCTTGAATATAGATTCGAGAGAGGGGCCTCAAGAATCTGAAAATTTTGGGTAATCGGAGCTCAAAGATGGAAGTTATTGTAATGGAGGTAAGAGGTTAAGAGAGGATAAAAGTCGGACTTGTCGTGCTTAAGTGCTTGTCTTGGCCTCTGATGACGAAAGGAAGGTCGAGCGAAGCAGCAGCTGGTGATCTGACGGAGTGAATGATTAAAATCGTAATAAGTTCGAGGGTTATCTATCGGAGCTGTAATAATGATTCACAAAGAATATCTATCAATCACATACTCATTCGTTATAATAGTGGGATGGCGATATTTTTCCCAAAGAGAGAGAGGATTTATAAGGTCAATAAAGGTCTCTCGTGTATCTCATTGTAACGTTGTAATAGAAAGATGTCGGACAAGAGTTGGGGTTTCCAGCACATGAGGTAGGTGAGGTAGGTGAGGTAAGGAAGGTATGTAGAGCTTATGTATGATAAGGTTGGGGGGTCACCCTATCACTATCGCTCTTATCGAACAGACGACTTACTGGTAAAAGAACATGTGGTACAACCTAGCATTGTCCTCCCTATTAATTTCTCGTACATTTTAAGAAGAAATATATTATATTACAGAAGATATAAAAACTATAGGCTGTCTTTGATATATATCTAATACCTACCTAGTAATCTTCTAGTAAAAAGAGATCGATCATACTCAACTGCTGAACACATTTATTTAACTCCAAGGAGCATCACTGGGTAGAGCTAGAATTATTATAAGTGCACCCTCTCGCTTGTGCCTTCTTCCGTCTAACCAGTTAACCCTGCCACTGCGAACACCAAGTAGATTAGTAATGAACACCAGTATGACAATAGCGGGGGAGACTTTGACCCAGATAGACTTTGACTCAGAAAGACTTTAACCCAGATAGGGAGGGCGTGTATCTATATCGGTGCGTGCCGCAATTAGTAAATAAGTATTCGTACTTTTAAGTGAGACGGGTAGATAGATACATACCATATCAGATATCAATGGAAGCTTAAGTCTGCAAAGCTCTTTCCATTTGACCAACCAATATCCACTCGTTGTAGATTCAAACTTAATAATTTTCTATACAATAAATATATAACACTCCGTACATATCTTTCCACTACTTGACTTGAGACCTTGAGATCTTACAAAACTGTAAGTTGCTTGCTTGCTTGCTTGATGAAATTCATCCTTGGCCTTATATGTCACTTGGTCTTCGTCCTCGTTTGAAAGCTCGGCCCTCATTCTTAGACCTCATCAAAATCCAACATATCGATACCTTGTCAATAGCTCCAATTGAGCTTAATCAAGATCCATTACCACAACTACCTCTATCCCCCCCTCCAACAACAACAGTCACATTCACAGTTCCGAATTTAAATAAAGAAGACTTTGCCAACATGGCTCCGCAAAGAGATGCAGATGGAGAAGAACAATATGGTTTGTCTTTGCCTATTCCTCATATCCTACCAACGAATGCTAATCATGATCTTACAGGTTCAATTTACTCCGTATCAGGGTTTGTGCAAGAGCTCATCAGTATGCGTCCACTGAACTGATCATCTTTAGTCCTGTCGTGGTGGCAGAGAATATGATTGGAGTTGCTATGTACGAGTTGGTAAGTTTGCTTTGCCCGTATGGCCAGCATTGTTGTTGCTAACTTCTGAATAGGTTCGAGTCGGTCACGACAACCTTGTCGGTGAAGTTATTCGAATCGAGGCAGATAGAGCAACTATTCAAGTATACGAGGAGACAGGTATGGGAGCACACATGGCCCTGGGTTGAAATTATAACTGACTGTTGGGTATAAAGCTGGTGTTACCGTTGGGGACCCCGTTGTGCGAACTGGAAAGCCTTTATCAGTAGAGTTGGGACCGGGTCTTATGGAAACCATTTACGATGGTATTCAAAGACCTCTTAAAGCTATCGCAGACAATTCCAACAGCATCTATATCCCTCGAGGTATCTCCGCGCCAGCTTTGAACAGAGAAAAGGATTGGGATTTCAAGCCTATCATGAAAGTTGGAGACCACATCACTGGAGGAGACATTTGGGGTACAGTTTACGAGAACTCTCTCTTGGATGATCACAAGATTCTTTTTCCACCCAGAGCCAGAGGTACGATTACTCGCATTGCTGAAAAGGGAAGCTACAAGGTCGACCAGAAGATCCTCGAGGTTGAATTTGACGGCAAGAAGACCGAATATAGCATGATGCACACTTGGCCTGTACGTGTGCCACGACCAACTACCGAAAAATTGGCAGCAGATAAGCCATTTATTGTTGGTCAACGTGTATTGGATGCTCTTTACCCTAGTGTCCAAGGAGGAACTGTTGCTATCCCAGGTGCTTTCGGATGTGGTAAGACTGTTATCAGTCAATCTGTCTCTAAGTTCTCGAACAGTGATATTATTGTATATGTTGGATGGTAAGGATTGAATCTTTATCAGTAACAGTGACATTACGCTAACAAAACAAACATGTGTAGTGGAGAGCGTGGCAACGAGATGGCTGAAGTATTGATGGATTTCCCAGAACTTTCCATCGACATCGATGGACGTAAAGAGCCTATCATGAAGCGTACGACACTGATTGCTAATACCTCCAATATGCCTGTCGCCGCTCGTGAAGCTTCTATTTACACTGGAATTACGGTGGCCGAATACTTTCGAGATCAGGGTAAGGATGTTGCCATGATGGCTGATTCTACTTCTCGTTGGGCTGAGGCTCTTCGTGAAATTTCTGGTCGATTGGGAGAGATGCCTGCTGATCAAGGTTTCCCCGCTTACCTCGGTGCCAAACTTGCTAGTTTCTACGAACGTGCTGGCAAAGTTCAAGCTCTTGGTAGCCCTGATCGTGAAGGTAGTGTCAGCATTGTCGGTGCCGTCAGTCCCCCAGGAGGAGATTTCTCCGATCCTGTCACGAGTAGTACTTTAGGTATTGTGCAAGTTTTCTGGGGTCTCGACAAGAAACTTGCCCAACGTAAACATTTCCCTTCCATCAACACTTCAGTCAGTTACAGTAAATATACCACTGTTCTCGACAAATACTACGAGAAAGATTTCCCCGAATTCCCCAGACTTCGAGACCGTATCAAGCAACTTTTGTCTGATTCTGAAGAATTGGATCAAGTCGTACAATTGGTCGGAAAGTCAGCATTGTCCGACCCTGATAAAATTACTTTGGATGTAGCTGCAATGATCAAGGAAGATTTCTTACAACAGAATGGTTATAGTGATTACGATCAATTTTGCCCTATCTGGAAGACCGAATGGATGATGAAGGCAATGATGGGTTTCCACGACGAGGCACAAAAGGCTATTGCACAAGGGCAAACTTGGGTCAAAGTACGTGAAGCTACTGGAGAACTTCAATCGCAATTGAGAAGCATGAAGTTCGAGGTTCCAAGTGAAGGCGAGGAGAAGATCACGAAGAAGGTATGTTTATCTTTTTTTTTACTCACATCACCATGTACTTATCTAACATTTTCATAGTACGAGGATCTTGTTCAAGCTATGACGGACAAGTTTGCTTCAGTCACCGATGAGTAAAAGAAGTATGCATAATAGGAGATCATTCTGAGAGAAGCGGTATGGCAGCCTGCATTTCTTGCTTTAGCTTGTAACAAAGTTTTGTTGGGTGATAGATACGAGATTGTATGCATATGAGCGAATGGAGGTTATAAAAATAAATATTCTTGAACAGTCTCCATTGATGTTTATGATTGTAGTTGTTTAGCCTCACACATCTACTCTAGTTGTGATCGAGCCTGTTTTCCCTCAAAGAATCTCTTTGGTCATTTTTCGAGTCCCGTCATAATTTAATCATGTCTCAAGATTTATGATTGGTTGGCCTTTAGTTCTATTGGCTGAATAATCGCGGGAAAACATCGGGACTGACTTCTTTAAAAGGAAATAAATACAATTCTTTCATGCGGACGACACCATTCATGCCAACTCTCGTGGAATTATATGGAGGCTCAAAAGACGGCTATATCGATTATCTTAGTAAGTTATGTAGAAGTGATTTCTAAAATAGTCTTTCAAGACTGATGAATAATCCAGTTAATCCAAAACCCTCTTCTGGAAAATCATCATCAGAAAATCATCACGGGAAGTTACTACATTATGGGAAGCACAACCCCCATCTCCACCATAGATCCATCAAATCCCCAAATTCAACACTGGGAAAATGGGCTAGCTCTCTACTCCGACTTCATCACACCCACAGAAGAAGCTGAAATAATCAGCTCGATTCTCTCTGATGACCGCTGGAGTGGCATTGGCAAAAGACAAACATTGCATTATGGCGCCCATTTCGATTATACTACTTTTGGGGCGTCGGAATTGTGGACGTCGGTTCCGAGGTATTTGGAAGACTTGGTGGATCGGTTGCCGTGGAGGGAGGAGGGAAAGGAGGGAAGGCCAGATCAGTTTACGGTGCAGTATTATCCACCTGGTACGGGTATTCCTCCACACGTCGATACCCATTCGGCATTTGGAGAATATCTCTATAGTCTCAGCATCGGCAGTTCGGTCCCAATGGTCTTCAAAAAGTGCGGGGAAAACGAAGCGAGAAAAATGAGAAAGCCAAAGAGATCCCTACTCGGCGAGTTGACGGATGAAGTTAATCGGACCAAAGCAACAATCAAGGCAGAAGATGATGGGGAAGAGAAATGGGAGGTTTGGCTTAGGGAAAGAAGTCTGTTGCTTATGAGGGGTGAGGCGAGATTTGGTTTCACGCATATGATTCGCGGGAGGAAATTTGATTTTGATGGGCGGAGGGGGGAGAGGGTGAGGAGGGCTGGGAGATGGAGTATTACTATGAGGAGGGTTAGAAGGGGGGTGGAGGTTGGGTGTAGCTGTGGGTTTCCTGGAGTTTGTGATGCGAGGATTAGGGAGGAGGTTGAGAGGCAGGAGAGGGAAATGGAAAAGGAAAGAGAAGCGCGGACAGAGGCTGGAAATGTACCTTAAACCTTAGCAAATTAATAAATAAAAACATCTACAATATACTTCTAATCATCCCCGGAGATTAGAATTGCATAAAATCTCGAGATTGTGTTTCGAGACGGTTATCATGAAATGTATGAGTTGTCACCAAATACCAGTCACTTAAAACAAAAATATTCCAGTCCCAACAAAAAGGCTTCACATAAAGTAAGAGAATAGAATTGTTGTTATTGAGGCTATTCCTGAGAGTCACTATGATATGTTTCGGTACTGGTCGGCACTTTCAAGATGAAATCACATCATTATTAACCTAGCCTTACTGTGTCACAATACCTTAAAGTTGTTTCCGATCATTTCTACAAACATAACTCACAAATTGAACCTCTTTTTCCGAAATTTCTAAGTATGGTTCCTCCAGACTGGCAAGCTGTTCGATGGGATGGTGGCTGTGGAGACGGCCTCTTTATTTCTATCTTGTTCCATAATCAGAGGTTTCATATATCGATACTTCCATTATCTTCACTCGATTCAATCGAAGGGCAACTCTTATCTAAATTCGATAAGATTAACGACGACGATCAAGATGAGGTTCTGATCATTCAAAAAGAAATCGAGGATATCGTTTACGAAGCTGGAGGCTCAATGTGGGCTCAGTTGGCTCCTCTTTCACCAAACAATACAAAACTCTCAAATCTTCATTCTTTACTTTGTCCTGAGACTTTTTCATTTTACTTCGTTGCGGAGAACGGCAAAGCGGCACTGATACAATACGAGACGGATAAAGCGCAGTATGCACTTGGCATGAAAATAGTCAATGATATCAATCTACCTCAGTACTCATCTAAGGATATCCGTGTACTAGAGACTCTTGTAGGAAAAGGCTATATTACCCAAGTTTCAGTCAAAGGAGTGGAAATGTGTTGCAAAAGCGGGGATGAAACTTTCTGGCAGAGCATCGAAAGGAATTTGATTGTCTCAGCAAGGTCGCGAGATCTAAATATGCTGATAAAATTCGAGTCCCAAAGTTACTTGGATTGGTGGTTTCAGTAGATAATGAATGGTACAATCATTGGAATTTTGGAAGATTAAATCCCTGAGGGAGAGCTGGCCGACTTGCGTGAGCTGGAATATGAGCGAATTGAGGCTTCGATCGAGAGGAGGAAGAAATGGGGAACTCAGGTTCGGGAAACGGTCAATTTGCTTCATGAGATAGGAGTGATATGGGGGGATGGAAAGCCAGATAATGTGCTAATTCATGGCAAGACGGATGATGCTTGGGTGATAGATTTTGGAGGTGGTTTTACAGAAGGCTGGGTTGATGTGGAGTTGATAGAATCTTTGAAAGGTGATGAGCAGGCAGTCGGCAGGATTCAGAATTTCTTAGAGAATTGTTGAGTATATTCGTTCAATCGAATATTAGGCATGGCGGATTGGAAAACACACTTGCATTGATTCGAAAATGAAGCTAATAATTTTAATGTACATGACCTCGGTAACTTGCTACACAAATAGCGTATGTAAAATCCCTACTTCTGCAATAGAGGATTTATTCAACGGTCGAGAAGTGTGGGTTTGTAGGTCACTACTGCCATGAAATACATAAATTGAGAAATTTGAATTATTGTTATTGACGCTATTCCTGAGAGTGTTTATTACGATCTATGTAATAGTCATTAGACGGACGAAATCGTTCTGAACCAAGATGTCCACATAACGCGGCATAGACATCTTCTACACCCCGGATCCAAAAACGACGATCCCGAAAAAGGCCATGTGAGAAAATTGAATTTTAAAGAAAAGGTTAGCAAAAATTCGAAAATCAAAGTAAATGATTTTAAACTTACCGAAATAATTAAAGAGAGTGAGCAGGGTTGATCCGTTAGCTCCTCACTTGAGGGTGCCCAGCCAGAACGACGAGGACGTGGATTTTTCTGGCCGCCCTGCGCACAGTTAGATGTTAATGGGGGATACGTACGTTTTTTTTGTTTTGTCCGGGTCCAGGAAAGGTTGGGAAAGTTCCTCTTCGTATCTTTTTGGTCAAGGTATCCGGGAGTTGTTGGTTAGTGGTTAGTGGTTAGTTTCACGAGCACTGCATGGGGAAGGGGGATGATATCTACCTTTTCCAAAGAATCTTTGGAAGTATGATCGCGGCTGCAATCAGGGTCCAGGTGGCTGCTGTTTTGATGGTCTTGGAGTTTCGGTGGATCCAGGATTGCTCGATAGCAATGGTCGTTGATGCGGTGGCCTCGGGTTTTAGGGTAGCCTCGGAGTAGCTGTCCAGGGAGTAGGAGTACTTAGTTGTGTCCGAGTCATCCTCGGTTGAGGATGGGGCATGTGTCACGGTGGGCTGGGAGTTATGGATTATGTTGGGAATCACAGGGCAAGGGCGTGCATCATGGAACCTACCACCACGTTTTGACTGTGGCTTTTGGGAAATGGGCTGAGGGGATGGAATGGGTGATGGGCTTGGGCTTGGGGAGTACACAAAGGGGATAGGGGAGCAAATGAAGGGGTCTGACAAAGGAGATTGAGCTATAATTTCACTGCCAGATTCAGATGCTGCCATCAACTTCGACCTTTCAAGGAAAGGTCGCACTGGAGTTACTATGTTTGCTCGGGAGATGAGAAGTTCCTCTTCGAGGATCAGCTGGGACCACCGCTGGGCAAGAGACTTCTTTTTAGCACACCTGAACAAGCGGATTTGCTCGTATACTACAGGTTGCTGGGGGGAAGGGGGATGTGAGCCATCTTCAGCTAATACTGAAGAGCCACGGGAATGGGAATGGAATGTTGGGATGGAAGGGGAGGCGAGGCTAGGAGAAGATGATGAAGACAAAGAAAGGGAATGGTGGAGGGAGAAGGATTGCTGAGTGGCCACTGGGCTGGGGGTCTCACGCATGTTGAGGGGAAATTTGGACTTGGGAAGGGGGACTGGGGAAATGGATCGTGTTGGGGACAAAGAAAGGGAATGGTGGGCTGAAAAAGATTGTGGGGTGCTTGTTGGGCTTGGGGTCGCAGATGGCCTGGTAGGGGCAAATTTGAACTGGGGCTGGGGAGGAGGGGCTGAAGAGGAAGAAAAAGAAGGAAAAACAGTGAGATGATCCGGGAAAGGATCGAAGGGAAGACTGGAAAGAAAAGGAATGGGAGTTCTCGCATAGGGCTGGGCACCAGGTAGAAGATCTACTCTGATGCAAGGGGAAACAATTGGAAAAAGATCGCTGGATCCAGAGCCTCGACAAGAGGATGTGTATTCTTCCATGGTTGAGTCACTGTACATGGTGGGGGAACGATAGGGCTTGGGTGTATGGGGATGGGGTTTGATCTCAAGAGCCGACCAATCGATCGACTCGTAAGAACATGAATCAGAATAATATGATGAGGAAGTAATGGAGGCAGATGAAGACAAAGGAAAATAATTTTTTTTGGTGTTTTTGGGACTCGTAGGACCGAAAGTGGTGGAGGAAGATAGGTTTCCAGGCCTGTTAAATGCTGGTTGGAAGGTTGAAGGCTCCAAGGAGGATTCCGGTTGATTGTCACACACGTATGGGACGTGGAGAGGACGGAAGTGAAAGGGTAGGAGAGTGGAAGAGCTTTGTGGAACTTGATATCCACGACCGCGAAGGGCCGACATGTTGATGGTAGAGTTGGAACTGGCAGCCCCAGGAGCACTGCCAGTGGAAGAAGAAGAGTGAAAGCGAGACATTGGAAATGCGTGAGCTTGTAGATTGTAGAGAGTATGTGAAAGCGGCAGGGAGAAGAAAGAGAAAAAGAAAATCGAGGATTAGAAAAGGACGCGGAATAGATATATCAATTCTTTAGCGCGTTTTCGTAAATCTTGGCGTGTTTTTCTTAGACCGAGAATACGTCACCTTAGACTCGGACCGCGTCCTTTTGAAGCTTTATTGTAGCCGAACAGAAATACAGGACCAATGATGGTACCGAATGCATAAACTCTATCATGAGCGAACAGATCAAAATGGCCGATAGTCTGAAAAAACGCGAGAGCACGAACTCTATCATAATGGGAACAGGATTTACAGGAAGGAAGGATCGATGGTGATATTTGCCAGTAAGGCATGTGCTCTACTTTATCAAAATGTAGCTGTAATTAACCTGTAGTTGCAATAAACAGAATTCATCACAAAAACCAAAGATTTCAGATAATGAGGTCCATGAGAAGATAATTGAGTATGGGAATTATTTTATTTTTGCTAATCTCTAGACGAAAAGACTCCGTTATTGAGCTGCACCTACATCTACTGAGCAAGTAGTTGTGGCCTCCAGGAAACTAACATGTTCAGAGCAACATAGAAGAGATTCGCCATCATTATTGAAAAGACAGCTTTGAAGCTCTCTATAGTGTCTAATCATACCTTCGACAAATAGGCCATGTAGGTTCAAGGGCTTTGTTCGTTCCAGTCCTATTCTACACCCTTGATTCTCGGGACGCAACTCTGCTATTCCAGAACAGGATGCATAGTTTAGATCAGGAGGTGTCTGTAACTTTTCAAAACACTGACAAATGCTAATTCATCTACACCAGCAGTATTCCCGCTGTCCGATCCATACCTAGCAATTATGTCCTCCCTGTCGTCACACGGTTCCAATACCAAAAAATAACAAGAGACTTAACACTAAGAGAAGCAAGAAGCAACTAATATCGCTCGGAACCATCAAGATATCGGGCAATAGAGGGGGGTTTCGCTATCAAACTGCAGGTCCTTTAATCCGCTGGATGGGAATTTGCGTTCTTGATTAAGACTGCGAAATCAAAGCAAATTTTACGGAAATGCTTCATCGGCAACTATTTAAGACTGAGGAAATGTCGGGTAAGAAGGTAAGATAATGTGTGCGGACGGAGGTATGTCGTCTGCATGACGGATAAAAGCGGAGCAAATACTTGGCAGCTAAGCTTTTTCTAGCACGTCTGGAAGACTTTCACACCAATTCAACCTTACTTATTGCATGCCATACTTCCAGATGTTGAAGATCTTCTTTAATTTTGATTATAGTATAGAGTGTCTTGCAAGATCCCGAAGCGCGCTGATGAAACTATGATTTCATGGTACTGCCACAAACGACATTACGACCAGGCATTTATTCGATCCAAACGCGACACCAACGTCAAAAACAGAGAGACGACTATGGACACAGCTTCAATCCATCCACCAGCGTGAAGATCGCGCCGTATTCCGGAACAAATGTGAGTCTACACAATGGCGAGATGATTGTAATGCAAAACAATAACTGATTCATCAAAATAATTTAAAGGTTTTGGGATGAAGAATCTAGCACAAAATGGAGGGTTAACTTACTTCACGAAAAACGACCCTACATCACTATTCCCAAAATCCGATAGCTTGTTGACTGGATGTCATCGCATATTGTTCTAATTACACACACATCCAAGATACAAATTTTATAGGAAGATATAAAACGAGCAATAGTGTCAAAACAAAGAGCTACAGTTCACTTGCTCGTTTCAATCTCGTTTCATGCCGCTTCAAGGATGTGTGTGATTCACTATGCGGTGCTTCCAGATATTTCTATACTTCGCACTTCATTCACATTGGCAGACACGCTCAAAGTCACAGAAACGCGAGAAGGAAATAGTACATTGATCAACTATCCGCCAACCATCCCGAGCAATTACTCCAGAATACTCCCCCGAAAGCGATGCTTCAATCAAGCCTCCTCCCAATCCCTTAGATCCTATCTCTTTCTTTCTTCAAAAGATGAATGCAAGAGATTTATCTCAGGTACCGCTCTTTTCCTCGTCCCTGGTGGCCTTTGACCCTTACACATCAAGCGATTCCCTTTATTCGCCTTACTGTTCCATTTCTTTCGGTTTGCTAAGTCCTTCCTTTCCTGTTTCTTTCGTTGCTCCCTCGTGAAATATTCTTTACTTTCTTGCCCTTGTTGGCTTAGCACTCTGGCTCGGATGCTTCGCCGGAGATCGTCTTCGCTTTCCTTTCGCTTTCGCTTTCGTAGTACTGGCTGGGGTGCCTGAGATGGAGATTTTACTGGGGGAGGTGCTGGGGAGGGAGTACCAGCAAGTGCTGCTGATGACGTTGCTCCAGTGGTGGTCTTGTGATTGTTTGAATTACTGTCAGAGATTTTTAACCCCTGAATCTTCCACCAGAAACCAAACAATGAGCACTAACCTAGCTGGTTCGCTGCCAGCAACGCTAGGGGAGACAAAATCTCGTCTCGACATTGTTCTCAGAGAGTTGAGGTATCGATTGCAACTTTGCTGTCTTGTCAAGATCAGAGGATTGGAAGTCAAACCTAAATCTGAGAAATACCGGAATACTGGGCGAGGAAATAAGAGGAGTGGAGGAACGAAAGGAAAAAAATGTAACTTATCTGCACATTCGGCTGGGTACTTCAAGACAATAGTTTGTTTGATTTCTATTATGAGCAGCAGTAAATTTAAAGTCATTTAGTGAACGTAATCAATTGTCAAGAATGTTTGAACAATGAAGATCAAAGGCAAAGTGAAAACTAAAAGATGCACCTCCTTTCTCTTAGAACATTCAGAAATGCAACTGGGTACGTTTCAATCCAATCTTTGTATGATCTGGGTATCATGTGCAGTGCGAAGAGCTATATACATGTGGAAGGACTCCTAGGAAGATGTGAAACACAGAACAGCGACGCACAAAGGGTTGGTAAAAGGAAGTAGTAGAGCCTCAAAGACCGTCCGATGCTGGTGGTCCTGTGTACACTATGCTCTGTTAGTATGTTCCAAACTGCCGTTTTGGAGATAGAACTTACCTTTCCTCGCATAAACGCCATACCAAACCGCCGCAATCGCCATAAACCCTACCAACACTACACTCGCATAATTCATCGTCACCTCTGTAACTGGCAATGCCGTAGGCATACTAAATAACACCACCTCAAAAGCGATCCATATCAAGGCCACAACATTTACGGTCGTTCCTAGGATATGCCCACAGTTCCAACGCGCGTGAGACACTTCTTGTCTTCTATTCCATAGTAGTGAAAGTCCGATTGGTATAGCGTAAGAGATGGCGAGTGCCATGACGCCTACCGATACGAAAGCGGTGAAAGCACTACTGCTACCTAGATTGATGAGCCCAAGAAGCATTTGGACCGTAGTTACGAGTATAAGGGCATTGACTGGTACATCTAGGGATTTGTTGACAATGGAAAATATTTTGGAGCCAGGTATTGCTTGATCCCGGGCGAATGCCCAAGTGCAGCGGGATGCGGCCACTGTGATGCTAATGGAACAGAACATGGTAATACCGAGTACGAGAAATGTAAGACCTAATCCACCCCCCGGTGTTCCCATGACTCTGTGGAAGATAAATGGGAGGGCCTGAGCGCTAGGTGCACCAATGACGTCTGCGAGAGGGGGCATTGTTACGCATATTGGTATGATGAAGAATAGACCAGCTGTTCCGCCAACAGGAACACATAGGGCTATTGCTTTTGGGACTTTGATCGTGGGATTGGAGACTTCTTCCGCCATAGATGAGATCATGCCGATCGCGGAGAAAGTATATGCAGCGGGTAAGAGACCGATGAAGAAAGTGAACCCTCCCCACCCAGCAAAAGAGGTATCGTAATTTCCAAGGGAATAACTAGCACTATGTCGTCCTTCTTTTGCCGAGACTGAAAGGGCGATCAGAATGATTAGGATACTGACGGCCGTCCAAGCAGCGCAGATTGTATCGACCATTGGTAGGAATTGGTTGCCGAATGTGCATATAGAAAGGGTTAAGAGACAAATGGCATAGAATATGAGGGTAAGTTGCCAGCTAGATGCTAAGAAGTTTGGATGATACATGGCGATGGTTGCAGATATCAAAGATGCAAATCCAAAGTTGACAGATAGTGTGATTGTCCAGTTTCCAATAAGCCATACCCAACCGGTGATGAAGGAAAGGATGGTCTTGTGTCTTTTTGCCACCTACCATTCTCGGATTAGCAATGGTCGAATGTTTCATCTTTTCTCGATAAGTTCTTGTTGAACGTCACTTCACCGGCGTCTGATGACTAAAAGCAATAAGTGGAGAATATCCTCACCTGAAAAGACCAATAATATGGTCCAGCCGAAGTTGGATACCTGGAGGCAAGTTCACTCAATGATAGAGCCACGCACTCATCTAAAATAAGAACCACAATCCATCCAACGAAGATGGAAAGTTGACCTCCTCCATATATAGCACTAATCAGTGGTCCCCCTTCTCCATAAGGTATTGCTGCGATTGCCAGCGATTGGAAGAGGAGAGTAAACAACGATCGATTCCGTTGCAGCTCAGCCGTATATCCAAGAGCTTCAAGATTATCAATTTCATTCGAATTCGGCGGAGAAATTGTTGATGATATTCCCTGTTCGTCGTCACTCGGTTTTGTGGCCATTCTCACAGAACGTACCTGGGACACTCAGAACTAGATTTTTTTCCGATAAGAAGTTTAGGACGGTGAACTAGGATACTGTACGGAGGAGAGAGGCAAGTCCATATGGTTATGGACGGGTCCATGAGGGATATATGAATCCTCTCCCAAGCGCCGCGGAATGGGGATCGGCCACTATCTGCGGCGCTTAAGTGACACAAAGATGACTGGACCAAGTGATCGGTACCATCAACCTTCAAGGTAAATAAGAACCAATACGGAAACATTTTCCTGCATGGCTTGAATGATGTCAAGGAAAGGAACGACTAAATGCTTATATTTCATTGGTTCGTAAATGGTTATCATAATATGATAAGGTTTACTTACAGGCGTTTCCAAGATAGCTCGGTCAACCCTAATCGTCGAGAGAATAAATACTAATTTGTAGATCCTGGCAAACAACATGGATGTCCGACTAATGGACAGGCAAGGTATAAATAAATCTTGTACTCCTTCAGTTCAATAGTGGAAAATCGAGCTGTTTTTGGCAACGCGGGGAACTTGACAATCTGTAAAAGACGGAAAGGGTCCGAGCGTACATTAAATCAGCGAAGTCTTATAGAGACTATTGAGACTAAAAGGAAAGACTGATAGAAAATCAAAGGGGAACATATTGAAAAGTCTTGATCTAAATTACTATATATCATGGGAGACTAATGAAAGCGTCCAGGTACCCGAAACATAGAGATATGACGCGGGCATCACGTGTATGAGAGATCAAACTACCTAGCTAGCTAGGCGACCGCTAGGTAGAATCTGAATAGCAATCAACCAACATGATTTCATTATTGATGCGCGGTTTGATTGGAATATAGCTACATATTTCCATTATTTTATCAGATCATTGCTCTGTTCTTGACCTCAATCATCAACACCCTTTCCTGTCCGCTACCTCAAACCACTCGAACTACCCCTCACCCACATCTCACTATTCTCGGCAAACCAACCTTTCGTTATTCTTATATTTTGACTCGCTTATTGACTCACTTTGGAGGTGAGTTCGCCAAGGCGAGGGCTTTTGGGCCCACCAAGAACTTCGTGGTCCCCGACGTCCTTTAGTCGACTACAGAATGAGAAGAATGATCACCACAAGGTCAATGTTGCCTTGAAATCGGAACCATCAGAATTGCAAATTCAGTTATAATTCGGAAGTACTGTTAGTTCCGTACCAATTCCAGAATTTTGGTCTGAATAATCAAATATCAAAGAACCTACTCATATTTGGTTCAGCGAAAAGAACCCTAAACTTTGACCATACCAACAAAAGTGCCAAGACATCACCACGAAGCAAGCAAAAACATTGAAGTCGAGTCTGGACGCTGGAGCAGTCTTTTCCCTTCTCATTCATCAACAATCTTAAAGCCAAAAAAATGCCGTACTCAGAAGCATCAATCTTTCAGTCAATAATTCTGATGTATTTTTCTCTTCCTCGTGATGTTAGGGTTAAAGAAGAAACGAACATCGGATCTAGAAGGATTTGAGAAAGACCTAGAAAGGGTCTATGAACAAGAGTGACTTCTTGATTGAAATCTGAGTACAACAAATCTTGCTAGTTTCCTGGGAATTTGCCCACGTTTACAGTTCACTATTTTGTCTTCATATATTTCTTTATCGATATTGAACTTTTAGAATAGAGCACGGGCAGGATAGCTCTCAGGAATTCATCACCATGATATTGTTCAAGAGTATCATGACCTTCATGGTCGGCATGGCTGTCATCGTCGAAGGCCAATTGCAAAACTCCACAGAACTCCTGGAGGCCGCCTCAGCTACATATCCGGGATATGCGGTAAGTTTAGAACATTTACTTCCGCTTGATTATATTATATATTGACAGGGATTCAGCTCGTATGTAAGGCTGCAAGTCTTCCTATTTCCACATGTTCTTGTACAAATGTCGAGTGTATATGTACCAATAATGCACTCCAACACAACGTCATATTGTGTGCGCAAAAGACTTGTACCGTTCCTGAGCTTCTCAGTAAGTGACGCCAATTATGATATTTTGCTGATGCACGATAACCGACTTTTTACAGCCACAAGGAATGTCACGGATACTTTATGCGGCGTCCCGGTACGCGATAGAACTCTGACAGCAGAGCTCGTTGGTCTGATCGGAGGTAGTTTAGCAGTAAAATTTTACTTTTTCCGGTGTCTGAAAACTGCATTACGATTATGCGCATGGGAATCGGAGGATTGCTTTACTTTCCGCAGTGGTAAGGTCTAATGCATCTTCTTCCTAGTACATTACTGATCTCAATTAGATACTCATGATCCCCACTATACCTATCTCAATTATTTCTAATTTTTATCCATATAAGTTCCATCATAAAGTTTGGATTGGATGTATGCTAACCAGCTAATCAGTGGCGGATCTTGGCCTAGGCAAGGATATATGGACACTACCGCCTTAAAATATAACAGATATCCTAAAGGTTCATAGCGTCGAGTAAAGAATTCTTTCTCCAAACTAATTCTTCCTAGTTTTACTATATCAGCGAAATTATGTACAACGCAGCAATAGCAACAATCAAGATCTCTTTCTTTCTGTCTAATGTATATACGACTATTCCCCTTGACGCCATATATATAATGGGTCTACGGAATACTAGCACTTTGCGTCGGTTATGGGATTAGTTTCATGGTGTCAACCATAATGTACGCCTGTTAGTTATGCATGGTTTCAATGGGATAAATTACACGAAGGTTCTTGCAGCAATTTTCATCTCCAGGTCTTGATGAATGCAGCGTTCAACGTCGCTCTAGATATATTAATCATTGCGTTACCGGTATGTAGCGTAAGTCAATTGATGATGGGCTAACGAAAAAAAGTCACGGTTATTTCCATGTTTTCCTTGGGATTATTGTAAGTTTCCCCCTCAATTTTTAGCCCAATGCTTATTCTAGCGATAGTGTTGCGACTATCAGTATCACGCGCCTCGCAACTATTTGTAAGAATACTTCCCAATTACCTTTGTCACATCAACTAATTCAAAAAAGTGGACTACGTCCCAGTAGGATATTTCAGTTTAATGGAACTATATGTCGGGAAGTAAGTTTGTTAGACGTTAGATATTAGGTGACTAAGCATCGCTTATTCTGCACCTCCTTCCCCTAAACTAAAAACCACTTCCTAAATATCACGAATAAAAATCACAAATCAGCGAGATATATTGATGAGAAGAGATACATTCCTATTTCTACTGTATTTGTCTAATTCCATAAACCATTTGCTAGTATTGAAAGTGAAGTTAAGTTAGAGTTCTTATCTTCACTAGCAATTACAATTACCCCGTTCCGTTCCATTCCATTCCGTTCCTACTCCTATTTATGGGTCCCCCTAGACAAATACAGAAACTGAAATATCATCTTCATAAACTTTGAGAAAATAATGCGGACATCTGAGTTAGCTGTTAGAGCCAAGATTCCAATTCCAATTCCAATTTCAAGTCACTCCAATCCAGTCTACGTAACAGAGTTGGGTGATGTTGAAATGAAAAAGTAAAGGGTATCTAACATCCATCCCTAAAGAAAAATGTAGAAGATCGAGATCCAAAAAGCGAAGACCAAAGATGTAAAGAGTGGAGTGTATTAGAGACCGCCGTCAAAGCCATGCGATAAATAAAGGATTCCGAGAGAAGTGTCGAAATCGAATTTAAAAATGGGATGTTGATGAATATGATCGAGTTCTCGTTAAGATGAGAGGATGGCGGAAGCATAGAAGGATATAACAAACGAGTAAATTGGCCAAAGAAGTTGAGTTGAGAAATAAATCATCCGGTTGAGATGGGAGTATGAGAATATTGGAGGAGGAAAGTGTGGATTGTCCGATTTGCGGTGAGGATAAATCGTACGATGATTCATATTGAGGGATAGATTGTATGAGTAAGGGTCGAACAATTAGGCTGGGATCGGAGTCGATGAAGAGTGTCGAGGAGAAAAACCGGATATGATGACGGCCAAACAACTGCTTGCTAGTTAAAAACAGTAGGCACATCAACACGTCTGCCATCTTGTAGACAAACAAATTTAATATCATGTCGACCACCCTCGTTAATCAATCCACAATATTTATTTGCGTATTCGAGAGTTTCCGATGGTTTAGATTGCTTTGGCGGGTTTTCGAAAAACCCGTCGGTTTTTGGTCTGCCGCATCCTTCTGTGTGCCCGCCGCCCCAAGGGTCTTTGAATTCTGGGGGGCTGGCGCAGGCTGTCGCACTGGCTTCATTGATATGATTGCACTACATTAAATATGTTAGATGAATGTTCTTGAGCGAGGTAGCGGGCAACAAACCAAGATGTGTAAACGAGGGAAAGGGTACGCAAATTTGCATTGCCATTGTCCTGGGGTACTATCTGGCTTCTGTGTAGCTTCTTGAGTTGCATTATTTTGATTGGCGTCCTGATTAATCAGGTACATAATATTCATACGGTCAAAAGGAACTTGGGGTTGCGCCATGATGTACAGAGTACCGTCAAATACCCTAACTCCTAGCGTTATAATTCTCGGGGAAAAGGCACGTCAAAGGTTGCAAAAGACTGCTTAAAGTTCGTAAAATGCGCAAATTATCGAAGAACAAGAGTACTTTCAAAGATTTATCGTTTTGTCTGTAAGTGTTTTGATCGAAGCTGTTTGATACCGAGAAAAAAAAAGTCGAGCAGAAGGGGGCGATCGAAACTATTTGTACACATTTCCATGGTGCTACAAGCTATGTAAATGCATATTTTTGAGTGTAAAAGATGGCATTTGTATGCGTGAATACTTATTTCAGGCTCTTGATGATTGTTCCTGGTGTGGGAAACGTGGTTCGTGGAATCGCGTGTGACTTTTCTTCCATTATAACTAACAGTCATTCCGGACCTTTGGTGACGGCACCTCATGCCCAAAACATGATTGGGGATTCATATATACTATTTTGAGCCATCTCTCTTTGGTATGAATCGCATTCCAGGTTTTCCATGATTGTATCTCATGCTGAAGCTGTGATTTACCGTGACAGTGCTAGTGAACCCGTGACAAATATTCTAATTTTATATAAAAAATTGAAAAAGGCTATTGATTCATAATTTTTAATTTATCAAATTTGATGATTATTTTGTTTTCGATATTGATTAAAATATAAAAATAACGTAGTTTCTTTTCTTTAATAATACTTTGATAATTATAAATATTATTCTATTATAGAAGATATCTTTAATATCTTTCTATTTTTATTATTATATAAGTTTTCATTTCAGAATTTCAGTGATAATACCTTGGATCCAAAAAAAAACAAATATTCTGGGAGCCATTCTAGACTCTCAATGATTGCTCCTCACACGTGAAATGTAGTTTGGGACTCATATACTATTTTGAGCCATTGTATGAAAGTCATTCCAGACTTTTGATTACTATTCACCACACCAAAAATACAATCCGAAAAATCATTACAGACTTTCCATGATTGTAGTTCGATTCAAAAAAAAAGTGATCTGAAGAATCATTCCAAACTTTTGATAATTGTATCTCATACCAAAAGCCATGAACTTGGATTCTCATTTCAGACTTTCAATGATTACAATTGTATTCTTCGTGCCCCCCTTCCCCCCCAAAAATGATTCCGAGAAGTCATTCCAAACTCTTGATAATTGTTCATCGTATCAGAAAGGCACTTCAAAGAATCATCTCAGATGTTTGATAGTCATACATTGTACTAAAAAAGTGGATAAAGTAACTCGAAGAACCATTTCACATTCTTGATGATTACAACCTCAAAAAGAAAATGCGATCCGAAAAATCATCTCAAACTAAAGACACCTCCGATTTCTATACATAATAAGAACATTCATTCACATCACATCAAATCAAATCAGTTAAAACAAAGAAAGAGCATTCCAACGTTTCACAAATCCATCAATAGTACAATACAAGTCCCAGTAACGCGTATGGTATATAGCAAAACTACCTCGATGAACCATAAGAAATATAACCATTTCTCGTATTTTCCTTTCTCGCTTCCCCATTTCTCCAATTTCACAATTCGACGCCTGGATTTCCTGATATCAACACGCCGGTTCTCACGTCTTTCCAATTCGATGACCAGAAGTTACTCCACCACTTGCAACCGTGTGTCCACCCTTAAAAACAAAATACGGATTAAAAGAGTTCGTTGAGCTCTTAAACGAGTGTAGGTCTCTCTTCACCAAACCCCGTATAGCCAACCTTGACGTCTCCACTTGGGATAGGTAACATATCCGTCATTCTATTTTCATTTCCATCATTCATCATTTTTTTATCCCGTGGAGAAGCGGCTTCCCTCTCTTCCCGCTTCTTTCGACCTAACTTCTCGCACCATTCTTCCGCACTAAAAATAGTTCCGTCCAAAACTCCTGATACTTGAGTCATCATATCCAAACCTTCTTTCGCCAATACCATAACCCTCTGTGCACCTTCCTTGGCCTCACTATCTCTATCCCGATGAGTTCTATTCTCACCATTTGAGACGGAATTTGCAATTTGAAATCGTCGAGGTAAGGATGTTAAGTGCCTACGCACAAGATCTCTTGCATTTTCAGGTAAAGCACCGCCAGCATATTTCGAGACGATATCCACCACTTCTTTTAGAGTCTTCAAAACGTCCTTGTTTAATTGTGCAATTTTTGCAGTCAAGGCTGACCGTTGGTCATCTGTGTGAAGTACTACTTGTCTTTGATTATTATCAGTCCCTTTGTCGGAATGAGGGGTGTCAGCAATGGTGCCAGAATGATCGTATTGCTCCAAAACCGATTTCAATGCCACAATGAGCTTTCCTATGTGCTCATTTGCCCAACGAATCCAACTAAGACAATACTTCAGGCTTCGCAGCGACTCTTCTGACATGGCGACACTAAGTCCCGAGGTCGAGAGGACAAGGCGGGTTTGCCATGAGCTACCAGGTGATGCAGATTCATCAGATCTTCGGTTCGATGGTATCAAGGCTTGTTGTGTGGCTTCATAGCTAGGACTGCGCTGATCATCATATGCAGGAAGGCTATCCGTTGTGGATATCTGACTGGGGCGACGACGGCGCTGTTGATCAAATTGTATTTCGAACTGCATGGGCTGTCCTTCGAGGTCGGATGGAGAAGAAGTATTGACCTTTCGACGTTTATGAGAAGGGGAATCGAATTCCGTGTCGGAAGGTCCATGATGACTTGGTCGACGATCACCAAGGAACCAACGTACACCCCCTTCAACTCCAGTAATACGATTAACCGAATTAATTGTATTGACCACTGGAGTAATCCTTCTCTCAACATATTCTGCGCTAGATTTGAAACGAGGACTGTAATTCTTGGAAGCCGAGTACGCGGATAAAGAACCGCCTATCGCGTTACCAATGAACGGGTGGGATGTGGTGAGAAGCGAGAGGAGGGGTTCTGGTTGAGAAGAACCACCTTGTCTAAATCGAGGCGAGTTCGAAGCGGCATTGTTATGATGATGAGGGGGAGACTGTATGAAATCTGCTAATGAAATTAGAACGAGATTCTGAGAAGTCTTCAAAAAACATACCGGCGCGAAGATCTCCTAATGCTTCAGCAGCAAGTCGCACATCTGGATCGTCTATAGATAGCACACTCCCTCCCCGCCTTGCTCTATTATCTGATAGATCTAAATCCATAGCGTTCGGCGAATCTGTACTTCTTCTGATTGTTGCTTTAGGCGATAGCTGTGAGGGACCTGGTTGATAATATGCGGTTAAAGGATTCGAAGACGGCCATGTTGATTGTACTTCTGAAACTGGTTCTTGCCGATATTTCGACTCTACAGACATAAGAGGTAATGGGGGTAGAACTCGCTCATGATGAATCGGTGGTGGTTGCGCGGTAGGTATAGAAGGTAAAGTCAAGGATTGAGGGTCGTGAGATGCGTAGGATGGGGGGCATTCCCCTAACATGTGATTGTGCTCCATTTTGATATCAAAAGCCGACGATGGTGCGAAGATTGTTGCAAATTTATCGTGAGTGATAAAACTGGATAATTGATACTTGGCATATGTGTTCCGGTACCGGTACTGCTGAAATAATGGTGTCGCTGGAGGTTTCAAAAGGGTTGTACCTACTTGTTAAGTTGATGGGTGGATTAGTAGGAGGGTGACAAATGAGGATTTATGGATATGAGATAGGCGACGG